>JAUMHP010000040.1:4048471-4068524 GCA_032361065.1 Enteromius trimaculatus | reverse complement strand
TATAAAATCAGATACCATTTCTATTTAATTTTCATGCCAGCTGTTCCTCAAAACAATACACCGTAATGTTTTCACGCTGCTTTTAACGCGCAATGTATTCCATCTAAATAATGGCTGGGCCTATGAATTGATTGGGTCAGATTAGATTAACTGTCACATCCAGATAAATTGCAGTGACAATTTAAAAACAACCCAACCGCTTATGAAACAGTTGAGTAATTATACCATAGTATATAATGCATGAGCTAGATATGGTATACTAACCCATCCTTTGTTAATGAGAGACCTTTTCCTCTTTTCATCTGCTGGCAGGGATACACCAGAGACAGCAGGCAAATGTCAACCTCACTTCATTGCTCTAAAAAAATAGACACTGGTTCTTTGTCATATGTAATGACAGAACTCACATTGTTACTGCTCTGTTCACTTCCTTTTTGAAATGTGGGAGAGGTGTGATAATATAATTCCAGCAAGTGCTGTTACTGTATATGGTTAATGCTAAACAATCAGCAAGGTTCATTTGTTGCCTTGAGTAGTAAAGCTAATCAGATACAGTATTATTTATCATTTAGAGACAGCATATTTCAGTTCTCAGAGTTCCAGGAGAAGTATTTGATCGGTAGTCACAGATGGATGATCGCAAACAGTTCTCTGTTTGGCTGAGAGAAGATCTGGAGAGGGATCCAAAGACAGGGTGGTGTTTCTGGCTCAGGTTCACGGTCACCATCATGCATATATTTAGAACCAGCATCTTCAAATGCTTTCCAAATAGAAAAGACCAAGTCTGATCCAAAATCACTGTAAGACCAGATTTTCTGTTTTATGAAGTTGCATTGTAGGCCTATAGTGTATTGCAAAATCTTTAAATGTGTACCTTTTCTTTAAATTATTTAGTCTTGCTCGTTATTTTATTCCTTGTTTTAATTTTATTTTAAAGACTCCACAAACATGACTACAGTAGGGCAAACATTAACCATTAAAAGAACCCTGTCTGTTCTGGTAAGGGAAGAACATGGGATAACCTAGATATGCATGGGTGAAGAAAAATGTACCCCTATTGTTCTGTATTTGGTACTATCTGCATGCTTGCTTGGTTTGGATTTATGAAGGCTCTTATAAGACATGCTTGAAAGGAAACCGCAAGAATAAATATACAAATTATACTATACTTTAACTTTATCTTCCCAGTTAATGCACATATGTGAAATTCATATTTATAGCTAACTATATAACAATATCTTAATAATAGTCAATGTCATATTACCTTTTTTACCTTACCTTTTTGCTAAATCGTAAGTTTCCAGTACGTATGAATTTGTACAAAAGACCTACACCTAAACCCTAAACCTACCACTCACTGGGGTTTAGACAAATCGTACAAAATCGTACGAGTGAGGTCACACAAATACAAATTAGTATGAATTTACCACCTCGTATAAATAAGTGTGAACTGGTCGTGAGACTGTGTAGGAGAAACCCAAATTCTAACCTCAACATTATGTATATGTAGTTAATATGTAATGTATTAATCAGTTTTTACATGTATAATTACAATGTAACAAAGACACCTTAAAATAAAGTTTAACCAGAATTTTCTACAAGTTTAGAAATTATAATAGTGACATGACACCTGCAAAGCAATTTTGCTAGTAGTATAACTGCTGAACAATTTTATATTACTTCCCCCTGTTTCTCTCTTTCTCCGTCTCTCTGTGTTTTTTATAACCTTTATTGCATGAAATTGATTAATTGTCTTTAAATATGTTCTAGATGTAAGCAGGAGTTGTCAAATGCAAGCCATCACATCAACCAAGGCAATTCTTTTATTTCAAAAGCTCATTTTCAACATAATTGTAATTATGCAGGGTTATAGCTAGGGTTTATTAAAAACATCATCAACCTCTTCAGAAATGCAGCTGCACATAATTGAAGAGAGACAAATTGAAGCTGCTGCTATGTGCTCAACATGCACCTGATATTTCTGCACATTAGATATTCAGGAGAGAAGATCGGGCTTCAGATGTAGCCATCACTGCAGCATAAGAGAAGGTGAATCTGTCAATGGTACACTGGAAATTGAAATTGGGAATATCTCCATGGTGACACACACACACACACACAAGTATGCTGGCCATGATTCACGATTCACATCCAAGGTTATTCTCACTGGCTGTCTCTAGATCAAGCCAGCTGAGTCAATCTATTATTCATGATTGAGTTCAGAGTCTCAACAGAATTCGCCAAAACCTGTAGATCATCTGACAGAAGAGGGATTGTTCATCCCGTTGGAAGAAAGTGGCCCTTTAGCTCGGCTGCTGTATAATAAGGTGATGACTGGCCATGCGAGGTGTAATCTGAAAAGTCTGAAATGAGCCTGAGATCTAACAGTGAGAGCAGCATTAAAGAAAGTAGAGAGATGAGTGAGGCAGAAACGCTGATCAGAGGAAGGACTGATAAAAATAGAGGCGAGCAGACGGGACTGTGGGAGAAAGAGTGACTCAGAGTCAAAGGGCTATTCAATAAAAGCAGAGACGATTAGAGCTGGAAAACAATGAGCCATTACAGCCATAGCAAGAGATTAAACGTATTATTACCACAGCATATATATATATATATATTTATACTCTGTAGTACTTCTAGGTCTCTAGGCAAATTTGTAACACTCAATTGAAGCACATAAAGATACTTGCTCAAATATTCCAAAAAAGGGAACATACCAAAAAACTCAAAATTACAGAAACAAATCATTATTCCTCAAATTGCTCAAATTGTTAATAAATCTCATACCAATAAACCAAGATATCCCAAAAAGGAAAATTAGTTGTAAATGTGCTCACTCTTAGACCATCCAAGACGTAGATGAGTTTGCATTTAGCATTACACGCTCACCAGGATTCACTGAGTGAATGGGTGCCGTCAGAATGTTTAAAAGTTTGACATCTTAATGATGGATTTGTTTCTCACAAATACGGATTGGCCTGAGGTAAGTAAATCTTCAGCAAGTTTTAATTTGTTATTGAAGGCATAATGCAACAGTTCATAATATCGATTTACTGCAGGGGGCGTGCAAAAAAAATCTTATGGAATGGCAAATGTCAACATCATTTTCTCGATTTGCTGCAAGACAAAACACCATGAGACATGAACATCATTCATGTTTAAATCCCATTGTTTAATCCCATATAATTGAATAACCCACTCTCAGATTTCCCTATTGTCACTCTTCAGTCTGTGCTACCGTCTGATTATTTTAACCCTTTACAGACGAATCAACTGTACAGTCGCGCATTATTTTAGGGGGGAAAAAGTGGGTGTGGGGGCGCCTCTGTATTCCTCTTATATTTCGCCATTTTCTATCGATTGTATTCTACTAACATTGTGGTTATGTGATGGTACCAATCAGCATCTTTGTGTGACTGACTAAACAGATCACTGAAAGATTTTTCATACTCGAGTAAGGTCTACCATATGGTTGAGTCAGTTGAATCAGATTATAACTCCCAGATATCTTTATTTCGATTGTGCCTTTGAAAACAAAGCTATAATTGTTCACTTCCCAAATCTATATACAATTAAATATACAATATAATTTTACATAAATAGATCATTTTATTGTGCTACTAATTAAATCTGCAGCTATCTTGATAAATTTCTTGGCTGAACAATGTATTCTGCATTTAATGAACAAGCAAATTCAAATAGTGTCATTTAGGACACTATTTTTAAGATCATAACTGAGAAAACCTAAAAATATAAATCTCTTTCTGTATAATTATTACCTTTTTTTATCTTTATAGTGCAAGAACATCTAAGTCATATTATGAATATGCTTAGATTACTATTTCATTAACTCTAGGAAATATAAACATTTTATACAAAAGGATGAGTAAAATTTACACCTATTTGTAAGTAAACGTGATCAATTTATTATTATGTATCTTGTAAGCAAAACATTTGTAAAATGAGTTGTTTTAATTCAGAATTTTGATTGATCTACAAAGAGCAGGCAACATGCGTATCCATTTGTCACTTCTTAGAAAAGTGTGTTTCTTTAAGCTGAAAGAGAGCACCATTTCTACAGAACTCTAAAAATCTGTCAGTCACACGACTGAACTTAAGCTTTTTCCTATAAGACTTCAGAGAAAAAAAAATACCATCAGCCAACAGTTCCTGAGCTGCACAGACCATTAAATCCAGGGATTTGACCTCTTTTGTATCTTTCTAAGAATGTGTGTTTGTGTGTACATATGCCAGTGTGTACATACAGTATGTTTGTGCTCAAATATTCAGCAGACATGTATGAGCGTAGAGCAGCTCCTCGGTTAGATCTGAGATAATCCTCCTTCAAAATACCTTTTCCAGCTGAATTCTTCTCTCTTCTTCACAGCTCAGCTTGTCAAAGAAACCTGTCTGCACATCAGTGCTCACAGCTGGTTGCCTTTTTACATATGAGCTGGGATACTCTCCCAAGCTGCAATGACTAAAGCCTATATGTCTTTATTGTTTCAGAGTCACACTTGTCTCATTACTGATTAGCAAAGACGGAAAATGTCTATGAGGGTTTGCAGTTTACATAAAAAGAGCTTTAACACAACTTCCCTTAATGTATATAAATGTACATAATGAATAAACATCATCATTGCTTTCCCTTTGTGCCTAAAATTATAGAACTGTTTAAATGGAACTATAGTATAGATCTCACTAAATTACACCTCAACACATTTATTTAATTGTTATAATGTTTTAACTGTTATTTTTCAACTTATCATATTTTTTAAGATTTATTCCATCAGTCTTCAGGTTAAATTTGTTTGTTGTTGTTTTGTTTCTTATTTAAATTTGAATTGAATTTGAAGTTTTACATCTGTATTCATTTATATAAACAATTAAGTTGTAACTGCTGGTATTTGTAACGTATTCTGTCTGTTTTGGTTTCGTTTTGTGTCTTTATTTTGTATTTCCTGTCGTCAGGTGTTTTGAGTTTTCCACATGTTATGTTGTGTATTTAATGTCCGTGTTTTCTAGTCTCCCTTGTCGGCCCTTAACGTTAATTTAAGTTACCAAATGTTCTGTATGTCTTCATGTTAAGTGTTCTTCTATAATTAAAAAACTATAATTTCCACGTTCCAGGATCAGAGTGGCCTCTTTGCCAACATGGTCGTAACAGAAGATGGACCGGGCTGATAAATTCCTCCTTGACCTCCAGCAAGGGAATAGACCATTGGAGCAGTACTTGGAGGAATTCCTGATTGCTTTGCATATGGTGAGCTGGAGCGATTCTGGTATTGATATCTTCTTTTGGATGGGACTAAAAGATGATCTGTTATGTCTAATTCATCCTGATGATTGCAGTAAATCCGTGGTCGAGTTTTTGAACCTTGTTCTAGAGTTAAATGGTTATAATTTCTATGTTGACAGGAAGGATTTTTATCCTGCTCCCATCCAGAAGCAGATTGAATCTTCAGCTCACCACAAGCCAGACCCCTCCACCTACTACTCCAATGTGTCAGTTCCCCCACCTACCTCCATTGTCCCATTCCTTCAGAGAACCATTCCAGAGATCCTTTCCCGAGTTTCAACCAAGAGAACCATTCCCGAGTTCTGTTTCCAAGTTTCGGACAGGAGAAACATTCCCGAGTTCTGTTTCCGAGTCACGGCCAGGAGAGCCAGCTCCTCCCTAGAACCCTTCCAAGCCAGCTCCTCTTGATTGCCTACCAGACCTCACTGCCCCAGAGCACCCACATGAGCCATGGTCTCCAGTGACCTCCGATCCACCATGGCTCCAAAATACCCCTGTTCTGGTTTTGTTACGGCGTGAGGACACGCCTTCCAGGAGGGGAGTGTAATGTAACGTATTCTGTCGGTTTTGGTTTAGTTTTGTATTTGGTAGTTCCTGTCGTCTATGTGATTATTAGTTAACTTGTTCCCAGTGATGTCCCCCAGGTGTTTTGAGTTTTCCATGTGTTATGTTGTATGTATTTAATGTCCGTGTTTTCTAGTCTCCCTTGTCAGTCCTTAACGTGACTTTAACTTACCAAACATTTTGTATGTCTTCATGTCAATTGTTTTTCTATAATTAAAAAAAATTATAATTTCCATGTTCCGCAATCCCAGTGTCTTCATTGCCAACATGGTTGTAACAGTATTATTTTCATTCATTTTATTTTACATTCATAAGTAACAACAACAACAACAAATAGGACAAGCAGTGTTGATTTTGATTATATAATAATAGAGCTCCATAAAAGAGCTATTTATACAACTACTTGTTTTGTTTTTTTATAAGAAATTATGTATTTTATATAATCTGCTATAACAACTAAATTGTGTGTTTGTTTTCACAGTATACTGATATGGGGAAAAAAAGCGGGGTTAAATACAACCCTGCGCTGGGTAATATATATGAAAAAAAAGTTGTTTTAAAATTGTGGTTTGGTTACTGGTTACATTTAACCCATTTTAACCCATTTCAACCACTTGCTAGGTTTGGTCATATTTAACTCAGCCATTTTAAAATGTTTAGCTATATCTAAATAGGTTACAAGTTATGTACACTGTTCAAAATGGGAGTGTCTTCTTCCATCATCCCCCACTCAGTACAGTACTCTGGTTATCAGAGAACTGTACACAAAACTTCCAAGATAGGATCTGCTAAATGACTGTTTGCATTCACTGTGTTCATCATACTCTTCTCCATTCAGTCATAAATGCTCTCACTCTTTGTCAATTTTTTGTGAACTTCTCACCCCGCTAACAACAGTCAAACTGAGCCATTGGTTCACAGATGACTGGCTCTCTTAGCCTTGGTTTGGGCGTTGCGTGGCTCTTTATCCCTGGTTTACCTTCTTCTGTCACCATGGCTTATCTTCACAGAAGTGTGGAAGAATCTGTAAGCCACTGCAGCTCCTCCTATACATGCAAGAAACCATTCATTGCGATGGTTTTACCCATCATTTCAGTGAAATGTACAAGAGCTAAAGATGTTGTGGCCATGTATATGCTTAAGACCTAGACAGTGAGACAAATGAATTAGATATTGTAAGAGGATTTTTGACATTTTCAATGTAAACCATTAAACTAGTTAATAAAACAAAACAAATTTAACTGTGAAAGAATATTGTTTCAGCAAAATAATACTACATACTGTAAATATGATACGTTCATATTTTAGCTACATTTTTCAATGTTGTGTTAATGATTGCCAGTATCCTGAAGCAAGTTAGCTCAGGAATCTCATGGGATATTTAAACCTATGAATTTATTTGAAATGTCTGTGCCTTTTTTGTTAAGATAAATAACTAATAAAATTCCTGAAACCCAAGGGACAATTGCCAAGAATTGTTTAAAAAGCAAATTATCTTTTTGAGCACAAAGAGAACTGGGACATTCTTGGCACTTATAGCAGAAATGCTGAGATTCCATCACAGGTAAAATGGCTCACAGACAGTGAAAGATACAGGCCAGTCTGCCAGGGACAGTTAGTGTTTCTGCAGGACAAACGTCTCTATCTATTCTGTGTATTTTCTCTCAATTGTTTCTACTTGTCAAGGAATTTATACTTTGCACTGCTTGGGCAACCCTTTGCCCTACAGGAAAAATCTACAATATACTATTCTTTTTTGATAAGTAGAATGTTTATTTTATCTTTTGGTCAGTACAATATTTATAACATAATATATAATACAACATATATATAGTATAATATTATATATATATAATATATAATTTTCAATTAAAAAATAATTAAGGAAAACTTTTTTTGTTGGTGCAACATAATGTTTTCAGGTGTTGTAATGATATCAAATCATATTATTTCCCGAAATCACAGGCAAATTGGTGCTCGTTCACGTGAGTGACAAACTTTAAAAATCATGCAATTGTCTGAATTGTTTCATCCACACCAGGCTCCACCCTCACCTCCTCACAGCGATCCCTGTCACCTGAATTCTAATCAGCCCACAACACCCGTTCACTATCAGCACGACCACATGAAACCACACACACGCATTCAGTCACTGTCCAAGCTCGTATGCACGAAAGTGGACTCTAGCTACTCCATTCCAGCTCTGTTACTTACCTGCTATCTCACCTGTTCTCTCCTAGTGTGCTCCTTGATCCTCCGTGTGTCTCCAGGTCCTTGCTCATCCCGAGTAACGGCCTTTACCCAGCAAATGTCTAGCGGCTTGTCTAATCGTTTAACCCTCGTCCGCCAGAGTTCCAGAGCCCTGCAGAACCCACCTGAGCCCATGCAGTTGGAAACTCGCCGACTGACTCCTAAAGAGCGCCAAAGACGGTTGGGATTATGTTTATGTTGTGGACAATTTGATCACATCCTGAAAGGTGTGTCCATTACAGTGGCAGCCCTCATTGAGGATTGTTAGGAATCAAGACCACTCGCAATGAATTTACATATCAAGTCCAGTCTGTGACCGGGAAGCCCTTGTCTGATCGGGACGTGAGACGTCATGCAGGGAAAAATTCTAATATCGGAAACAGAGAATTACTAGCTATTAAACTGGCCCTTAAAGAATGGAGGAACTGGTTGGAGGGGCAAGTTCACCCCTTTCAGGTACTCAGCGACCATAAAAAATTTAAAAATACTTCCATGATGATAAAAGACTCAACTCTCGGCAAGCTCGATGGGCTCTCTTTTTACTATGTTCCAGTTTTCTATTTCCTATCGACCTGGACCCAAGAATGTGAGAGCGGATACTCTCTCCCGACTTCACTCACACAAGGAGGAACCTGAGAGTGTAGAACCCATTCTCCCTGAGCAAATGTTCGTGAGTCCAATCCACTGGGTGACTGCTCCAGCTCCTCCGCTGGGGTGCCCTCCAAACCTCTGGTTCGTTCCAGAAGCAGAACGAACCCTCTCACTCCTGAAAGAGCAGTTTTGGTGGCCTCGGATGGAGCAAGATGTGCAAAGGTACGTGAGAGTGTGTTGGGAATGTGCCATGTCAAAGACTCCCAAGCACCTACCAGCTGGAAAGCTTCTAGCACTTCTCACACCTAACCGCCCCTGGTCACACCTATTGGTTGACTTCATCACAGACCTACCTGGACTCACTCAGTTTCAGTGCATACTCGGTTTCCAACCCCCACTCTTCCCATGGTCAGAAGAACCCTCTGATGTACCTGCTGTGGATTACTGGTTCCGGGAGCATGAGAGGGTCTGGGACGAAGCCCATCAACATCTCCAAAGGGCAATGCGCAGACAGAAGACCAGCGTGGATATCCGTCGATCTGAAGCTCCAGCATGTCAAGTTGGCCAGAAGGTCTGGTTGTCGACTCGGGATATTCGACTACGCCTGCCCTGTTGGAAGCTCAGTCCCAGGTTTGTTGGTCCCTTCACCATCGTGGAGCAGATCAACCCGGTCACTTGCCATCTCCATCTCCCAACTCATTACAGTATTCATCCATCTTTCATGTGTCACTGCTTAAAACCTGTCACAACCCTCCGTGTTGTTCCCACAGAGCAACTCGGTATCATGCCAAGACGTCACAGAGCCTGGTGACGAAGAACCCCCTCCTGAACGGTCGGGTCTCAATGACACCATACTCACCGAGGCATTCATGAGCACCGCATGCCAGTTCAGTCCCATCGAACTACCAGATATTACCAAGTTTGCATGGGAATCGGGGGTCTTTCTTTGCCTGATGACTGTAAAGTTTCAGGCAGGAGGATTGAACCAGGCTGCTCGGTCACCCTCAGAGACTCAGCACAAGATGGTGGCTGTTCGGGAAACGCAGCGCAAAATGGCAGCCAACCGCGAGGAGGACCTGCCCAGTCCGCTGCTCCCAGAACCTGTGCAGCCATGCAAAGCTCTACTGGTCCCGGTTACTCAGGCTGAGAGACTGTTTCAAGCCCAGTTGGTTCCAGTTATACAGCCAGGGGCGCTGTTTTCTGCCGAGTGGGTTCAGGTTTTGCAGCCTGAGGAGCTGTTTGTCACTCCAGTGGTTTCTGAATCGCCCATAGAGGGCGCCCGTGCCATCACTCAGCAAGAGAGGCTGAGTGATGCCCAACCAGTCACCGTAGGACAGTTAGGGAAGCTGTCGAAGGCCCTCACGATTCCTGGTGCACGGTATGAGGGACCGTGTTCAACCCAGTCTGTCCCACTTACGCAGTCTATCGAGCCGCTGAAGGTCCTCGCGGTCCCTAGTCCGCAAATAACGGGTCCTATTCCCGTCACACGGTCGAAGGAGCCGTGCTCAGTCATGACGGGCTGCGATCTGGGTTTCGTGTGGCCGGATCGGCCAGACCCCGTCTGTGATCCGGACCCCTGGTGGCCAGATCCGCCCGCACCAGCAGGCAAGCTGTCTGAAATCCTTGCGGTTCCCAGTCCGCATTTGTTGGGTCCCAGCCCCGAATCACGGTGCGAGGAGCTGTGTATTATCCAGTCGATCCCAGTTATGCAGCCTGCAAAGCTGCAGAAGGCCCTCAAGGTGTCAAGCCTGTCAAAAATGGGTACAAGCCCCGTTACACGATACGAGGGGTCGTGTGGGGTCCAATCAGCCCTGGTTCCCCAACCAGTCCAGTTAACTGAGGCCTGTGACCCTGACTCAGAGTGGCCGGATCCGCCAAACACAGATCTCTCCGCCGCCCAGAAAGAGGTCTCCGCCGCCTGCTCCGCCCCGGTGGGCCTCTCCTCCGCCTGCTCCACTCTGGTGGGCCTCTCCGCCGCCTGCTCCGCCCAGAGGGACATCCCCGCTGCCTGTTCAGCCCCGGTGGGCTTCTCCGCCGCCAGCTCCGCCCCGTTGGGCTTCTCCGTCACCTGCTCCGCCCTGGTGGATGTCTCCGCCGTCTGCCACACCCTGGTGGATATCTCCACCGCCTGCGTCATTTAAGTGGGCTTCTCCGCCGTCTGCCCTGCCCTGGAGGTGATTCCTGCCGGTTCCTAAGCCAGGGGCATCTGGAAGCCGCCCCTTTGAGGGGGGGCTATTTCATGATCAGCTGGAGGGCCAGCTCAAGCCTCTAGAGGGCATTCCAGCACTTCACAAACTCTGTGTGTGTTTGTCTCTGTTTACATGCCCAGACTTTTTCCATGAACTCATGTCTCCACCCACTTGTCAGTTGTCAAGGTGTTTGATTGTTTGCTCCACCCCTGTGACCTACTTTCTACTGTATAAAACCCCCTTGTGTTTGTGTGTTGGTCATGGTTCTTGTTTATTGTTTCCTGATAATAGTAATTCATATTCCTAGTTCCTTGTTACTCTGTTTGTTGGATTTCCTGTGAACGAATTCTGCCTGGATTTGGACTACCCCTCTGCCTCTCCCTAAGGACTCCATTCGCCTGGTACTGTTACTTGCTTTGTTTTCGACTCTGTTTTTGTCTTCTACAACTCTGTATGCCGGCGATCTACCTTTGGTACCCTGACTCTGATTCTGATTAAACACTGTTTGCACTTGAGCTTGCACACCTCACTGCCTCGATTCATTACAATATTTAAAATACATTATAATTAGGCCTTCATTTACATTAAAATGTTGTTATACTGTACTGTATGTATATGTGTATATTTTTAAAATTTATACAATGGTGTTTCTGTGTGTGTGGCCAACACTGTGTTCTGTCTTTATGTTATTATCACAGTTGCTAGAAAGACACATTTTGGTGAAATTTAAGTCATCATGTGGCCATCTGTTACACCACCTGCATCTTAATAAATGCATTTTACATTAATAAACAGAATTGAATTGCTCATAGGTTGGTAAACCATATATAATTATAAAAAAGAAATACGTAACCTAAAAATCATTTCATGATTTAAATGTGTTTATTATTACTTAAATCAGATTATTATTATTGCTTAAATCAGATTAAACAAAAAAAAAAAATGAAGGTCACAACTTTTCTCACTTTAAGTTTCGCAATGTATTTTTCCCAGTGAAAACTCAAAGCTGCAATCAGACTCAATCATTCCAAAGACTGATTCCTACAGTGGAAATTTATGCTGGAAAATGTCATGCAGCAATTGCAGCTGTGGGCTTAAAGTTCATGCCTGCCCAACGTTTACTTGATATCTTATTCAGGGGGGCGACGAGAGGAACGCTGGTAATACTGACCTAGAAACACATGTGCTTGTGAGCCGGTCGCACATGATGAGAGCTGAAACCAAATCCGTCTTTGGCTCGGATGCATGAGAAATGCAGACTGCAAGAACGATCTCCTCAGGTTCAAATTAGAAAACTTCACGTTTCAAAGCCTGGATTCGAATCCCACTGGATTCCCGGGCGGATGAAACTGAGCTCTTTATTTATTACGTAGCGCAAATTGTAAGGACGTGATTTGCTTGCATCACACTCTCGGAGGGAGACGGGCCCGCGCCTGGGAGCTGTCCCAGGCAACATGGTGCTGAAGCCGCAGCGAGAGCGAGCATCCTCCGGCTTTACTGATGATCATCATCATAATAACTAGATACATTTGCACAACGCCTATCGTCGCATGAACCTCGACGCTTTGGATTGCCAAGCAGGAGCCACTTTAATATTTTGCCAGCAATTTGATTCAAAGGAAAGGTGCTAGATGTGACAAAACGACGGACTGTGGACGCCAAAAAATTTTCCTCATCGTCGAAAGCGAATCTTTTTCTTCTCTGGACCCATTTTCGAAAGACATCTCTAACATTACATGGGACAGTGAGCTAAACTGCCTTGGGATTTCTGCAACAAGGGCTGGGTGTTTAAGGAGATAGGCTGCCTGCACTAACAAGACGTTGGCACCTTATATCTTTCAGAGGGGGACTTGTGCGGGATGCATTTGTAAGCGGTCGGACCTGAAACATGAGATGAACGCCAAGGACAATTGCTGGATAATTTGCAAGATTGTGGCTGGATTTGGTTACACGCAACACACTTTGCGTTCACATTAACACCATTACACGGTAGTCTCTTTTGGATGATGGCTAATAGCGAGGACGGTGTGAACTGAAGAACATAATTTGTGTAGGCTACTGTGTCGTAGACTTCAAATTGTTTATTATTAGACAAACCAAAGCTGTCGTTTGTTTGTCTCTGCTGACGAATAGCCTGCATTTCTGTTTTTCTGCTTTTGATGAATAGATGCCACTGGCAAGACGAGTAGCTACCTCAGGGTAGGGGCTCCTTTGTCAGAAGCAGTTCGCGGGTATACCCCATATTTTTTATACAAAATTGAGTGATGTGTCCGCGAATGTTCGTTTTGAGCATTTATAAGTATAAAGTCAATAGTTGTTAACGCCCTCAGTGGTTAATGTCAGTTAACCTAAAATGTGCTTCACGTGGTAACATCTGAATGAACTAGTTTTTTGAGGGGCTTAAGATGACTGATTACAAACAGGGTTACTAAAGGGTTTCCACTTTTGACAGCTACTATTAGCCTACATGTGCGTACAATCGTCAGCTTCTCAAGGGAAACACCAGCGCGATGATGTAGCTCTAAGAATAATAACTGTTGAAAATAAACACCTTCTCCAAGTCCTAACGGTCAGTTCGAGTGAGGTGAGCAGAAAGCGGTGTAGCGCACGAGTCCGAAAACAGGTGTCTT
This sequence comes from Enteromius trimaculatus, assembly GCA_032361065.1. Taxonomy (NCBI): domain Eukaryota; kingdom Metazoa; phylum Chordata; class Actinopteri; order Cypriniformes; family Cyprinidae; genus Enteromius; species Enteromius trimaculatus. The sequence continues at coordinate 4,055,001 of JAUMHP010000040.1, read as the reverse complement.
TCCTCGTTGGAAACCAAACAGTAAGTTCTGTTATGTGACCTGCTGGAGTCCAGTAACAGATAGCCTTAGCATTATAGGCCGTTTAAAAACATAGACCGCCTTTCCATTATTCATAAGACGGGCACATGTTGTTGGCTATCGGTGTCATTGTATGGTGTTGGGGATTGTTGAATCGCAGACCGATGCTGCGCCGCCAGGGCAAGCAGAAAGGCCGCTGTTGCGTCTTGTTCAGTGACCTGAAGGTTTTCCTACTCAGGCCACCGGCACCGCCACCTGCCTTCACACCCATGAACGAACTAAACGCGGAGGGCAATGCGACGAGCAGCGCCACGGAGAGCCATTCTTTAGCCAACGGAAATTATCAACCGGTAGCAGCAGGTGAGGCTGCAGACACGCGAGAAAGCGAAGACTGGACTCATAGCGGGGTGGATTCGCCGAGGACGCTGGACTGCTGCAGCTCATCCGAGGATTGCTCTAAAGAGAAGCTGGACGAGAGGTTATCTCTGAACAGCTGCACTGACAGTGGAGTCAGGACTCCTTTGTGTCGGATCTGTTTTCAGGGCCCAGAGCAGGTATGGAGTTCACATGCAGCTACACTTTTTTGTGCGTGCTCACTGTTTATCGCACACATTTGCTCTGTACAGTATAGGCTGCACTTTGACAACTCCACCTGTTGTAAATTAAAAAATTCTGGGTTCTGGTGGTGCCAAAGTGACACCCTGCAGTGATAAGTTCATTGCACTTTTAAGACCACTTAAAAATGTAATTACTGATGAAGAAACGCGAGCTGAAACGCTGACAGCAATTATTGTGTCACTTTAATTGGATAAAAACAAAGATTTTGTTATAATAGAGCATTTTCACAGGCAAGTGCATTTCATGAATGTCTCTGAATATACAGTGGACTCAAAAAGTATTTGGACATTTAATCTAAAATGTATGTCTGGCACTGCATTGCTTGATGAAATGTCAAAACAAGAGCCATGCATTTAAAGAAATAAGTGTACTTTGCTCCACAAAAAAAAAAAAAAAAAAAAATTCCAAATGACTCTTGCTTAAATCAGACTTAAAAACAGATAGAACAAGCTTTTAAAGTAACATTTTACAATAAAAGTTAAAAACAAAGACTTGTCACACACAAACACAAAATAATGTGTAACTATTGTATGACTAGATTACATATTGTAATCAGTGACAGTTATTTAGCAAAAAGATAGCACACATCATTAAGCTCACACAATCTGACTTCATACATATAATCACCAAAAGTGCGGTTTGCAAAAGTAATGGGAAAAATGAAAAGTGAAGGCAGTTTTGAGAAAAGCTCTCCGGTCTAGCAATAAATTCCTACCCATTACACTTGATATTTTGTAATCCAAATGTGTCTGGATACTGCAAGTGAGATTCCACATCATCGCTGCTGGTCTTGAAGTGATTTGTCCCATAAATCTAACTGTTATTCTGCCCCAGTGGTTTTATGACAGTGACATTTATCCACAGCTAGGTGATTTGTTCTAATGGAATGCACCACATGACTGAAAGGTCAAGGGTTTGAACACAAAACATTGATCAAAGATTGAGCAGAACATTATATGACTGGCATGATAGTTGACCGGTTTGATAGTTGGCCTTGTTTCATTTGTTTGGTTCGAGATCATGCTGTAGGATAGTTTTGTGTTTTAAGCATCAGAGAGTTTTTGCTCTGTCCTCTACAGATATTTTAGCCTGTAAATGCATGTGAAATTGTTTTATTTTGTCTTTCTCTCCCCCACGTCTTATCATTCTCTCTCTCTCTCAGTTGTTTCCTGTCTCTCTTCTTTTCACTTTCCCCACGTCTCTTTCTCTTTCCTCTTTCCATTAATGTGGGCTGTGGCAGAGTTGTGTGGCTGCGGGCTGATGGATGGGACTGTGAGTGTAATGAGAGCTGTGTAGAGAGCAGATGGGACTGAGGAGATTCTCTTCGCTCTGACTGAGCTGTGTATATGTCTCCGATTCAGACACACACTCCCTCTCTTTCTCACTCTCCTCTCCACTGTAAGCTTCGTCTTTCTCCAGCTGCCTCTCCTTTTTCTTTCACTTTCAGAACCACAAGTAGTAGATAAGGAAGGTCTCCTGTTACCTTAACAAGGAGGGCAAGAACGAAGCGTCTCTTGTGCACACAAAAAACGCAGGAACAATTACATGCTTGGGAAAGGAAATAATAGTTTTTTCTTTCTCCACTTCTCCTCTTGCTCTCGCTCACTCACAAAACCACTTAGAAAAAAATGACCTCCTATAGTCTTATTTTAATCAGCGTGAAAACAAGAAATGGATGCTGGAGGTGATTTGGGTAGCATAACTCTTTTTCACACCCTGTTGTGCGAAGCCACTTACATGGACATCGTTTTACCTTCATCAGAGAGAATAATTGGGCAACATGCCCATGTTATTGGACAAGACACAGACTAAATCATTAATTTAGTGTAGTGTTATTAAACTGTATGAAGAGGCCATGTTGCTTCTTTGGCTTTATACTTAGTTAAGCTTTCTTCTGTATCTTTATAAGACATTTTTTCAGTACACACTGAACCCAAAAGAATATTGCACACTTTTTGTTGTTGTGTTCATGTGTGTTTATTCGTTACCTTTTTTTTTTTCTTACAACACAGTAACAGCCAATGGGTTGGAACATATGTGATTTAACAGTAAACAGGGCTAAGTGTGACACTGCAGAAATAGAAATTGAAAGTACATTTGAGCTAATTTTAACTAGACCAAAATGCCACACATATCACAATGTATTATGTCGTTTACCAAATCAAAGAAATCTAAAGACTATATATACAGAATAAAACGTGGTGGTGGGGGTGGTTAGGTGTGAAATAACTTTTTTTTTTATCTATACCAAACCTATTCTAAATGTTTGCAGATTCTTTCCTGTTATTTGCTCTCTCTCTCTCTCTCTCTCTCTCTCTCTCCTATCTCTCTCATTTAAAATACGTTTCAGTGATTTGGTGCTGTAGAATGCTGACGATGTAAAATTCCTGTGCGACCCACATAATATGTCATTCATATGAAACATGGTCACATCAGTGTTACCAGAAGAAGTCTAAAAGATTTAATTTACAATATTTTGAAGGTGTTATTATACATCAATAATGAAAAATAGCTGAAACTGACATAGTCAGCATAAATTGAATGCACAAGCAGCTGTGAATGTAGAATAGTGAGGCCATGCTGTGCCTTTTTGTCACCCTAAATTGAGAGTTAGTGTCTGTGCCAGAACTCATTACTTATTTGCACCTAGAGTGGTCTGGCCATAGGGAACACCAGGGCTATTCTCAGTGGGCCAGACAGCTTGTGGGTCAGTTGTCGAAACCAATTTAAACATACAATCATTACAAAGGAGGAATAGTTCTATCATTCCCATGAAAAGTGTCTTATTGCATATTACGTGTGTGTGTGTGCAGAGGAATCATTCACAATAAGACCTGTTTATATACAGTATATATAGTGTCATCCACTAATATTGGCACCCTTGGTAAATCTGAGCAAAGGTGGATGTGAAAATAAATCAGCATTGTTTAGCCTTTTGGTGTTTCATTCAAAAAAATCACAAAATTCAAATCTATCATTGAAGTAAAACAATTTAAAATGCGGAGAAAAACTCAGGATGAAGTAAATGTTTTTCTTCAATACATGTTAGCCACAATTATTGGCACCCAATTATTGCTACATCCTTTTCCCAAGATAACAGCTCGGAGTTTTCTCCTGTAATGCCTGAAGAGTTTGGAGAACACCTGATAAGAGAAAAGAGAACACTCCTTTATGCAGAATCTCTCCAGATCCTTCAGAATAGCAGCTCCATGGTGCTTCTCCTCTTTAGTTAACCTCACTCTTTTTCTGCAGGGTTCAGGTCAGTGACTAATTCTTGTGTTTATTTTGATCTTTGTTTTGGATTATTGTCCCACTGGAGGACCCAACCATGGCCCATTATAAGAACAGAGTCAGTCTGTTTTAGATTTGTTTTCTGTTGGTATTTGATAGAATCCATGATGTCATGTGTCTAAACAAGATATCCAGGACCTCCAGCAGAAATATAGACCCACAATATCAAAAACACAGCAGTATACTTCATTGTACACATGGGGTACTTTTTATCCCTGTGTTCACCAAACTCATTTTGAGTTTGAGTTGAGCTCATTTTTTTGTTTCATCTGATCATAGAAGCCAGTCCCATTTGTAGTTCCAGTCCTGTCTGACAACTGAACATCTCTGGGCGAAGAGAATTTTGCTTGAACCCTCCTGAACAACATGTGCTGATGTAGGGGTTGTTTGACTATTTTTAAAAAAGGTTTTCTGGCCCTGAGACAACTATTTTCTGCAATTCTCCAATTCTCTTCTGCAAAACTCTACTCCTCACTGTGTATTAGGAGGATATAGACACACGTCCTCTACTAGGCTTCGCAACATTGTATATTGATTGGAAATTCTTAATTATTTCCCTGATGGTGCAAATGGAAATGTTCACTGCTGTAGCTCTTTTCTTAAAGCCACTTCACTAATTGGAGAAGCTCAATTATCTTTTGCTGCACATCATAAATATATTCTTTGTTTTTTCTCATTGTGTTGATTATTAAGGGAATTTGGGCTTTGTTTTCCCTCATATATATATTTCTGTAAAAAAAAAAGAAACTGGATAATTTCATGTCCATAATCACCCGGGAGTGCTCAAAATTGTGAATTTGAATATACTTCAGAGATATTTTACGCATAACAAAATTTAGGGGTGTCAATATTTGTGGCCAACAAGTATTGGAGAAAAAACATTTATTTAATCACAAGAATTGCTCCCTATTTTCAGTTGTTTTACTTCAATGATATGTTAGAATTGTGTGAATCATTTGAATAAAAAATCAAAAGGATAAACAATGCAGATTTATTTTCACAAGCACCTTTGCATAGATTTACCAAGGGTGCCAATATTAGTGGAGAGCAGTGTATATATTTATATGTATATATATAGTATTTGAAAATATGCCAGAATCATGATGATCATGAATCATTAGCCACTGTGGTGTTGTAATTTAAGCCTTTTCTTTACAGTGTCAAACTTTAGGCAGTATGCTCGACAATATCACCTTAAATAATTTTTTTCAGGAGTAAATGCCTCAAAATATCTTTTAAATGATTTCTTTCTGATAGTATAGAATAAGTAGGCCTACCTTTTGCTGGAGAAAGTGACCAGAATAAACATCTAGCAATAAAACAAAACATGCTTCAGATTTTCAATGTAGAAAAAGATGGCTGATGTAAATGTTTGCATGGATGATGACAGTCTGAGCCTGCATGAGAAATATTTAGTTTTACAGTAGTATTCTGTTACAGCTGTACCCTACATAATAACGGAAATACAATAAGCAATACCCCTCAGACATCTGTGATGCTTGATGGATTAAACTTGTACTGTGTTTAAGTTTTTAGGAGTCAGCACACGTTATTAAAAATGTTGATTATCCTGTTAAAGGGGTCATATGAAAATACTAAAACTAACATTATTGTGTGTATTTGCTGTAATGTAATGTGTTTACGTGTTTACATACCATTACATTATTGAGACTCCTCTCTGCACAGCCCTTTTGAAACGTGTTGATTTTTACAAAAATTATTCTGAAAAGTGAAGCATGCTCTGATTGGCTAGCTATCCAGTGCATGGTGATTAGCCGAATACCTCAAGCATGTGACAGAAATGTTACGCCCTTACCATATTTGAAAGCATCTCCATACCATGGTGGTGACAATAATACTACAGCAAGAATAAAAGTTACGTCTTCTTTCTTTGCTTAAACATTTGGGTGGTGTAATTCAAATCATCCAACACAGTGACACACGTGTGGCCGTCAAACTTGTCAATGCTGCCCTACAACTTGTAGTAATAACAGTTTAAATACTGAATCACTACATTATATTTTCTCACTCACTGTGAAAAGAGACAGAAAAATGCGAATACACATTTGTGCTAAGATAGTTCAGTTCATACCCCTTTGTTTGAAGTGTGGTCCCGAAAAATCTCCCTTCCCCTTACCTCTACCCCTCAAACCAAAAGAGAATTGAGACACCCCTACACTTTCAATAAATACAACTTCTTTTCAACAGATAAGTTGATCCAGACTCTTTCCATAAACACAGAATATTGCCAGTTATTTAGCTCTCTGCACATGACGTGGAGCAGCAATATATTTAATAAATTCTTGCGAATTAAGAATTAGTTTTTTAACTAAAAACAGGGAAAAATATCACATGGGAACAAATTCCTTGAAATACTGTAACAGTTGTATACTTAGGGTTAGTAGGCTAGACAACATACTGTACAGTTCATAGTCTCTTTATAAATAATTCTTCTAGTTAAGTTCTGTATTCTAAATTTGTTCTTTTTTGTGTTGAACTGTTTGCATTGTTTATTATCAATGCTTATACTACGGGGCCGTTGAATGCTTGAATCTGATTGGCTGACGGACGTTCTGAGGTGTGCAATTATTTTCAGGGAAACG
>JAUMHP010000040.1:3997013-4022292 GCA_032361065.1 Enteromius trimaculatus | reverse complement strand
TATCTTATACATAACATGTTCTTTTTTTAAAGAAATCTATACTTTTATTTAGCAAAGATGCATCAATTTGATTAAAGATGACAGACATCTATATCTTTTAAACTTTCTATTCATCAAAGAATACTGAAAAAGTATCACAACTTCCACAAAAATATTAAACAGGATCTGATTTGTTGGTTGTTGTTCTCTGATTGGCTGCATTCTTTCTTTCAGATTTATTAGCAGTGTAATGCTTAAAATGGATTTATTATTATTGTTATTAATCATAATAAACTACAAAAAACAAAACAAAGTTAGGATTTAACAGACGCATTTACCATATATTAATAGTCAGCCTGTCTTGAAAGCTTTATGAGGAAAAATCTATTTCTCTGTTGAGAAAATTAATGTTTTTTTTTTTACTTCCAGTACCCCACTGTTGCTCTCTGCTCTAAATGGTACTTTCATTACTTGCTCATTCTCATTTGGAACAAACCTTCAAGTGAATTACTTCACAAAGGCCTCTTGATAAGGCTATTAAAGTTTACAGACAATCATGCCTTCAAGGGAATATTTAGTTTGCCTGCCATTTACATGATTTTACCACAGATTTTAAAATGTTCAATTATTCTCATGCACACTATCAGAGGATTTGTACATAGCCTGAATTTGATGCAAAAATGTATTTTCCACAACAATACTGAAAGCAAGAAGCTACATTAATATTTCCATTTAAAATGAAGGTTGAGGCATATGATCGTAATTGCCCTACAGAAGGAGCAGGATGCACTTATGATTGAAATTGACCTTCAAACATTTCTGAGAAATATATAATGATTGGGATATGTAATTTGGAAGTGGACAGTCCCAAATATTTAGGACTTTCTGTGCTATGTAATACATTGTCACTGAACCAAAGTATTACAGGCAAAGATATGCTGAGTTTGATCTCTGGAGGAAAGGCGAGACAATGAGAGAGAGTCTAATCAGGCCAGCTTAAAAAGTGATCGCTATAAGAGAAAACACAACACTCTCCCTCAAGATCTGGATACAATTGAGGCAGTAAATAACACACGCACACATGTTGCATCTGTCTTTTTGTCTCTCAGAGGAAATGTTCCGAATTAAATGATAAAATTGTGTTTCAATTAAGCATCAGCTGAACAGCTTAGAGTTGCACTGCTGCTACAAAACAACTTTCAGGGAAGATGGGGGTGGGGGGGGTTATGATTGCCGCAGCAAAAACTAGAGCATCACTTATCAAAAACAACAAATATAAAAACTGTGTGGGAGAAAAAGAGAAATCTGAAGTTAATTGTAGGTTAGTTCACTCAAAAATGAAAATTCTGTCAACATTTTCTCACCAGTTAGACTTTTCTTAATCTTTGGGACATAAATGAAGATATTTTTAATAGCTTTTTTTTATCTTTTAATGTCTTTTTCTGTTTTTTTTGTCCCGATTTTTGAGGACTGTAGGTTTTTGTATGTCAGTGACATGAGGGACGCCAGTAACTAGGAATCTATTCAAACAGCAGTAAAATACGGCAGTCAGTCACATTTTAGTAACACATTTGCAAACAAATGGACATTTTCTTTGCTCTCAAAACTAATTTCACATCATACAGTGCTACTGTATAACCAGTCACTGCTCACACACTTGATGTGTGTATTTCGCATATTCCTGTGGGATATGAGTTATTCCAGTAACTGTCCTCCATCGGAGCCTTTATCAGTTTTGTGGCCTGGGTCCCTCCTGAATGCTTCGCTCTACACTCAAGAATTCGAAGCCATGTCGGGTAATGGATGAATTTGTTCTCTGTTGAGCTTTGTATCAAATAATGTCATGTTAACTGTAATGAGACTTTCCAGCGTTATGGAAGTCACTATTTTTGAAATGTATTATCACTGTTAGAGGCAGTATTTACAGCTATTGGAAGAACAGAAAAGGCCTCAGCGTTACCCTTTCATTCGTCAAATAAGACTTCAGCTATAATGGATTCTATTCACACTCTATTTTTGGGTCAGAACCACGATACGTTTTTGTCAAAATAAATAGTGTTACTTGACTTTCCTTTGTGCTTTAGGCTTTTAAACCTTTGGGTTTCGTTTGCCAAGCATCAACAGCAAATGGTCAAATCTGCTGTGAATGTAGTGCAAATGTTTCAAACCTTCCCAAAAAAATTTGCAAAATGATGTGTCATTCAGCAATTCACTTCCTGGAATTAAAACGATTACATTTATATCGTACAGTGATGCCTTCAGAACAGATTCTCAGTGAAGACCTTAATGACTAGACAACCCCCCCAAGTGCAGATCCCTATTTTAGCAGCTTACAAAAATATATTCTTGACCATATCTCTACAGCTAAACCTAATCTAACCCCTGAGTAATGAAATTATGTAATTTGAGATTTAGTTTGAAGTATATCGGGCCGTTTAGGGCATTATTAAAATAGTCTATGTGAAATCAGTGGTTCAAGCTTAATTTTCTAAAGCTATAATGCTTCTTGTTTGCACAGAAAACGACTTAATTCCCTTTATTTGCTCTTGTCAGTCTCAAATTCATGGTGCTGCTGACGCAGCATCTGACATAAGGCTTTTATTACAAGAGGGCCTTTCACACCGCGGGAACCTTTTCATAGAACCCAAAGTAATTGTGGAACTACCCACTTTTTTGCATGTTTGCAGGAACTAGGAACTAGGTTTTAGTTTCAGGAACTCCGTTTGGAGGAACTACATTATCTCCTACTTCAAAGTAGGGTCTTAAACAGTTCTAGCAACTATCAGAGACGTAAGTGTACACTGATTGGCCAAAAGCACGCGAAACACCAGCTACCAGCGATAACAGTTGCAAGCATGTTTTCTTCAGTGTTGTGTTCTTTTCTTATCTTCGATGTAAGTTGTCATAACAAATGTAGTCTCTTAGCCCAACTTTTTGCTCTTGCATTTGTGGAAATTGTGCGCTTGGACTCCATCTCCGTTATCATGAAACCAGCAAAAACAGCTCTGATCATGCCGTCCTCCATTCATAGCTTTTTGACGTTTGTTAATGCCGTGCTATAAGACATCGCTGTCGGCCGCTTCAGAGTTCCTGCTTCCGGTGTGAACCACAACCAAGGTAACGGCAAAAAAAGTATAGCTTTCATCTCATAGCTTCGGAACATTAAATGTTGAATCACTAATATTATGGTATTGAACTGAATTAACAATGAGTACAGAAAAACGACATTTCAATTTCAATTGGAATCAGTGCAATCTGGCATTTTACATAAGGTAAAGATCCACATGCAGATTTTGCATCAAGCTTATTTGGTTTACACATAAAGCTGCTTGGTTCATAAATCAGTTGACAATAGAAAATGGACTCTTTTGCTGGCAAAACCTGAAACTTTGCTAATGTGACTGCATCTTAAGTCAGTCTCAAAGCAAAAATGCTCACTATAGCAAAACTATACTCACCAATAATAACTGTATCTTGCTGCTGTATGAAGGTAACCATCTGAATAAATGCACAGGTATTGAACAAAGTGCTTGGCACTAGAACTGCAGTGTGGTGTACGAGGTTTAGACAGCTCACAGATCGGACATAAAGTCAAATGGAAATTAAAGCAAGAGCCGTCCACAAATGACAGCTGCAATGTAAAATAGTGCCTGCTGTATAAATGGGCATCACAAAGCTGTAGAACCTGAAGTGGAATGGCTGTTTCGTCTCTCTAGTGGCTCAGAGGGAATAATGAGGTTTTCTCAGAGCAGTGCTATCTTGAGTAATCGTTACTGCAAGAAAAAAAGAGAGCGGGTGAAAGGGACGGAGCTGAACAATACTGATGTCGGGATTGTTTTAGTGGCTCATCCGTTTGTGCGTGCGTGTGCTGTAGATCAATGGTAGAGCTCCTCAAGAGTTTCTCACCGTGATGTATCGCTCCGTCTCCGTATGCAGCCAGACTAGGATGGAGAGGAAACAAGAGTCCATTCTGTCTGATTAGGTGGAGAGAATGGAGATAATGCCTAAAGGTGATTGTTTCATTGAAAAGACTTTCACTGGGAATAGCATTAGCCTTTTATTATTTCACCTCCTGACAGAAGGGGGGCACCAGGTCCTCTAAGAACATTACGAGCAATGTATCACACGGTATGCTTTTGGATCAATGTATGCTTTTATCCAAAGTGTTTATACAGTATTTTGGAAAATTGCTGATTATTTTAGGTATAGGGAAATCTGAACTATCAACTCTTTTTAAATATTTTTAACAAACTATTCCACAGAGTTTTGCATATTTCAGTCAAAAATTGCATTGAAAAAGCAAGGAAAGTCCTCAGCTTGTGTCTAGGGTTGCAAACAAGTAATACAATATAACATAAATAATATTATAACATAAATAATACATCTTAAGCAGGCAGTACCAAGAGAAGTGCCGCAATGCAAAGTTTATAGGTTCCTCATAAAAATACAAGCTCCAGCAAAGATTGAAGTTTTATCTTTACATCCATCCATCCTCTTATATTTTTCCAGAATGCATGGATTCAATAAATTTGCTGCCAACATGTTTCAACAACATTGTAAATATTGCTATAGTTTTTATATGGTTAATAAGTTTCGTAAGAAGGTTTTGCATATCCAAAGTGATATATTAATAGTTAGTTACTAACAATAGTTAGATGTCCACATCTGTTGCTTCTTGTGACAGTGCAGTTTTGGGCATAACCAGGGTTTGGAAATTAGTGAGGACTGGGGTTAAAAATTGTGCTAGAACAACCCCTACAAATAAAACTCATCATACTAACACATTAAAAGAGACAGATGTGTACATATTTCCCTCCAACTTCAAACTTGTTTAAGGTGTTTGACCTTTTTTGCATGTTCACTCTTTAAACACCGGGTCGGTACTTCTGCAGTAAAGTAGGACAATTTTGATGTTGGATGACAAAATAAGATGGGAGTTTTTCAACCTACCCTAATCGTTTCGAACTAGAGTACACATGAACATCACAGAGCTAGACAAGATGAGCATTTGGTTAAAAAGTATGTACTTTTATTAAAGACCCTTACTGCTCATCTGAAATCATTTAGAGCCCTTAGAAGCTGCACTGAAACAGCATTTCTAGCCTTAATTCGTTGAGCTCCACTAAAGTCCATTATATGGAGAAAATGATTTGAAAAGACTATTTCTTTGCGACTGAAGAAAAAAAGACACAAACATCGTAAATGACATGAGGGTGAGTAAATTGTTAGGAAATGTTTATTTTGGAAGTGAAGTATTGTGGAAAACACAAGTCCAAAAGAGCTGATATTATCTGGATCTGGCAACTTCACCCACACTCTCACTCACATGTCTCTAAAGACTCAGACAGAAATCATTTTCATACCACGGATGCTAAACATTCCTGCAAACTGTATAAACTGAATGATACATGCAGACATTTATAATAAGTTGTGAATTAACATAATTAACATGAAAAAATATAGATATGGATTTATGAGCTTTCGGTGACCCCATGAAAACTGGAATGGATGGATGGATGGATGGATGGATAAGATGAGATTTTGCTCATACAGCAATATATTCAAAATATGACAATTTTGTGCCTAATTATAGTCATTGGTTTACAGTCATCTGCCATAATATAGATTTATTTGAAAGGAAAGCCCTATGGGGACAAAAAAAGGAAGGAGAACGAGAAGAAAATTGAGAGTGAAGCTAAGAGAAGAGACAGGTGGCAAAGTGGCTTTTCACAGCCGAGTCCTGTTCCCATCCACTGTGGGACTGGTTGGAAGCCAAAAAAAATCCCACACTACAGCAGAATAAACTGCTGATAAATATTCAAGCTTTGCCCTGAGAATTTCCTTCAGCTATCCTCTCAGCGCAAGGAAAAAATGTGTGCGTTTGTCAGTGTGTGTGTTAAATCAATACACGTCTCACATTCTCTACTTGTAATGAGAGGATGTGCGGTCCAACTGGGGAAGAGTGACTGAGAGAAAGAGAGAGTCCGGAAAATCAGGTTGCAGCAGCAATAGGCATCTTCATAACTGAAACGCTAATAAACTCCTCCACAACCTGATTTTAACTCGTACACATTTGCTGCATATAAATGCCATTGTGGATACATTAATTCTGTCCTGTCTACTGAAACTTCAGTTATCTGTTCCAGTAAAGCTAATAATAGCAACCACTACAGCATCGACTACAGGATTAGCACTTTTCACCATTTAGTCGAACAAATTTGACTGATTTGATATAAACACTGAAACAGATTCAATGCATGCATAGCTTTCTCAACATTGGGGAGAGGCTCTTGTAGAAAAGTCGATTGAAAACTGGGTTATTATTACCTTCGAACACACTGCTTGTTTTAGCGGTCTGCAGTGTACAGTGATAACGTCGGTTCGTGGTCTGTCTCATTGATTCTGGAGGAGAACCTCAGGGCTCTAGGGAGGGCACTGGCCTTTCACAGCCATCTGAGATCGCTTTCAACTCCACTAGAAACAAGCCTTTGTGATAGCATTCGCTGAGATAAAATAAAAAAAATAAAAAAAGGGAGCTTCACTGTCATCAGAGCTCAAGAGAGTGGAAATCGAAAAAAGGGAAACAAATTGTCTGGCGCATGTGTAAAAAAAGAAGTGGAGTTCTTGCAGACATTCAAAGGGGAACCCAGTATCACATCAAATATTAATGGAGATCACTGCTGTTTTTATATTTTGACCTCTGAAGAAACAAATACAATGGTGTGAGTCTAGCCAAGTCGGAGGTGTAAAAGTAGAAAGAAATCACACCGACAACACCTTAACACTTCCCAAAACACCTGTTCTTCAACTGTGCACTGCAAATTTTCACGATCCATGATTATGCCGTTAAAACGCTAAAGCAACCCGTTTTCTGTAAGTGTGGAGGAAATGTCTGTATTAACCCTTTTAGCCTTAAGACATACCCTGTTTGATTCAAGAGGTTTTGAAATGCCAAAAGGTATTAAATACAGAACAAATGGTGAATTGCTTGCTGAAGTAGTTATTTTGAATGAGTGTGTGCTTAAAATGTTACTTCAGTTGGCATGTAAAATGTCAATATGACCTGTGAAATACTCACAATTAATTGTCAGGAGTAAAAAGATTTTTTTTAAAAAATCTTTTTAGCTTGAAAAATGTAATTGAGTACAAGTATTCACAAGTATTTAGTGTTTTGAAAAAGAACAGAACTCATTGTCAGGATCTTAGGAATACATGATTCTGATTGGTCAGTCCTCCAGTTTTATAGTGCGATATTTAATCAAATCATCTGAAACTAGCCCTACTTTCATGTCTCTTGTATCATATCATGGGCTCATATGTTTGAAAAAAACACGACAAGTTTTAATATTTTTGATTGTGATACCACATACATAAGTTTTCATATAGATGTTTTTTTTCTTTTCTTCTATATATAACTGTTTCTAAATGAAAGATTTTAGCATATAACGTTACGGCATTAAATATTATATTTCTAGAATACTGTACACACCATGGGATAAAAAAAACAGTATTGGAAGATGTCTCTTCTGTTCACCAAGGCTGCATTTGTTTGATCAAAAATACACTAATTTTGAAGAATTAATAGAATTCAGAATAAATTTTCTGTGAGTTTACTGTAAAATGTTATTTACTCCTGTGATGCAAAGCTGAATCCACATGATCCTTCAGAAATAAGTTGATTAAGCTGATTTGCTCCTGCTAAAAAGAAATCCTATAATTATCAATGTTGAAAACAGCGCTGCTTCATATTTTTTTGTAGAAACGGTGGTGCTTTTTTTTGCATGAACAAAGTTCAGCGAACAGAATTTATTCAAAATGTCTTTACTTGTCACTTCTGATCAAATGAATGCTCCCTTGCTGAATAAAATTATTTATTTCCTTCAAGTACCCATTAAAAAGTCTTTCAGCAAAATGGAATCGCTTCCTAGGTGGACCCATTTTTTCATGACACTGTCTAACTGTACATTATCCCTCACTTGAATTCATCTTTTCTTCTCTTTCAGCTCTGATTGTCCATGAAGGTCCATCCGTTTTTCGCATCTTTAACCGCTGGCAGGCTGTCAATCAGCAGTGGAAAGTCTTAAACTATGACAAAGTCAAAGACAACGAGGAGCATCAGAAAACCGGTAACACATTCCGGACCCTGTCTTTGCCACTAACACACCGGACGGGGCCGACCGGCACTGAAGGTGAAGCCTCCACCTCCACATCCTCCCTCATGGCTGCAGCTGCAGCGGCCGCGGCGGGTACCGCAACCCAAACATCAAACTCCGTCCTGTTGGCAGCAGGTGCCACAACAGAGCCGCAGGACTCGTCTGAGCCCAGCAACGGCCAGCCCTCGCTGCCAGACCACCACTGTGCTTACAATATCCTCCATCTCCTTAGTCACCACCTGAGGCCCCAGGAGCCACGCGGGCAGACCAGCAACCGCGAACTGGTCATGAGAGTCACTACAGTCTGAGGCCTAGTTTACGGTTGAATCTCTGCATGCAACGTATTTACAAGGATTCACTGAGGAGAATTAAACAGTGTTACCTGAAGAGGCTTTTTTTTCTATTTTTTACATTATTGAATAATACGAGGAAGCAGTTTCTCTCACAGTGGCTACAGGAATGCTTATGGCCATTAGGTTTTAAATGTAAGCAACTGAGAAAGATCAATGGTCAGTGGAGTCTCTGAGTGTGTTTGAGTTTATCGTCAGCTCAATGCCACAGTCAGAGCTGTGACCGTACTGAAGCACAACCATAACAATCCAGTTACAGTTCTACACGGAACTCAAGACGGCTCAGAGTGAAGAACAAACGTGTTTGTATGGAAATCACACACCACATAAATTTTACGATTATTACAGGTTGTATTTTTAAATTAAATCCTATTATTAAATGTTGCTTGCGAGAATAAGCAAGTCTAAATCGGTTTCCTAACAAACCAAATGTGGTATTGGTGAAGCAAACTATTGTGTTTACATTCACAGGCAGTACATTTTTTAGCAAAATCAATCCTCTCTGGTTTTGACAGTCTTGTATATCAACAGGAAGCCACGTTGCAGTGGAAACAAGTCGCAGCAATCAAACATTTTCCAAACTACAAAAAAAGTGGCCCAATTTGAGGCAAGTTCTTGGTCAACTGACTTATTTTGTTTACATTTGTTAAATTTGTGAGAGAAAAAGGTTGCTACATTAAAAAAAAAAAAAAAAAGACAAATCAAACTGGTTTAACTGTTGTATGGCTCCGTTTCTCTTCTGCCTCAAAGCATTCAATCAAATCATTCATTTCAGTAATGCATTTCATGTACTTCCTTTCCAAGCAAAGGGCTTCAAGCAATCAAGAGCACTTGGAATGTTTACATTAATCCCATTTTTATTATAACACTTTTTTTTTCCCTCAAAACAAGTACAGACAGAAAGTGGATCGAAGTGTCTCCGTGCTAAAAAACAGGAAACAGCACGAGTGCCTCCTCCGAGCCGGACCACAGCTGTCTGTTAGTTTCTGAGTAATCATATCTCTCTGAGTCTTCTCCTTCTGTTAATGGTCCGCTCCTCCGGATTTCACAATTTTAGAAACAGAGCAAAAGACTGAACAGTTAAAGACAAAGAAAATAAAGTGTTTGAATATTGCACCTACAGTCATAAGTTTAAGATTAATGCATTTGATGACAGAAATGAGGTACAAGTTCTCTGGAAACACTTAAATAGTTGAGTGTGGAATCGGTGATTTCGGATGAAATGCGAATAGGCCTATAGCATGTCCGAATAATCATGGTGCACAAAAATCATAGCATTATATAACCTATAATTAAAAATGAGTTGCAGCAATGCAAAACATTCACAGCGCTTCCTCTAAACAACGCTAAAGGTACACAGAAAGTAGAGAGAGACAGAGAGGAGTGTCAACAGCTTTCATTATCTGTATTTAAATTCATTCGCTACTGCTGATGTTAAAAGAAAACGCGTTCAACGGAGGGCCAAGGCACGAGAGAGTGTAAGTGTTTTGACATTTTCTTCACTGGAGTCCAGCTAGATCCCAGGGAGATGGATGCATAATGTAAAAAAATAAGAGTAAAACCATGAGGAATGTTCCATCCACTCTACTACTAGTGTCTTTGATTCCTCATCCACGGTGACAACAATCAGATGATCTGCTACTCCAGTTCCACCAGTAGATCTCCCTCTCCCACTGTGTCTCCAGCTTTACAGTGCACACTCTTCACCTGAACATTAACACACATTAAATTAGGAAAGTCTAACATGAACAGTCAAACACACAAAAACAATGGATAAGAAGAAACTAATGCTTTCATATTAAGAAAGCAAGCACTGATATTTCTCATCTGAGCTTAATTAAGCACTGACCTGTGACATATCTTCCTAAAAGCATAAGGCGCATTCATAAATTAGGGGAAATCTTTGAGCTCTTTAATTAAATTCAAAGTTATAAAGTTTATATCTAGATTTTAAATTATTAAAAGATTTTTTTTTTGGATACAATGTATGATCATGGTTTAGTGATTCTACAAACTATTACAAACCTTGAGAAATGTTTAAAAATAAATAACGAAATAAAAATACAATGATGCATGAATATGGTTTAGGTCTTAAGGTCTTTGCATGTAAATGAGATTCAAACAACGTAAGGTTATTTATTTTTTTAACATGCAAACATTTCGGATGAGAATTTGTAAAAAGTGTGCTTTCATTAATATTTTTTATGTTATATTTCTATACTTTGCATTATTACTTCTGTCATTTTTATTGTTTTTTTTATATATCTATATAGATTTTTAAAATGTAATTTTATTATTAGCAGTGCTGTCAAACAATCACCCTCTAATCACTAATTATTAGTTTTATTTATAATAGTGCATTAATACGTCACCAAGTCAAACTGAAATGAATCACAGAAATGGTTTGGCAGCTGAAAAAAAAATATGTTAAATCGTTTTAGATTTAAAAAAAATGTTATGCTTTTAGTTTTAGTTATATATAACAACCTTGATATGAAGTACAATAAAATATCCCGTCAACCATCAAAAGAACCATAAACCATAATCTGGTTTTAGCAGTCTTACAAAGAGGGGGAGACTTTTTACAGTAGCTAAGTGGTCTGGTCAAAATACAAGTGTGGATAATGGACCGCGGCCCCTTGCTGTCTCTCTCTCTCATGGTGTTGGGTATTGTAATGTAGCCATGTGAAAGAGTGTGTTCTTTATGTCATATCGATTTATGATGCACAGAGTAGTGAGGAGGATTATGTATCAGCTTCTGTATGTGTGTGAGTGAGCTCACCTTGGCTGTCTTTGCTGCGGTCATGCTGTTCTGCATCTTCATGGCTTCAATCACACAGATCTCCTGTCCCTCTGCAACCTTTAGAACAACAATCAACAAATAACCTCAACAAGGAGTCATTTCTAATAACTTCTCGAAGAAACATTACTCACAGAGCATCTTCCCTTCATACATTTGAATTCATAGACTCGAGCAGGTCTAGTACATAAAACGACCTCAGCACAAAGAGCAGGGGAATATTGTAATATCATTTCATGAAGGCTCATGCATTAGAAGAGTCATAACAGTTAACAAACGCACAAAGCTCACTGTAACGCGAGAGCAAAATCAATAAATGAAACCTCTGTTTATATCTATCAAACTTTCCATTAGGGAAATGGATTATGGAAATAAGCGAGCGCTGAGGAATTGCTGTTTCCCTCCCATCCACAAAGACTCATTTCTGTCTTATCTATACAGAAGTGCTGAAATCAGGTGGTGTGAACGTCACTGCTGACTGCTGAGTGTGTGTGTGGTGACTAATCAGTGTGAGAGCTCTTCATTGCAGTGCTCTTATGTGTGTGTGACGTTGCTGAGTGAATGAGATATTTTACTGGAAGGGCTTAGCCGGAGCCAGTCGGTCTGTGCATTATATATAAGTCATTAACAAACTGAGTCAGGACACGTTCAATTCAAGTTGACAGCAACACACACACACAAAAAGACATTTTGTCGTACTGAAGTGCACTGTCAGCTTTGCAAATGATGTCGTCCTAACGCAAATCACCTTATTTAAAGCAATAGTTCATTCGAAACAAAATTCTGCCCTCATTTAAACATCATTTTAAACCTGTATGACTTTCTTTGTTCTGTGAAACACAAAAGCAGATCAGTTAATGAACACCTGGTTGGGTAAATTTAATACAATGGCAGCACATAACACTCACTTAAGCAACTGCACAAAGTGGCCTGTTGGAAAATGCCTACATTTTCAAGTAGTTCTGAACTCGTAAGCCCCTTTGTTCATCTTTAGAACACAAATTATGGTTTTGAAAGAAATCCAAGAGCTTTCTTTCCATGCATGGATAGCAGTTACCATTGTTCAAGGCCCAGAAAGATAATCAGGACGTTGCTAAAATAGTCCATGTGACATCAGTGGTTCAACCTCAATTTTAAGAAACAATGAGAATACTTTTTTTGTGCACAAAGACAACAAAAATAACTTTTTAGCGATTTCTTTGGACAAAATGTTTTCATAACATTATGGTTGAACTCCTGATATCACATGGACTATTTTTAAGATGTCTTTACTATACTTTTGGGCCGTGAAGACGTTGCTGCCTGTGGAAGGGTCAGAAAGCTCTCGGATTTGATTAAAAATGTATTTATTTGTGTTCTGAAGATGAAGAAAGGTCTTACAGGTTTGGAACGACATGAGGGTGAGTCATTAAAGGGCCCCTATAATTCCTTTTCAAATATGATCTTTCATGCAGTGTGTCATGTGAACATAAACTATCTGCAAAGTACATCATGTCAAGAAGACGCTGTATGCTGTGAGAGAAATTTGTTTTATTTGCCCTTCTGAAAGATGAATCTATAAAGAATAAGTGGTTAAGTTGGAAAACAACCCAGTATATAATAATAATTATTTCTATTTTAAATTTACACTTATTTATCCGTGCAGATTTCAGCGGAAACCTCAAACTTTTAGTCCATACATATTTGTGTGCCATCTAGTGCTTTATACTCCAGTCCAGTGGGTGGCAGAAATGCACCGTTATTCTGGGACATTTTTACTGTCCAACTGCTGTATTTTTATTCAGTATTTTGAACTTTGAAAATGACACATCAGCAATATGTACTTGAGTAAATGATGACAGCATTTTCATTTACAACCAACACAAGATGAAGTCTACTTGTTTATGTTTACTGCTAAAATTAATCTAATCTTTCATCCCTGGGATTTGACTACTGTCAACTTCTTAAAAGTATTATTCAGAGACCTCTGAAGAATCAGTTAAATGAGAATCCTAAAGTTAAATTGGAATTGGTGAGAAATATAGTTCTAATGATTGTGCAGTGTATTTGCAGTATTTACAGGAAGTGACTTACATTATCTCCTGGTTTAACGGACACAGCCACCACAGATCCTGGCATGGGAGAGCGGAGGATACTACTGGTGTCTTCTGGAACCTTCTCTGGCATGTGCTTGCTGAGAGATGCTGCCAGTTTACTGAGCACACGCAGCTTAAACTGAACACATGAAACAGAGAAATGGTTACACAGATAGAGAAAGAACAATGATACAAACAACCAAAAGGAATGATAAGACACTCCAAAAGACTTCCATCACACTTACACATGAACACTTTTTTTCTTTTAGATTACAATTTTTTTTACAGTATAATGTCTAGTGCACGTTATAACTTATTCAGACCAAGATCAATGATAATTTAATAACAGCCCTGCACGCTCTTTTAAATAATAATTGCAGAAGCCTTGGAAGATTGCGCATCCAAACAAATTATGGAAAATTACTTTCTTGCAGGGCTTTCAGATGTTTTTTAAAAATGCTGCAGAACGTACTCATGCATTGTGCGGAGGCATATTTAATCATCTTGGCTTAACTACCTACTATCATTTTTTAAAATATCCACAAGAGTTTCCAGACTCATCAGCCACGCTTATATGTTCGTGTCATTTTTATGTCTAGCATCAGTGTAATGGTTTATTTGGTCATGATGACCCATTAGGCCCCAATGCTAGATGCTGTAACTGCATCTTTTCATTAATAGACTAATTAATAATTAGTAGTGTATTCTGAATTTTTCTGTTCTCCAGAAAAGAATACAGTAAAACACAGAAACGGTAACAAAAAAAAACAATACGCTACAATCAAAATACAGTAAAAGCAGTTATGTTGTAAAATATTGTTACAATTTAAAACAACAATTTTCAAAGTAAATATGCTGTAAAATGTAATTTAATAATGTGATGCAAAGCTGTATTTTCAGTAGCCCTTTCTCAGGTCTTTATTTTCACATGATCCTTCAGAAATCACTCGAACACGCTGATTTACTGTTTAATGTTGAAAATGCATATTCATTTAAGAGATTTTTTGATAAATATAAATTTCAAAATAATATAATTTTATTAAAAATATTTTTTTGGATATTTGATCCATTTGACATGTATTTGCTGAATGGGGGCGCCTAATTTCTATTATAATCGTCGTTTTGACTACAGAGACCGTCTCTGCATTTGATAAATAAATAGTTTAATTCTTGTCATTATACATTACCATCACTCTGTTCTCCTATTTGATAATGTTCAGTGCGTTGCTACAATCTGTATTGTTAAAAGCGCTATAGAAATAAAAGTGATTGATTGATTGATTGAATAAAAGCATTACATTTCTTCAAAAAAAAAAAAAAAAAAGAATTAAAACTTCTGAATTGTATCACCAACATTTCATGTTCTTGTAGCACGTTTCACCAGTTCCCTGTTCTTCTTTTTCCCATTTTTATGTCACAGCTCACAACAAATTGCTAAGAAATGGTTTGAGATTGCATTTTACTCATACAAAACCTCCTGATTTTCTTCAGAGCTTCCCATCTTCACCTTTAGATGGCAGCACAAATCTGTATCCAATCACATGCTGTGCAACTAACGGTTTATTTTTCTCTGTCTCTCAGACAGATGAAAGGCTCTGTCAGTGCCCAGTCTAATTCAATTAACAGACGAGTGAAGCCTGGCCCTCCGCACTGCTCACTGAATGAAAAGCAGTTTTGTCAATTTAATGATCACCAACGCAAACACACAAAACCTCTCTCCCCCTCTCACAGCAGCAGCAGTACGCCAAGAGCATCCGCCCCCTGCCCTCCATACAGACACTAATGGAGAGCCATTAGCTCATAACAGCCTGCAGAGCAAATGAAGAGCTAATTAATACAGCCACATAAAGAACAGGGCACTGATACTGCAGGATAGACGGAGGAGAGGCTTGTGGGATGGATATTTGAGTACACTGGGGGTCACACCTCCAGGGCCATTTTCACAGCATCAATTACAGAACTCAAACACTTCGAAAAAGCTTCAGAAATGAAGTTTCAGAAAATTTCAATATTCTGACACTGTCACCATCTGAAACGAGATCGACACTCATATTTTCCACTTCCAAACAAACTTGGCTATATGAAGGCTGTATTTATTATTTAAAAAACGGAAATACAGTACAACATAAACTTAAAAGTCTGACTGATCCCAAACTTTTGAACGGCAGTGTAAACTAAAACGATTTGCTTCTCAGCATTATAGTTCAGTACAGGCCTCGCTGTCTGTGCAGCAATTCTGCCCACTTCTGGCACTGTGTTAACTTATTTACATATCTTAGTGTAAAGCTCGTTTTAAGCTCTTTGTGGGTTATAAGCTGCTAAAAATACCCGTATATGTACACACATCCAGCAAAAACATTTATTCCAGTACACAACATGTTTCAGATGTTCAGGTCTGTTGCAAAACATACATCAAAAAAGCAATCCATTCATGTTGTGGCCATATCCTTGTGCTTTTTGTTTTATATAATTAGATTCTGTGGTAAAAATGAGAGAGTACATGCTTAGTGAACCAGACGTAAACAGGAATAAATCGAGAACCAAACTTAAACGTGTAAACAAACCCTACAAATTTCTCACCCTCAGCGGCACTTCCTAACCAGCGTGTCATTGTGAAGACCCCCCTGTACATTAGTGATGATGTCATTTCTGAGCTATTTTTAGCAGAAAGGAAAAGGTGGCTCACTCATTAATCACTGGGTAGTTCTCTGAAGGGAATATGTCTGCTTTCCAGGAATTCAACCAAGGAAGCCTTACATCATTGTGCTCAAGTCAGGTCACACAGGCTAATGAAGGGTGATGATTCTGTGACCGAGGTCAAATCACTAAATCTCTGAAGAACAAGGTGAAGTCACAACTGAAATATTTAGCAACTGCCAGCATGTGCTTAAGAGCACCACCACAACATAACTGGGGACTTAAAAAAAAAAAAAATGGAAAGACGTTGACTATTTCTCTATTATTTTTTACAAATTATATTACAAATTGAACACATTATAATCTGAGGACAGTTTGATTTATTTTTAGTCTTTTGATTATCCATGCTCACCAAGGCTGCATTTATTTGATCAAAAATACAGCAAAGACAGAAATAATGTGAATTATAATTATTCATTAATTATTAGAAATAACTGTTTTCTAATTAAATATGTGTGACCCTGGAACACCAGGAATACGTATGGGTCTATTTCTTAGCTAGGGATGCTCCGATCACGATCGGCCGATCTGTTTGCGCGTTTACAGGACCGCGTTTACTGACAAAATGCGCAAACAGATCGGCCGATCGTGATCGGAGCATCCCTATTCTTAGCAATGCCAACATCACATTGTATGGGTCAAAATGATTGTTTTTTTATTACAAAAAATCAATAGATATTAAGGATATTTTGTACATTTCCTATTGTAATCATATACAGTTGTGTTCAAAATAATAGCAGTGTTTTTTTAAAGCTCAGAATTCTCATAATAATTTTATTTCCATTTATTGGGAACACTGCACATTATATTTTACATCAAAACAAAACATTAAAACAAAAAATGAAGAAAAACGATCAATATTCTAATTACTTTACAGAAAATGACGGAAAAAATAATATTGGGCTTTTCAAAAAAATAGCAGTGTCTGCCTTTTTTAATACAAACTCCTTGTTTGCCCTTGAAATGGGTGTTTCAACAAGACAATGACCCCAAACACTCCAGTAAGCGAGCAGCATCTTGGCTCCAGACCAACAAAATTAAAGTTATGGAGTGGCCAGCCCGATCCCTGGACCTTAACTCAATAGAAAAAATGTGGGGTGACATCAAAAATGCTGTTTCTGAGGCAAAACTATGAAATACAGAGGAATTGTCAAATCATCCGTGGCTGGAATACCTGTTTACAAGTGGCAGATGTTGGTTGAGTCCATGCAGCACAGTGAAGCAGTTCTCAAAAACAGTGGTTATTCAACTAAATATTGCTTTAGTGATTCACGGGAAAGCTTGTTTTGTTTTGTGAAGTATAAATTTCAATTTGTATTGAAAAAGGCACACTGCTATTTTTTTTCAACAGCCCAATATCATTTTTTCCGTCATTTTCTGTAAAGTAATTAAAATATTGATCGTTTTTCTTCATGTTTTGAAGTAAAATATAATGTGCAGTGTTCCCAATAAATGGAAATAAAAATATTATAAGAATTCTGAGCTTCACTCACGTTTTAAAAAACACTGCTATTATTTTGAACACAACTGTATAAACCTAACTTTTGATTAGTATTATGCATCAGTAAATGACACTAATGGCTGGTTTTGTGGTCCTGGGTTACATATAATATAAAATGTAATTTATTGCTGCCATGCAAGGCTGAATTTACTCCGGTCGTCCGTGTCACACGATCCTACAGAAATCACTCTGATTTGATGCACAAGCATTTCCTATTATCAATGTTGATAACTCTGATCATTTCTGCCACTTTGTTCTTGCTGAACATTTTGCTTTCCCAAGCATATGACATATTACCAGTAGAACAATTTTAGTAAAAAGGTGAATAAAAAAAAAATTAAACAACAGAATCTTAACTGTAATCTGTGATGGCAGAGCCCAACTTACAGTATTCATTACTTCAGTCAACAGTTACATAATCCTTAAGGAATCATTCTGCACTGAATTGGAACTCGAGATGCATTCTTATTATCAGCACAGTTGAACATAGTTGCACTGCATAATGATGTGAAGACTGCAAGAGTGTCTTTTTTTCAGCTGCTAAAGTAATGAGTGCACTGAAGTCCTCGCACACTGGTGAGTCTAGTTTAATTTTTTTTTTTTTTTTATGACCAAAAAGCAGCATTTCTTTAGAAACCCATCAGTCCATACTCTATTTCTCTTTTGGGAGACTATTCCAAATACAATCTTCAAAACGGTGAAGAATTTCAAAGTGCCACCTCTGCTACTGACATAAATTATAGCTGGACAGGAATAATTTAAGGATGAATCTCAGTTTGAGGTGTTCATCTGCAAGGTTCAGGAAGTGCCCAACAAGCCAGTCACATTTATAAGAAGCGCAGCAGAAAACATGGAATGAAACTGCACCTGAATATTTTAATAAACCGTCTACCAGAATGCACAAGGCCTGCACAGCTGTCA
Source organism: Enteromius trimaculatus (assembly GCA_032361065.1). Taxonomy (NCBI): domain Eukaryota; kingdom Metazoa; phylum Chordata; class Actinopteri; order Cypriniformes; family Cyprinidae; genus Enteromius; species Enteromius trimaculatus. The sequence goes on along the minus strand of JAUMHP010000040.1, from coordinate 4,003,816 downwards.
CATGCAGTCTTTCTACATGCGCTGAAGAAATGTAAAGCGAACTGTCACAAAATCATGCTCCATTCTAGAGCAAGGGGTTGTGGGTGAAATTAGCCAATGAAACATGCAAATATGCACACGTCAAAGAAAATCTACCAGAAACATACCATCCTGGCACAATTTACAATTTAATTTTTTCAATGCACCGTAATAAAGGGACACACTAATACTAATCTTGCGTGACATTTAGGATGGACAACATGCTTATTTGGGATGTACCCTATAAGATTAAGTTTAAGTTTTAATTATTTATATAAAAGCATGGTACGGTTTCTGCGATTCACTAACGTTTTTTTACTTCGCATGAAACAGGTTAGGAAAGGCGGTGTGCTGCGTGAGGTGCCCTATTAACGGTCTCTCAGCATTTCTGAGTGGCATTCCTGAGAAGAAACATCTATATAACTTTTCTGACAGGAGGAAACTCTTAAACTCTGGTTTCTGCTGGACCTGACGGAGAAACAGACAAGCGCTGACGATCACAGCCCCACTGACCTGTTAACACAGAATGAGCGGAAGGCATCCCATAATAGCAGTGACCCCAGGGAAACTTTGAAACAAACCCCCTTAGAAGATCTTTGAAGAAGAGACCCCCCACGAAGCACACGCGTGTGCAGCCTGGAAGCCGGCATTTCCTCTTTTACAGAGTTACTGTGTTTTTAGCCTTGTTTGTTTGTTTAAGCTGCTGAAACGTTGAGGCTGATTGTTTGGGTGGCTTTGAGTAAATAAAGACGGGGCGTCTTGAGCTGATTTGTAGTTGGGTTGAGACACCTGTGTGTTGCTTTGACCGCACAGAGTGTGAGAGTCTGTGGGTTCGCGTGTTTGGCAGATCGACTCGAGTGTAAAGACAGGATGCACGGCCCTGCGAGTCACATTATATAGCATATATTACCCAGCATGAGGTGAACAGAAAAACACCAGAGAGCGCTCGTAAACACAAACATACTGTCTTAAGTCACGTTCACAACAAAAACTATAACTAGGACTTTATTATAAATTTATCATCATATATTATCATATAAATTAAATGTAATATGAATTGCATCCAACGTTATTGTTATAGTTCACTACTCTCCGTTTTCACTGAATTAGAATGTTTGTTAAAACTATATTTTTATTATGGTTATTGTCCTCGGTGGGACATCAGTCATTTTTCTATGGAATAATTCTCACAAACGAAACATGAGGAAAAATTACAGATAGATAACAAACAGAAACATATGAGACCAGAACACTCTGCGAAGACCAAATATTTGGATTAATATGACACATTACTATTGTGCTATGTCACTGGCTAGAATCTGGGTTTTGAAGTAAAACAAGTTAAGACACAGTTGATGCCACTATGAGGTGCTTGTTTAAAGACTTACTGAAGTGCCCAGATACTGCAGGGTGATTTCTCCAGCTGCTGTCCGCAACAGGCACTGCACTCAGAGACAATAAATTTATTATTTAATTCAGTTGACCAATCAGAAATAAATACTTCAAAGAGATGCGTAATAGGCTGAATTATTGACTCTGGATCAGTGGCGAGGCCAAATTATGGGTATTTAATAAATGAGTAATCCTGATTATGGTATAATAAAAACTATATGAAATCCTAAATTGAGATTTGAAACGCTCAAATCTTTTTGGACATTTACAAGAACCATTCAGACACTTCACCAGAATAAATCAGTCTTTCCAAGGTTACATGGGGTCAAACTAATTAGGCAGAATGAATCAGACTTTACTACATGTGATAGAAGTCTGTTTAGAACAAGAAAATTCAATAGAATCAAACTTTCTGAGACTACATAAGACAGGAGCAGCATCTGGGATTAATCGATTTACTACCAATGCTACATATAAGTGGTTGTTTACCATCATTTAGGCCTGTCACGATAATAACATAACATAACATAATATAATAGCATAATAATGCAAGAATGTCTACACCCTTTCAATTGACAATAAACATTTAATTTTTTAAAAATATTTAGATATTAGATATTAGATATTATAGAAGTAGAAAAGAGACAAATGTACAAAGAACACTTTTCCTTGTGCATTTTTCCATCTTTTCTCTGAAATAGTAAGGGTGCACACTATTGCTGAAAACACAATCCCTATGTATGGAATGCAAAAAAAAACATGTACATCTACTGTGTGATAAGTCGATATAATGATTATGCGACAGGCCTAACTTAATAAACAGCAATCTTTGCAATAACATAAAAAATGATTCTGCAAACTGCATTCCTTTAACAGCAGTCGCAAATCTGGTGAGTTGATAAAAAAAATTAAAAATTATATATAAACATCTACACATACACGTATATATATTTTGTATATATGCATTTATAAAAATACACTTTCTAAACTATATACACACAACAGATGTGGTTAATTTGCATATTTATTTCCACACCACCTGTTCATTCTGGCAGCTTTGATTGATTGAGTGGACCGATCGGCAATCTGGGTGGGCCAGAATCACCTCTGGCCCTTATGTGGCATCTGGACAGCTGCACTGATTGGAAAGTTACAAAACTTGCATCTGTGGTGTAAATATTACCACATCAGGTGCATTACTTATCAGTGATTCATCATACAGTCCAGAGTCAACTATTCCCTATACATGCATATGAATGTTTGTAAACCTGGAGAGTCCTGTGTTTGCCATTGATGGTGATGGGCAGTAATGCTGAGGCCAAGTTCCATTCTCCAGTAACTTCAACCTTCTCTCCATCTATCTCCACCTAAACCAACAAACACACACACGGTAGGAGTTAGACAGAGGGCAACAAATGTCCATGTTATAATTGAGTTACTCTGTGTGTGTGTGTGTGTGGGTGTGTGTGTGTGTGAGAGAGAGAGAAAGGAAAAAGCCTGAGCTGATCTGTGTGAAAGAAACAGTGAGACAAAGAAATCAAATGTAAGTTTCTGAACTCATGTAAGGTCAGTCAGCAGTTTCTGCACCCAAATCCACCTGATGCCTCTTAGGGGAGGTGGGGGGTTTCATGTTAGTCTTTTCTTTAAACCAGTGTCTCTGGTCAAACTGATTACCCTCAACCCTCAAACACTTGTCTAAACAACAGTTCTGAATAATCAGTTACATTCCCAAAGCATGCTGGGACACTGGAACCTCCAGGGCCCTCTCTGGAGCAGGGGGTCCAGTTTGATGTGCAGTTCTGGGAGAGAAACACACATCCAGGCCTCAGCTGTAACAGAAAGAGAGAGGGGTCCACAGAGATCAGGTGAGGCCCCTGAACCCCCGAGGCTCCTTTTATCCCTGACTGAAGGGCCACAGGTGTCTAAACACACAGTTAGTGAGTGACGTCTCAGGGAAAGTGTGAGAGCGGCCACTCTGTGAGGGTCTTTCAGTAACAGAAGAGGAAGACACACAGATCCTAACGTGATTTAGACTCAAGAGTCGAGGGATTGATTTCAACGCAAATACCACCACAAAAAACATGGGCGTTAACGATGGAGCAGAAGCGCTCACTGGGAGTACTACAACAGAAGCAGAGAACATACTTTCTCAAAGAAATCAAATAGATATGTAGTATAGATATAGAGTTATGACTTAATGAGGACAATATTTGTTGAAATTGTGTGAAATATGACAACTTAGCTTTTTGTAATCACAAAATTTTGTAAGTCAACCACGTGAGCCACAGAAAAATAATAAGAATATAAATTAGAATATAAAATAAATTAGATAATTATTATATCAATTAAATGAGATCAAATATACACAAGATAAGTGGTTCGGAACATAGATAAAATTAATAGATTTAATTAATAAATTAAATAAAGTAAAATAATATAAAAACACTAATAAAAAATATAACCAAATATTAAAAAAAAACATTAAAAATGTACTTTTTTTTAGACATCCACTAGTTGTAATGGAAATATTAGGTCCAGATGGTGTACTTACTGTGTGAAACCTGTCAAAGCTAATGAAGCTTGATCCCTAGTTTAGAATAATGACGTTAATGGCACATGAAAATTATTTGATTATTCTTAGGCTTTGACAGAAACGACAGGAAATTATTGAAGAGCGAGAGAAGGAAGTGGATTGGGGACACACTATACGCCAGAACTCACACAAGCTAATGTATGAAGCCTTGCACCACAGCACCAACTGAGATGTGACAAGATATGTAATATTTTGAACAATTTCACTCACTGTATAGTTGTTTCCAGACCGAGACACACCCAGCATGTGAACACCTTTATCAAGTTCCACACACAACTCCCACAGCCTGCTCTCTGCAGGAACAATGGACACCCTGGAACACACATACAAACGCAGAATGTTTATCATTAGTCATAATGGGCGCTTCAAACACACTGTCTTTCTCTCGATTTAAGTCAATCACACATCACTGTCACCATTTTTAGCTATAAAGTTTCTTTTCTCCAAAGATGAATTAAACCCCAACCCGCACACACACAAGCCACCTGGTTACCGGCTGTTTGACTGACAGCTAGGAGACCTAAAGTAAATGTATTAGGAGGAATGCAGTGTTTTTCCACTGTGGTGGGCTGCATTCACTACAAAGAGAAAGCCCACCCCCCACCAATAACTTTTGAAACACATAAAAAAAGAGAAAAGAAAGAGACAGTGGAGGGGGAAGCTGGAGAGATGTTTAGACAGATGGCCTCTCTGTATCTTTTTTTAAGTGTAAATTGGTCGCCTTTTTCAGATGAATAATAATTACAACTGTTTCACGGGCCGAGTTCGAGGGGTACATCGACAACCAATTAATTTACAATTAAAAGACTGTCACATGAAATACAAGCGCTGTTTTGTGGTTATACTTTGAAAGCAGTTGGATAGTTGAATGTTTATTCGGAGTGCTGTACGCTTGCCTGCTGGGCTTCAATTGTAAGCAGATTACTGCCAAGCGCATTTCCTGTTTGTTTGTACATTAGGAGGTTATTGTCTGAACCTTGTATATAACCTGGTATACTGTGTTAATGCCTGGGAAAGTAAAGGGGGGGGATTTACACAGAAATATAAGAAGAAATTTGGAACACGGTGCCCCTGAAAAATGAGCTCTCTTTTAAAAACACACAATGAAATACCGGACTGGAACCGTATCTGAAAGAAATGGATGGAAATACGGATTTTTCAATTAGGATTTTGTCAGCTGACACTTCCAGCACCTTTCTCACATTTTCCAACATTTCTCCAACACAAAATTTGCCTTTTGCACCATTTTCACAGAAAAATCTATATATAAAATACAAGGTTTTGTTTACATTATATATGTATGTGTACTGTGTATATTTATTATGTATACACACACATACAGCATACAGTATATTTTGAAAATATTTACATTTATATAATCATATATATTGATACATTTCTCTTTAATATATTCATGCATGTGTTTGTATTCATATATGTGACCCTGGACAACGTAAGTGTTAATTTTCCGAAATTAAGATGTATAAATTATCTGAAAGCTGACTAAATAAGCTTCCCATTAATGCATGATTTGGATGGATAGGGCAATATTTGACCGAGATACAACTATATGAAAATCTGGAATCTGAGGGAACAGAAAAATCTAAATGATGAGAAAATCACCTTTAAAGTTGTCCAAATGAAGATCTTATCAATGCATATTACTAACCAAAAATTAAGTTTTAATATATTTACCTTCATGGAACATGATCTTTACTTACTATCCTAAGGATTTTTGGCAACAAAAAAAATATTTATAATTTTGACCCATACAATATATTTTTGGCTATTGCTACAAATATACACCAGCGACTTAAGACTGGTTTTGTGGTCCAGGGTCACATACACATCATAAATATACACAGTGTACTCATATATAAACAAAAACTTTCGAAATTAATCGTTTGACAGCACTAATCCATTTATATTTTTGTTATATATCGTTTCCTTCAAAAATCCTATCCTGAAAAAAGCCAATCATTTGTTTTTCATTTGCAATAACTGCTTGACTACACAGCTACAATGTAACTAATGTGATAAACACTTTTGCTGACAAATGAAGCCATATGGTGCAAAATATTGCTGATTGCTTCTGATGCTGCTAAGACTGCTATTAGTTATACTCACAATTTTGCCACGTTTATGTGAACTAGCTCCACAGTTAACTATTTTCAGCAGCAGAATGTATAAAAAAACATTTAAAACACTGTATGAAAATTACTAACATAAGTTAAATAAAAACAACACACTAGCAATTATAATTAAGATTGTTGTCCGTGTATTATCATTGTGAATGAAGCATTATTATGGATCACGTGTTAATTGATTGACTGGAGTGGATTCCTTGTTTTTATCAGCTGTTTAGACTCTCATTCTGACTGCACCCAGAGGACCATTGGTGAACAAGTGTATTAATATCACATTTCTCCAAATCTGTTCCTAAGAACAAAACAAACTCATTACATCTTGGATGGCCTGAGGGTGAGTAAATATTCAGCAAATTGATGGACTATTGACCCATTTTGGTTTTAGGACAACTTCGATGAAGGGTTTAGATCCACTCTGGACTGTTGGTAGTACCAAGGATAGCGAAGTCCACTAAAGGAGGTAGAGCTTTTTCACATTTGGCTTCCAAACTCTGGAACAGCCTTCCTGATAACGTTCGGGGTTCAGACACACTCTCTCTGTTTAAATCTAGATTAAAGACGTATCTTTTTGCCAAGCATTCGAATAAGGCATCTCAACTTTTCCTGCAGTTATATCTGATCAGATGTTCATTATTAATCTTTTAGCTCTGGTT
>JAUMHP010000040.1:3983696-3994690 GCA_032361065.1 Enteromius trimaculatus | reverse complement strand
AAAAAAAAACGAACACAAAAACACAACAAAAGAAAAAACAAAAAAATAAGTAACTAACTACAGAAAACTAAAAACAGTTTAACTACAGAAAGAAAAGAAAAAAACAGAAAAAAGCAAAAAGAACAAAACAAAACCACAAAAAAATCCTCCAAACACAGAAAACAGAACTAATAAAAAATAAACAAAACAGAATACAAATATAAAACGCAAAAAGAACTTAAAAATACAGGGGGAAAACAACAACAAAAAAGCAAAAAACTAAAAACAACAAAATTAAAGGGGTGAAAATATCAAAATTTCATGGCACAATATCATGGTTTAAATACACAAATTATGGTGGCCCCAGTCACGCTAGAGACCTTTCCCTCAAAACTCTGTCAGTGTCTCTGCCGAGTTCTGGAAAATTCAATCCAATAAAATGCTTGGGTCTATTCAGATGTCACTCAATCTCTCTCCTCCTCCTGTTCATTTTTATAAGTACCACATGCACAAATGAACACGAGGGACACTCAAAGGGACCGACAACCAGCAAGCCGCTACAACAACAGTAAATAGAGTGCGAGCTTCTAGAAGTGTCAAAAACTTGTGTAAAGCTGTGCATGTGAGCGGGAGAACACTAGGATAATGAAAACATATTGTTCAAGACAACATCCAAAGAGTGAAAAGGCATGAAAACACACACACACGCACGCACGCACACTCCACTCAAACTCAATCTCCTCTCTGCTATTGAAAAGCTCTTCTCTATTAACATGCTAAAGAGGCTGTAGAGCTAATCCTAACAGAGCTCTCTAGGCTGAACCTGCGCATGCCCAGGGGCTCCGGCCAATCGTTTGCGCTGCGTAAAACTGTACTAACAGTCGGGCAGAGGGGGTAGCTATTCAGGATGGGGGGCTCATTCACCTCTTATTCATGTGGGGGGTATTGCTATTCAACTGCTAATGTAATGACATCTTCATTTCCACACACACAGAAGGCAGTGGATGGCCCACTCATCTGCGTGTGTGTGTGTGTGTGTGTGTGTGTACACGCATGCCTATAGGGAAATGTAAAAGACTGACCGGGGGATGGAAAGAGAGAATTGAGCAGGTACAGATGTTATGAACCAAACTATTTATATTTATTCATCCAGCAGACACTTATCTAAAGTAATTACGTGTGTAGGGTAAGCAAAACAAACATGTCTGGAAAAAATATATATAACAAAAGATTAAAAGCAATTAAAACAAAAACTATAATAGGTTGATACTTTACATAAAGCTGACATATGGTTTAAATTAGTTGCTTGTAGTTAAACCACTTTCTGCAAATGATGTGTGAATCACTGCATTTACCTTTTTCTGTAAGCAATGCATTGGTATGACACTTCTGTGCCCACACACAATCTGAATGATTTTTTGCCATTTTTCTAGACTGATTTAGGGGTAATTTAGTGGGATTTGATCAGTGTTACATTTTTGTGGATTAATTACAGTAAAATGCATACCTGAAGCAAAAAAAAACAGCAATACGTGCCTGAACCAACGTAACAAAAATGTGCCAGGGTCACATCTGGAACCCGTGTTTTAGCGCCACTCACTGGACATTTCACTTTGAAACTGCCTCCAAACATGCTGTGAGGGTATTACAGGAATTTATGTAGAGGCGTACATTACCAATTAGCCTGGCTTGGCCATTATTTAAGTTAAATATGAGTTCAAGCTACAAACTCACAACACTGGTTTTTTATGTTTGAATAGGTTTTTTAAACCGAATTTAGGTGAAATTGTTGTTGGCAGAGCAATCATAATGACAAAAGGTATCCCTTTTCCCAATGTCAGTGCATTTACATATTGATTCAAGCCACAATAGACAACAACTAAATAGATAGCAACTAAAGAGTACCATAGAGACAATGCTTAAACATTACTATAAACAATTTAATTCATTACACTACTGTTATGGGCCGTCAGGTAAGGATTCTCAATGTGAAATCTCAGAGTAGACGGGATTTACCTCTTTTTGAATAAATATTTCACAGTTCACTGTCGTCATGTGACCTATAGCATCAGTTGCTGTTTACAACCCTGTTTTACTGGATTTGTACTTCAGCATCTTACCAGAAATAAGTAGGTCACTGGGTGCTTTTGGCCCAAGGTTTGATGAATACTACTCTTTTCAAATGCCGTTGTTTGTCTATTATATAACAGGGAAGTATGCACATTGGATGTAGCCAAATTCCTTTTTTTCCCTTTTTTTTAGGATTGGCTGTGCAAAGTATTAATCTGAAATTGACCTAATTTAAAAAGTGCTTTGAAGAAAAATAGCAGATAATAAATTTTGCAAAGTTACAGCCCAGTCCAACCCATGCAACATTAGCAAAGGATTGGACGCTACTGATACAGAAATTTCACAACTCAACCTTCAGTATAATTGCATTAATAGTTCTGTAATATCACATCAATAAACATGAGGTGGAAAGCATTTTTTGGAGTAGATGCATAGCTCCAAAACTCCCAACAAAATCAACATAAAACAAAAACAATATCCAAAACAAACATGAAACTAAAATCAACTTTCAATCTAAATAACAAAACAAAAATCTTCACATCATAGCAAAAACAGAAAACAAAACAATACACACAAAATAGAACAAAACAAATAAAAAATACGTTAAAAACAAAACAAAAAAACACATAAAAACAAAACAAAAAAACAAATGTTAACTACACTTAAGGGGTCACAAGAAATAAGCATTTTCTAAAGTATATGCACACGTAATTCTTATAACTGACCAAACCAAAATGCAGCAAAAAAGGCTCTATTCATTAGTTGCTAGGCAGATTTCCTTATAAAGTCATGTAGATTTTTTAACAAAACAGCAGTTTGTGACTCATTCACTGCAGGATAAGAATCAAATCAAAAGGTGTCCTTTACATCAATGCGTTCGACAACCTTGAAGAGACATGAAACAGCTGAGCTGATTCGAGTCCCTGACTGCTTAATATTTAACACTTATTTTGACACACTGATGAATTTTTAACAGGCTCTGTTGATGTTATACCGAAAGCCTTCGAAACTGCAACAAAAAAAGCTCATTTATTTTAGATTTTTAGCTGAAAATTTGATCTACAACTACTTCTAGGCAACCTATCAACATGAGCCCGCCGTTGCTGTGACGACGCCCCATGTGTGTTTCCCTCCTGCCTGAAAATGATTTATATCAAAGGAGATCTAGCGAGCACATCAGCGCAGCTGCCGGAAACTCTGCCAGGAGAGTCTCACGCAGTACTACACTAAAGAGAGTACGACACGGAACATGATGCACGCACCAGAGATGTGTATATTGTACAAAAAATAACCATGGCTGACTATTGTGGACAAAAGTAACAGAAGGAAACACGAAAAAGAAGGAGGCGTGTTGTCTTCCCTCATCTTCATTCCCAAATTCTGTTTGTTCCTCTTTTCTCTGTTCTACAATGCAGCAAACCAAGCTAAAGGAAGATATCTGGCAGAGGAAATCTGGAATCCTAAAAAATATCTAGATCAAAAAAAGAGAGTGACGGCCCCATGCGAACTCTCTGTGTGTGTTTGAGGCCTGCCGTGACACGAAGCATGTCCTTATTTAGTCAGAATCGATTGAAGGGTTAAAAAAAGATGGTAGCTACTGAGTTTAGTTGCCATGGCAACACTGAGGCACAGTTGGAGGTTGGCACATGCACTTGTCAGTACTGGAGAGCTTGGCTTAATTATTTTGGGGCACATGGGTTAAAGGGGTAGTTCATCCAAAAAATTCAATTCTATTAAACATTTGTTAATGTAGTTTCACAATTCTATTACTTTCACGGAAAACAAAAGAAACATTTTTTTTTAATAATATTTTTTAGGATAACTGAATATAAATGATCAACCACCTATATTACCATTACCAAGTTTTGGGATCAGTATGAAGAATTCTCTTTCCCCTGAAAACATGTATGTCTCTGAAGATATTTATAAAGTACAAATCATTTATACTTTCTACTAAATCAAATACAATACAAAAAAAAAATACAATACAGATTACAATTGTTATCAATATATCAATTTTTGGTGACCAGCAAATCAGCATATTAAAATGAAGGAGTGACTGCTGAAAAGTTAGCTTTGCATCACATCACAATTAATTACATTTTAGCATAATCATACAGAAAGCAGTTATTTTAAATGATAGCAATGTTTCAAAAATAAATGGAGCCATGCTGAGGAGACATCCTTTAGAGACATTCAAAATAAATCTCACGTCCCCAAACAATTGAAGTTCACACAATATCACGTAAATGGAATAATATAATCAGAAGAAATTGTAAGAAACACAGCACTGTCCTACCAAAAAAAAAAAAAAAAAATGAATATGAATGTGGAATGAGTCTCTTTATCAAATTACCCTTTTGGCCTTTCTGCCTTCATTTGTGTTGCAAATAAACTTCTCACCTTAGAACTCGCACCTTTAATTAAATTACTACTGGGGGGTCCGAGTTGTTAATTACAAAAACTCTGTGTCTGTGTGTGTGTGTGTGTGTGTGTGGGAGGGACACTGGCCGATGTAGAACAATAAGTGAAGGGGCTACTCTGCCCCCAACTTTAACACAAACTCATTTAAATATTTCTTTCCTTTAACTATCCACAATTCTTTCTCTTTCTGTGAAAAGGCATACTCACCAGTCTCTTGGCAAACTCCTTATTTTCAGACAGGAATCCATAGCCAGGATGAACCTATGAGAGAGAGAAAGAGAAAAGATTATTTACCCACACACATCCACAGAATTGATGTTATACAGGTGACATTTAACAACTTCATTGCATCAAATCAGTTTACAGATAACAACACAGTCCAGGGAACCATGTTAATAATATATGACCTTGTTTACACCAACATGGATTAGGCTCCAACTGTGCAAAAGTTCCCTGTGTTTTACTTGCACATACACACACACACACACACACACACTCACAGCTTGAGCTCCAGTCTGCTTGATGGCGTTCATGATAGCATCCATGTTCAGGTAACTTTTACTTGTCGGGGCAGGACCAACACACACAGCCTCATCAGCCATCTTCACGTGAACCTGAAGGAATGAAAACACACAGGAAAATGGTCAAAGTCGAAACCCTAATATCATGCTTTGTGTTTTTAACTGTCAGGAAAAAAACATTAACTTATGACTTATTTATTTTATATTTTGTGACTCTCTTGTTTAGGGGTCATTAACACCCCTGCAGTTTGTTCAAATTATGATCTTTAAGGATCAATTTCATCAACTTCATTTCACTATTAAATGTAAGCTAAACAGAACTTTTACCATTTAGAAAATGTTTGTGTGTGTTTTGTTAAGTCAGTTTCCTCAACTACCCTCTAAGGGCATTACATTAATGCATTTGGCAAATACCACTGAAACTCACACTGCTTTGAAGGCATGCATTTTTATCATTTCATTAACATTAAGTTTGCTGGAAATTGAGCCCATGATCTTGCCGTTCCTAGTGCCATGCTTTATGGTTTGAGCTTCAGAAAAGTAAGCAAGCAAAAAAAAAAAAGGTAATGCTAATAACATATGAGTCTGCTAATAATAGTTTATGTGGGACAAAAAAATAAATAAAAAAATACTAAAATAAAAATAATTTAGCAAGGCCTAAATGTATAGTAGCAACCATAGTTCTGTTGGTATTCAACATTTGCTGTTTATACCAAATTTTTTGTTCTAGTTTGTAATGATTGCAAATTTTAACCAAATACTCTGCATTTTAAACACTTATTTTCACTGTTGTAAATGCCAGTCATTTGTCTGCGCAGCCAAGATGTCGTCACACACAGTGTGAAGCAACTGTGACAGCGAGCTGACGGAGTGACAGACCTCACAATAGGAAAGCATTAATACTGACAACTGCATCAACAGGGGAGGTTTGGAGAAGACTCGCTAGCCAACTGCTGCTTCTCTGCTAATGTTTTCCACACATGTGTAAAAGGGGAGACAAAGTCGTTTACCCTCACATTTAACGAGGGTGACGCAAACAGAGCTGGAGGAGTTTGCAAGACACTCAAATGAGCCCAAAAGACTGAAGTAACCCCATACTTCAACCCATCTTACTGAAGAAGAGATTGTTTAAACTGACATTTTTAACTGACTGTTTACCAAAACTATTTCTTGAAATAAAATCAAACTAATTAAAATCCTCGAATGGCACAGACAAATCTCTAGACGGGTTTAGTGAGCATTCTGTCTGAGCCTTTTAATGCAGCGCAAAACCTGACGGCTAACCGCCATTTGTTTCAGGAGCCTAATAAACTTCTTTTTCTGTCAGCACCGACCCTGTTAACTACAGAAGACGTGAGACGGCCTGTGGCTCCTGTTTGCTTTTAACGGAACACTTTAATGTAAACGCTAAATTACTAAACACATTTATCTTTCATGAGGTTTCAAAAAAATGACATTAGAAAAAAAAAAAAAAGTCGAGTTAAAAGAAACACTGCGTATTAGAAATGCGTTTGTGAAATTTCACCACATCAATCCTGGTGGTCAGTATATGGACTTCTAACGTCAATTTGTTCCCCCATACAGAGTCCAGATTATCCCCCACTGCTCTGTTTAAACATCTTCATTTAGATGCTCTTTGGAAGTTGCAAATCAAATGCTAAAGATCCCCACCTCTAACCCCCCTCCACTCCCCCCCCCCCACAACCATCATTCCCACAATCCAGCACAGAACACAGCAGGGGGACGAGCTGAGTTTAAAACACTGCCTCTATCTAACTCTCATGCATATGGAATAGGAGGGGGTAAAAACTGACAGCTATCAATCACGACAACAGAGAATTACACTCCATGGAAAGATAAAGGTGAGAGGAGCAAAAGCTTTGGTTTATCTTGCAATGCTTGTAAAAGTGTAGAGGGGTCTAATTTAGATATTAGTACCAGACTGTCTCCAGATGACTAACCTGCTTCAGCCAATTTATTCACTTACTGCGAATGCTTCATAGTTTTCAGCATACACGAGATGTTGTATTAGTGATCTCTTTTTTGATACGTGGAGGTTTTTAATGAATGGAGTGGGACCAAAAAGAAATTTAGATGTTTCTAATTTGCATTTTTCTAATGTAATACAATTAATTAAAAGACATTAACAGCATTCTGTTGATGACACTTTCATGAAATTCCAAACCTGTAAGATTTTTTCCCCTCTATGGAAGATAAACAGTACCCAATTGTTTGTTTACCAGCATTCTTCAAAATATATAGGTCATACAGCTATGAAACAACATAAGGGTATGTGTATATTATATACTGAACGGACACACACACATCATTTGTTTAAAATGTCAAAAACAGAATGGTTTAAACCATAAACTACTTTCTTATGGCAGGAATTCTAAACTGCTTCCTGGTGAGAAAGGATTAAAGAATGTAACGCTTAGTGAAATGAAAAGCAAGGCTGTCCAGTAAAATCTGCTGAATGAGTCCTACTGAAATCACATGATGGTAGTTCTTTTCCTTACAGCAAAACACGAGCGAGTCTTAATTACTGAGAATGATTTTCAGCTTTAAATAAGTTTTTGAATCAATGTTTTTGTCTTTATTTAGGGTACATTTGAATATTCGTTTCTCTCACCGCGCTGGAGTCCACATCACTGTGAACTGCGACTGTCTTGATGCCCATCTTCTTACATGTTTTAATCACCTATGAATGGAAACAAAGAGAATATTTAACTGGCCGTGAATATGAATGCCTTTACTTCACAGCAGTAAAAATGTACTGAAGGTAAAAGACATTATGGAAGTTCATGTAAAAGATCATATATCTAGGACTTCATACTGATTTCAAATGAAAATGGCCTGAAGACTAATCTAATGTTTTGCCTTAAACACACTGAAAAGAACCTTCTTAGTAAAGAACACACACACACGCACTCACCCTGCAGGCGATCTCGCCTCTGTTTGCAATGAGGATTTTATCAAAGGTCTGTGGAAAGGAAAAGGGAACAGGGCGATTAAGGCATTTGTTTTGTCAACACATATGATTTGTCCGCAGTGTGTGTCTCTAACATAGACTAAAGCTCAACTCATTTAGCTGTAAGTGAAAGCTGTTCAACACACACTGCTTTTTACAAGAAGAGTGAAGAGATAAAGACCTTTGAGATCAAGTTCTAAGTGCAGAGCTAAATATAAAACTAATCAAACCGTGTCAGTTGTAACAGGTACAAAAAATACTTACATACTAAACTACTGTCATCCATTCCATGAAGTGCAATAAAATATACAAAAGTTTAAAACAACAAAGATCTGGATGATTCTGACTGTTAAGGTGGATGTTAGTGTGCCTTGAAGATCAAAGCATTAGGCTTTGCTAATGTTGTCTGCCACGTGTAAACAGTTTATGGAAAAACTGAAGGAAGTGTCTGCTTATAAACCATGTGTCAAGATGAGCCTAGGGCCATGTGTATGCAAGAACGCATTCTTAAACTCAAAGCATATTTCCCCATTTGCTCATATTGCTACACCCCCGATCACACAGCACACAAACAAACACACGCACCTCCAGGCGAAGGCTGATTGTGGGAGACTGAAACATCTAAACTACATGAATGCAACAGGCTTTTGGGAGTGTAGAGGCTGAGAGAGTATGCAAAGAGAATCTTGACCTTGATATAAAGGGTATGTGTCAAAATAACTGAGGCTTCCTTGTTTCCTCTAAGGACATCCATATGTAGATACCTCCTTCCACTGCTCCAGGCGCACCAACATGTTCATCAACTTGGCTACTCGTCACTCTCACAAACCAAACCAAACCATTCATTATTATTGGAAACGCTGCAACAGTCTGCCTTTGGTTCCAGGAAGCACATATATCTATGATAGGGTTTTCAATGGTCAACAATTGTGTAGAAATATCTAACACTTACGATAAACTAAATTCTCTGAAAATCAGCTTGTAAAGATTACGGTCAACCTAAATGTTTATACACAACCAGTCAAAATAATGTAGTTTTTGAAAGAAATTTCTTCTGCTGACCAAGCCTATATTTATGAGATCAAATAAGAGTTACATTTTGAAATATTATTATATTTATTATTACATTATTAGTGTGAATATACCGTGTATGGTGTGAATATATATTAAGATGTAATTTATTGCGGTTCCTGAATTTTCAGCAGCCATTACTCCAGACTTCAGTGTCATGTGATCCCTCATGAATCTTTAGTGTCAGTGCTCAATTATTAATAACGGTTCTTGTTATCGATGTTAAAAATGTTTTTGTTGCTCAATATTTTTTTGGAGAATGATACATTTTTTTCCTGATCTATTGATAAACTAATTTCAGTTTTAAAGTTTATTTATTTAAAATAGAAATTGTGCGCAAAATTATAAATTATGATTATAATTAAGTGCTTTCTTGCTGGGCAACAATTATTCATTTCATGTTTTGTTTTTAATCTCACTAACCGCAGACTTTCAACAACGGTTTTCCTTTTCAACACTTTCTTAAATAGCATAGCAGTGTACTAGAATGATTTTAAAGGATAATGTGGCAATACTGGAGCAATGGTTGCAGACAATTAAATAATATTTTACAGTATTTCTGTTTTTATTGCAGTTTTTATCAAATAATGCAGCTATAGTGCACAAAGGAGACTTAATTTACAAACATTGCAAAAATCTTTTGTCCAATAGTGTACAACTGAAATCAATTTCCTCTTTCATCATAGAGGACATGTATGGAACAAAAATCCTGCCTAAAGTATTTGAAATAAAAAGCTTGGTAAATTCCTCAATTTCAGAAAAAAAGCATTGCGATTAACAGTGATTGCATTTTAATTAGGGATGTCCCGATCAGGTTTTTTTGACCTCAAGTCATTTGATTTTGAGTATCTGATACCGAAAGCTGACCAAATACTTCTAAAGTACATAAAGACAGAATAAAGAAGAGCGAAGAAACAGATCCAGGATCTTCATTACTTATTTAATTCACCTTATTTTAACAACTCTGTTAACAGAGCACTTCTGTGAGGTAACTTAACAATCAAGTGTAAATAACATCAATTCCTCACTTTTGGACTTTAATGCAACAGTAAATAAAAAAAATAATAATAATAAAAAAAAAAAAGCCTAATTTGTGCTATCTTGGCTGTAATGTCCTGCACTTTCACGCGGTCACGGGGCATTTTTTTTTCTCCTCTTCAAACTCTCCTGCAGCGTAAGCGGACTCGTCCTCGGCTGGGTTGCCTGGGTAAACTCACTGTATTGTGTCTGTGTTTCTTTTTGAGGAGTCATATCAGGTTTGTTGTGTTAAATGTAGCCTTTTCTTTCCATCTCTTGCAATCCCAAGTTTACATATCTCACAGTTTGCTATGGTAATGTTGTTGTCATCAACTTTATAATACCTCCAGACCGCAGACATAATAACGCTTTATGCTTCTACTTTGCCGCCATTTAACCAATAGAGTCTCTGCAACAAAGTGATGTCATGCCGCACGCATTGCTGTTCCTGTGAGGAGTCAAGAGGTCTAATTTTGTGCCAACACATAACTATAATTGTGTTTTAAAAAAAATTAAATTTGAGAATCAATATACACACATATACATATACATATATATACACAAACATGTATATATATATACACATATACATATATATACATATACATTTATATACACCTATATATACACATATATATAATTTTTTTTTTTTTCGAGTCCTGATTGGGAGGTAACATCAGATTCCAATTAAATCTGAAACCACGTGATCCGCCCGATTTCCAATCACGTAATCGGATCTGGACATCCCCAATTTTAATGCATTGTATTTTCATGGCTTTCATGTTTATGCGCTGCATTTTAACATGGTTGTATATTAAAGTAGTGAATATTTCAAACGGAAACATTTCACAAATATTTTCATTGTTAAAATTCAGTAATCAATATTCACCTCACAAACTTAAAATATTCTGTTTGTTTAATATTTCCAGCAATAATATTCG
>JAUMHP010000040.1:3960742-3983596 GCA_032361065.1 Enteromius trimaculatus | reverse complement strand
TTTCATTGTTAAACTTCAGTAATCAATATTCACCTCACAACCTTAAAATATTCTGTTTGTTTAATATTTCCAGCAATAATATTCGTCAGGCAACTTTCAGTTATTTTTATTTCACTTTGCAAATTTGCTTGTTGTAAGATATTATTTTAGGGCTGCGCTGTTAATAGAAATACTTTCTATCCGTGTTTCACTCCTCTGTAAAAGCAAACTCTCACATGTTAATATGTAAAATCGTTTTCAATGTGTTTAAGGCAATAGGTAAAAACCTGTGTTCCTAAACGGTCAAATGTGCGCATATTTAGTGATTATTCATGTTAATCCTAATTAGTTATGTAACAAAATTAATAATAATAAAAGACTGAGAATACATGCGTTACAGTTAAGTGTGCTTTATGAAGTTCCAGATCGTTGAGCGCTCTCAGCCACTGTACAAAACTTCAAATTAAGGATTTATTTAGAGTTAGTGATATTAAATATTTAATAAAAATAAAAAACATTTAAAGCATAATTTCACTGTAAGAGTGGTTCGAGCCCCTGTCCCAATGCTGAAGTGCCCGTTTGGTGCGGTCTAGGTATCCCATGTCCACAATTTCCACAGAGGAGGTCCCAAGTCACTGGTCCAGAGTAGGAAGGAATTTTGTATTAAGCAACCAGTACAAAGCACTCACTTTATGAACTTAACAGACCCAATTTACTGTTACACATGTATTCTCAGTCTTTTATTATTGTTAATTTTTTACATAACTTATGAGGATTAACGTAAATAATCACTAATTTAGCGTGCATTTGACAGTTTGGGTGCACAGGTTACACGATTTTACCTATTTACACATGAGAGTTGGCTTTTATGGAGGAGTGAAACACAGATTGAAAGGGGGCATAAAGTATTTCGATTAACAGCACAGCCCTAAAATAATATCTTACAACAAACATGGTGTGTTTGCACATGTCGTTTGTAAAGGCCTGTTGAAGAAGACGATCACTTTCAAAGCCGCCTTTGAACGTGAAGACGTCTCAGCAAATAGATTCTTGGATCGGTACTCTACTGCTTTTCCTGCAGTTCCCGGATGTGCGCTCTGTCGAATTAGAATCACTACATTTTCGGAAGCAAATTTGTAAAGTGAAATAAAACTAACCAAAGTTGCCTGACGAATATTATTGCTGGAAAAATTAAACAAATTGAATATTTTGAAAATGAACTTTGTGGAATTCAACAAGATTTTTTATTTCAAATACTTTAGGCAGGATTTTTGTTCCACAGAAATTGAAATACTAGTGGTCGACCAATATATCGCCATGGCTGATATCTGTCATTTTTCTTCTTGTTTCCTCTTGTTCACAGCTGTCAGCCGGTTCGATTTAATATGGAAAGAAGTAAAGTTATATCTAATAATCAGATAGAACAGTTAAAGTAATTAAAATGTTTACAAAACAGTTATATAATGATTGCTTTAATATTATTAGTAAGAGAAAATCAAATATTATATTTTCCCATTTGCCATCAGCATTCAGCAAATACGCATTTATATAATTTAAACAATTCTTTGAATGATTAATGGACATTTAAGCGCACAAACTTATACAATTTTATTTAATATTTATTAATTATTTATTTGTGAAAAATACTATATTTATATTGCACATTTTAAAATGATTTCACATTTCTTAAATATTAATTAAAATAAATAGTTATATCTGCCTTGTATCGCCCTGTTTTCTTTTCAAGATATAGGCACCGCCCTTCAAAAAAACCTATATCGGTCGCCCACTAGTTGATACTGCACTTGTAAGTGCTTTTTTTCCTCACTTGAATCCCATCGTACAGTCTGACAGATAACAATTGTATAGAACTATAGCACCGTGTTCATGCACTAAGATGTAGGAAAGGATACAAGAATGCAAAAGTAAAGAAAAGTGAATCATCAATGAACATCAAACACTATTAATCAGACTTACCTTCGCATTTGGATCATATACTGTAGAGTACCGGCAGATTATGACACCGCACTTCTGCTTGCTAAAACAGACATGCTAAAACACAGAAAGATGGATCTGTCATTACCACCTGACTTAATGAAAGTGTTTGTCCCAGAGGTGCCCAAACCAGGACCAGCAGTTCAAAGGTGACACTTGATAACTTTTGCCATCCCACTTAATGTCCAATTACTCATTTTGGATTTATTTGTTTCTCTTCATTTATTTTTTGCATTGACATGGGAAATATTTTTATTTTATTTATTTATTTATTGTCATTTACTGTTTTCTACATTAAGTCACCCTTTATAAGGTAATGAACACTTTGTAAAAAAAAAAAAAAAAAGATTTAAATGATGAATCATAACGTCAAACGTCCTATTATTACAATA
Source organism: Enteromius trimaculatus (assembly GCA_032361065.1). NCBI lineage: Eukaryota > Metazoa > Chordata > Actinopteri > Cypriniformes > Cyprinidae > Enteromius > Enteromius trimaculatus. Next base: position 3,981,230 of record JAUMHP010000040.1, on the reverse strand, counting down.
TGGCTGTTAACGGCTCAAAAATGGACAAAGAAACTTTGTGTTTACAGTTTTAATAAGCAAAAAAGAATCTGACTGAATGCTGTACCCAATCAACGATATAACTTCTTTCAAAGTTATTATTATGTATAATCTTTTAATTACATATTCAATACATGTTCGCAGCATAGACGAAACGTCTTTACGTTATCACAGCTAAACACTTGAAATCATTTGACATTGACATGAGTTCACAGCCAAAGACAAACAGATCTGGTTGTGATGTCTTCAACGACAACAATGAAGGACACACCATATACTTGTAAAGAGCAAGTGAGGTTTCATAAATAGTGCCTGACAGTTCCGAAACAATCAAACTGTCCGTGTGTCGTGAAAAGTCAAGTGAACCTTCTTGCGGCTCTTTTAAGACAAGTCAGAGCGCTTTGTCTGATAACAAAGCAATGCTTGGTACACAATTCTGACAAATTAGCAGATTTGTTATATGAACTGTTTTCCTGCAAGCAGCAAGTTAAAACATCAAACGCTCACCTTAACAGCATGCAAAACTCTTTGAAAACCTGCAGCGCTTCTGTAAGCCGCCATGATAATCGCAGCTGCCGAGAGCAGGGCGGCGCGCACTTATGATGTCATACACGTAGTTTGGGGGTGTTTGCCCTCTCGACCAATCAGGTGCGCTCAGATGTGTCAGCGATGTGACAGCCTGCGTCCCAGTGTACAATTTATCCATCCTAAATTATATGTCACATTACTAATACTTTTCAATACTGTTTAGGGCAGATTGGGTGGCTAGTATGCCCATTTGGACGCTGGGTCGGAGACCGAAGCGAGAGGACGCAACAACTGAAAGTTAAAGGACAGGTTGCTGAGAAAAACCGTGACCTTGAAGTCATGAATCACTACATTGTGACCATGCATTAAATATTATTTTAAATATTTTATTAAAATGGGTGGCAGTTGTTATAGTGAAGGGCAGTTGTCCTTAATATGGCAATTTATTTATTTTATTTGGCATGTGTTGTATTAAAATTGTTTCAAGTTGGAACATATTCTATTCTAGGTACTATTATTCATCACAATATTATTTGTATTTCTTTGTTTTGTATCATGCATTTCCCTGAAAGTAAACATCCAAAAAAAAACAATGCTGCAAGTTATTGTAAAAAGATTTGACGTCTAATTTCTATTTTATTGAAAATAACATTTTATTGAAAAAGGACTAAAGTATTTTTTCCAAAGATAATAACAAAGAATAGTAGGTCATAGGGATGTGAATTTAATATTTGTTCATGTAATTATAGCATAAGAAAAAAAAAATCATATTTTATACATATGTTGTGCCATGTGCTCTGTAAAAGACAGCAAGACGCAATTTTATTAAAATAAATAGGCCTAAATAAATAAATAAAATGACTCGAATTACCATAGGCAACATGTTTTGTTTAAATCACCAGTACATTTTTGAGTTTTAGGATTTTTGTTTTGTTCCAAACTTTGTTTAAAGTTGATTATCAACTGTTATGAAAGATATAATAATGCATATTGCTTTATGCAATATGTGTGTAAAAGAGTCAGGGATTTCGCATTATTGGCTACACAGTGCTATATAAACACTGTTTGTTGGGCAGTAATGGACATGTAATAAAAAATAAGTGAAGAGTTTAGATGCACTTCATCTGAAATGTTCTTCTAAATTTACTATCTTTATTTAGGCTTCTATATTTCTGTTCAGTTATTTAATTTTAATGCCGGTAAACATAATTCATTGCCTTTCAAGTGAATTCACAGAACCTTTTGCATCTGGACTCTTCAAGTGTAATAACAGGAGTAATTATTCAAAATAACATCTAAAATTTCATATATTAAAATGAATAAACATAGCCTGCTTTAAGTCCTCTACAGTGGATATGTATGAAATTGATGTCCTGTCTCATAACAGAAACTCATACTTTGACTTTCAGTGTTGATTTATGACAATACATTTAAACATTAATCAGATATAAATGATAACATATTTATTTATTTTATTTTATTATATAATATTAATATTTGTTAAATTTGATCACTACAATGTCTGATATATTTAAAGGCTAAGGAAAGGGTGTGGTCATATTCAAACCTTCAAACATTTGTTTTCTCTGAAAAGCCCTGAATCATCTGTAAACTGTGTGACATCTCTGAGAAATTCACTTAAAAATATAATGTCCACTAAATAGGAGAAAAGTATGGGTCCCCTATAAATTCTAAAATAAACGAATGAGACGTTTTGTTTTATTTTTGTTTCCTTTTATTGCCTTTATATATTTTCCTTCATTTTGCGGTTTGGCATTAGTTATGGCAAGAAAGTACATCATAAAACTGAATAACAATGTACAAACACTCTAAACAATTCTGTACACATTTCGAGGAGTTTTTCATAAATATTTTGTACTTTTACTTTTAATCAAGTATAAGCTATACCATAATTTAAAAACGAGGCTTTTCTCAAAATTACTCGAAGTGGACGATTTCCAGATATCTGTAACATACATGAAAATAATTCTTACAATAATATACATTCACAGAATTGTGTCCATTTTAACGCACAACATTAGACTTCGGCACTTAGGATCTCCGTTAATAGGCTACTTTTTATGGCAAAACAACCATGTAACGTCAAATACTCTATATTCTAATAACAGGAATATTGTATTCAAACACCGTAACTTGACACGACCATACTGTAAAACATTTATATAGTCAGAAAAATACATCCATCCTTCGTCTTTGGCAAATTACCAAAGGACATTTTATTCTTCATATAAGAAAACAGCCTTCATTTTAGTCACATTATACTTTTCCTTGAGTCACAGTGCAACACTGAATCTTCGACATGCTGAGAACATAAACCCTCATTTACTATTTACAAATAATATTTTCTTTTGTATGCAGTCCTTGGCGGAGTCCTTAAACGTACCACTCGCTAAAATTGGACGCTAAGCTGCCGTGGCCGCTGCTGTTGAGCGCGGCAGAGTCCGGCGACATGGTGCTGTGCGTTTCTGAACACGGAGAGATCAAACTGGAGGGAGTGGAGGACTCGTACCCGGAGCTTCCAGCGGGAGAGGAGTCGACCACCGGACTTTGATCCTCGTGAACCTGCAAAAAGCATTACACTTAGAACACTTCCAATCTGTTTATTCTGACTAAACGTGGCAATGGATTGGAGAACAGAGGATAGCTGTCAGATGATTGAAATTCTCACCTTCATGTGTTTTCTTAAGGAGCTGGGATGAGTGTAAGACTTGTCGCACAGTTTGCACAGATATGGCTTGTCAGACGTGTGAACGTGCATGTGCTTCTTCCGGTCACTGCTGTTGGCGAAACGTCTGTCACAGCCGTCGAATTCACAAAGGAACGGTTTTTCTCCTGAAAGACAAAATATGTACGTTTTAACACACTGGTTAGAACTTACACAGAATGAATGAACGCTACAACTACAACTACTCTCTCAGAGTGGGCGCAAAAGGGATGATGGCGCAGTTTACGCATTCAAATTTAAGAGCAATTCACACTTACAAAGGCATCCGTTTTTAATAACAAAACGTCACTATAGGGTTTCTAATCTTAATATGACTTTTGAGTTTGAAGAGACGCCAATGCGCAACGCATTGTTTGTTATTACTGAAGAGCAAGGTCAAAGTTCTAGCTGTGAAAGTTCATTCAACATTCATAAAAAATAACTTAAGTAAAAAATAATCACCTGTATGTGTCCGTTTGTGTATTTTGAGATTCTCTGAGCGCGCGAAAACCTTGCCACATCCCGGGAAGGGGCACGCGAAGGGTTTCTCTCCCGTGTGCACTCGGATATGATTCACCAGTTTGTATTTTGCTTTGAATGGCTTGCTCTCCCTTGGACAGTCCTCCCAAAAACAGATGTGGTTGCACTGTTCTGGGCCGCCGACATGCTCCGTGGACACATGCGTGACCAGCTCGTGCATTGTGCTGTAAGTTTTGCTGCAGCATTTTTTTGGGTCACCAAGCTCCGGGTCGATCCATTTACATATGAGCTCTTGTTTGATGCACTGTTGTCGCATGTAGCGGAAGAATGCGCCGGGATGGTGCGTCATGTTCATACCCATATTTAGGCCATATTGACCGTAAGGATCAGCCCGCGCATTGGGCACTTGGTGATACTGCTCCGTTCGCCCGAAAACCTCACCGGGTAACCCAAGGCGCCCGTTCAGGATGTTTGTAGAGCCGTGATGGGACCCGTGCTGCTCGTGGATTCCAGGGAAAAGTAGGTGACCCTGACCTTCTGGGTGAGAGTGATGGAGAGGCCCTGCTGTGGAGCTGAAGATGGGGTGTTGTCCGCTCCCAGGAGTCGAATCCCCAAAGCCTCGGCTGCGCAAGAGAAACTCCCTGGTGGAGTTATACGTGGAGCTGGCGTACGAGGCAGCGTGCGCCGCCGCATGCGCTCCCAGTGCGGCCGCGGAATAGCTGGTTGCTTGGGGCGCAAAAGCTGCGCTCTGGCCCGGGGACAAATCGGGGTGGTTCAGTTTGAACGCGCCCATGTGTGCCGATTCCATGAAACTCATATCTCTGTCCTGAGTCTCGCTTACAGCCGAGTGATGCCTTGTGAACGTGCCAACCCCTAAACCAGAAATCTGGTGGCCGGCATCCAGTAACATCACCACGGTTTTTAATTACAAGAGGCGACTCGCGTTTAAAAAGAAATCAAAAGTAAATAAATAAAACGAGTGGCTGTTAATTGCCCGTAATACGGCAATAACTAAAACTCATACCAAGTGATGAAGTTAGAGTCAAATCAAATAAATCCTTTTCAGACGATGGAAAAGCTGCAAAAATGTAAACAATTTGTACATCGGTACAATTAGTGCGCCAAAGTAAAACGCGATTGCGCAGGTTCTCTGTGCGTCGTGTATCCAACTGAGTGTTTTTTGCGCTCCTGACTGCGCTTATCTCTGGGGTCTCTCCAGGGCACCCCACGCCCCCTCACGACAGTAACCCCGTTTCCCAAATCCAAGAATCTCATTGGTCTGCGTAACTCCAAAATCCTGCTCACTCGTCCAATCAAATGTTTACTCACCGTGAGTAATCAGGGCTGACGGTTCTTGTGGCTCCGCCCAGTTTTATGCGTTTACGAGAGAAGCTGGCAGTGTGGAGGAAAATGAATGAAACGCAAAACACTGTTTTACAATATCATTTATAATTAGGTCTGTATTTGGTTTAAATTAAGTAACTGTATTAAACACGCCCGTTAAGTAAGTTACAAAATGAATTCGAAGATTCTCTCTTGTTTACTTTTGTAAAACATCTTTTTTGACTGAACAGATTCGATAAATCGCTCACTTTGACATGTAATATTTTCCAGAGTTCCTGAGTTTCATTAGTGCGCTCGTTTTATTTAAAGCTTTTGCTATAAACTAGCGTAGGTTGTCCTTTTACATGTCAGTGGATGTTATGTTTATATCATTGGTTTGTGTGGAGCGCGCGCGATGGTGACCTGCACAACGAACTGTTGACTTCGTCCTCGTTTTGTAAGCTATTTTAATCACGAAAATGCGCGTCTGCTGTTTTGGAACTTTTTGTTAATAAATGTAATATTTAACGAAAATGCCTTCACCATTCTTGGTCTCTAGAGTCAAGCTGAGGAAGTTATTTTTATAATTGATCAAAATCGTTTGATAATAAAGGCTACGTGTTACAAACTATTTTGAATTCGAATTCAGCACAGTGTTCTCAGGAACTCCGCGGAATTAAATTTGATAGGCCCGTTTGATTTTAACCTAACCTATTTTAAGAAGTAGGCTATCTTATTCGACCTTGTTGTGTTGCATCATCCCAGACAGAATCAGAGTTGATAGGGAAACACAGTGCCTTTCCTTCAGTGTCTCCGAAAACCAACACTTCTGTTAATAGCTTATTTGGACAAGGGCTCAAGCCTTAGGTCTCAGAATGAGCAGTCAAAGAGGAAGGAAGGGACATGAGTGTGCTGTAAAGAGTCACCGGCTTTGAACTGAAACTTATTATGGGCACGGATACCGCTCGGGTTGTCCTGACAACGGCGGTGAGATGGGAAGTGTCTCCATTGTGGGCGAGTTGTTCCTCTTCAGAGGACATCTAACCTTTAGACACATATTTATGTGGTCAGTCGTGAATTGGTGACATACACAGACGGAGAGACGCCGCTATGCCATGAGTATAAAATCAACAATGTCAAGAGGTTAGAATGGAACGACTGACCCTTTTCGCCTTTTCAACTTAATGAATATTTCAAAAAACATTTACTCCACTGGTCCATTAAAATATCTCAGGCTCACATAATAAAGAGACATGAAGAAATCCGAGTTATTTTTCGCTGATTATTCCTCGAATGGTGATATTTAGGTTATAAAAAAACGACACATTTTCCAGACAAATTTGGCTTTATTGGTTATATTTCCTGTCATGTTTCACAAAATGAAATGGACGGCCGTAAAATAAGGTTTAAATGTCAGCCAACACATGGTCTTAACAACTGACCTGTAAATGAATTCAAAATAGATTCATTAAATCAATTATCATGAGCACGTCATCATCTTTCCCAGTGAACCGTTTTGAACGCATTTCAAACTTTTCAAAAGGAAGGCTATAAACTGGCTTATTCTGAATGGTAATATTCAGTTACGTTTTAATATATTTTATCATTTTCAAACGAAATTTTATGACAAAACACTTTAAGGTTTAAAAATATTGCTCTTACTTTTAGAGTTTTTTTCTCTTTCAGCGAACTGCAACATTTTACCGCCACTCATTATTAAAAACAAAATCTGCTTAATTCAAAATTGATTGAAAGTAGCCTTTTAGTATTTTATTTAGGGACATATTTATAGATATTTAGCAGGCTATATTTTGTATTAACTTCACAATTATTGTGAAGTTAAACATTCGAAATGCCTGTGACGGAAGGGCGGTAAGCATTTAAAAACTCAAAATAAATAATTTACATTTTATAATGAAAAAATATAATTTTACATTCATAAAATAATATTATAAACATTTGAATAATAATTCATATGAATAAATGTGTTTATCTGGATAATAAATTGATGGCTTTCTAGCCTAAAAATAGAGAACTTTTGTTTGAATTTATTTGTTGAATAAAATATTTTCGCTCAGCAGCCTATGTAAGATCTTTGGAACAAGTGGTCGGTTTTTTGATTATTTAAATTAAGCAAATCCTGGAAGGATGCCAATTTAACGTGAACGGCCGGTCACCCAGAAGTTTGAAAACTTTAGTCTAAAATCAATTCTGCATATTTTAAATGACGTTTAAGGGCTATCTGTGTGTAAATTTTAAATCTGCGTAATGATCTCCGGGATCTGTTAAATGGCGTGGCCGACAATCAATATAGCCTACGACTTCCTGATATTGAATAAAAGGTGCAAAATGTCCCATTAAGCAATTTGCTAAATGTGTGAACCCACACAATCCTGCACACACATTTGCAAAGCTGCGTGCACAATTAAGATCTGCGTGCGTGCATGTGTCTGTGTGCGTGTGTGTGTAAATGAGCTCATCATGCAGTGAAGTCTGTGCAACACAGAGATTCACTAATGAGCTGAATCACCCATATGCTGTTTAATGTTTCTGCACTGTCAACCTCTTTCTCTCTCTCTCTCTCTGTGAAATTCTGTGTGGGCAAAATCAGTGGGGCAACCTCAAATTTAAAGTTCTGAAATTCCGCCATTCAAAAATACAAAAGCCCTTTTTTCATTCACTCCTTGGGTTGGAGATTTCTTTCAAAGTGAGCGGCAGAAAATTAAGAGAGAGAAGAAGGGATGGAGTCCTGAGCTGCATCATCTGGGCTGAATCTTACATTTGACACGTGCAAATGTGACTAAACACTGACTTGTGGTCAGTCAAAGGAGGACAGAAAAGATGTCCAGTCAGCTGTAATTTGAGGTTTGGTTAGCCAAAAACAAAAATATTGGTGTGAACGTACCTCTTTAAAAAACAAAAATTGCATTCTGTAGAACTCTTGACAGCCTGTTCATGGGAAATCTGACACTTACATCTGGCACATTTGCATAAATACAATGAAAAGTGTTTTATAAGCACAGTTCATCTTTTCTTTCTCCGTCCCTTTTTCTCAAAGGCACACACATTTTTGAGGTTCAAACCCCAAAAGCCTCTACAATCATTTGAAGCTTCTACTCCCCAGGAATAACACTGCTATGGCAACCATATATATAAAGGATAGTTTGGAGGGCTTAGCATAATATCAGCACTGATAGACAGGACGGCACAGAACCACTGCAGGGAGAAACAGGGAAGCGTGTTTGGTCCTATTGAAAACAGCAGCAGCAGGCATCACTGCCTCGTCCCACCTGCATTTCTCAGGAGTGCATGAGATCTGGCACAATGGGGTATCTGCAGTCCTCTGTCTTTATTACAAGCCATCTGTATCTTTTTTATAGACATCTTTTTAAAAATAAATTTGATATCAGGTTACTGAGACTGTGTTGCAACTACTGAAAATTCTGTGTTAACCATTGTCCTTTTGCATTATCGACACACTATTTTCCTATTTAATTTGTAATAAAAGTGCTATATAAATAAAGTTGACTTGACTTAAGCAAAAATCATGAAGATATTAAGTCAATTTCCTTAAATAAATATATCAAAAACATACGTTTTGATTAGAAATATGCTTTTCTAAGGACTTCATCTAAACAACTTTAAACTCAATATTTACATTTTGATTTTTCAAATAGTTGTATCTCATCCAAAGATTGTTCTATAACCTAGCATACCATACATCAGTGAAAAGCCTAATTATTCAGCTTTAGATAATGTTTATACCTAAATTTAATGAAATTGACCCTTATGATTGGTTTTGTGATCCTGGGTCACATACAGTATGCTTTATTTTATGTTCAGCTGCACATGAAGGTTAAAGCAAACAAATACAACACAGTTTCACGACCAATTTGTATGTGTTCATATGAGGTGTCTAATAATTCATGCCAATTTTGACCTCACCCTCACCCATGACCTCACCCATATATATTTGTATGATTTGTCTAAAACCCCATGACAGGTAGGTTTAGGGGCGGGGTTAGGTGTAGGTCATTCGTACACATTCGTAAGAATTGGCAACTCGTAAAATATGTACGATTCAGCAAAAGTTGTATGAATTTGTACAAGTGAGGTTGTAGGTATTTGTAAGAATTAGTCATTCCGTAAACTACAAAAAAAAAAAAAAAAAAAAAAATCTGGGCTGAAAAAAATTACAGAATCACATGGTTTATGGACCAGAAACACTCATGAAATACACAAAAATGACTTTACATTTTGATATGTTGCAGAAAGGAGCCTCTTCTGTTCACCAAGGCTGCATTTATTTGATCTAAAATACAGTTAAAACATACATTAAAGTCAAGTACAGAGTTTCAAAGCAGATTTACGGAGACTAAAAAGTGATTCAATGAAGTAAACAAAATTCAATTCTGCTGTAAAGCAGCTCTAAAGTAATTGATTTGCTGTTTAAGGAACATTTTATATTAATATTAAAGCATATGTACAGTTTTTTTTTTTTAAATAGGTAATTATTTAATTAATAAAAAGGTCAAAAGAACAGGATTTACTGTTCAGAAATATTCCTAACATATAAATACCTTCACTGACACTTTTGACCAGTTTAATGCTAATGCATAATTAATGAATAAATGTATACATTTAATAAAATAATAAAATTATCAAATTAAACCAAATAGTTAAAACGGCAACCATATACATTTGTATGCCCTTAGGGAACATAAAAAAGAGATTTATTACAGGTTAATAAAACTCTCAAACTGTGTCTGTTTGTTTAACTTAAAATGTCTGAATTGGTATATTTTATGTGTTATACATATCTAAGCTGTAAGAACTTCAGAAAATTATATATTACCATATTAAATACAAATCTCTAAAGGCAACAAAAATAATTTTCAGAAAATACAGTTTAAATTTGGCTGTATACTGCTTTTCTTTTTCTTCCAGACACAATCCAGCTTGAATCAATGTAATGCTGTATCAAATATGTGCAGCTGTGATCATCTGACCATAGCCCTTCATAGCAGTGACCATAAGTGCAGGACCAGCTTCAATTAATGCTCTCTGCTGGAGACAGAGGCACACAGATTAAATATTTTAGATCTAAGGAGATCTTTTCACCGTGGGGGGAGATCTGAGAGAGATTATAATGGTGATGGAGAGAATGTGGTACTGGGACTTCTAAATCAACACATGTAACATTAGATCAGCATTAACCTCCAATAATATCATTTGGATCAATTTGAATAATAAAAAAATATATATATTAAACAGTTTTTAACCATATTACAATAGTGTTTGTTATAACATGGTTATAACATCTTTATGGCATTTTTTATTTAATGTAGGGTTTCAGGTAAATGGAAGGTAAATGGAACAAATATATATAAATATAGTCTCCAGAAGTAAATGTCATGTATCAGCCGCAATGTTTCTGTGTTCAAAAACTATATATAACAGATCACTGATAGCTTTTCATTAGTGTTACTAAAAATAAATAAATAAAAAATGAAAGTTTAAACAGCAGCTTAAAACTAAAAATTAGATTTTTTTTCTGTCTTAAATTAAGATAAGTTACTTGAGAAGCAAAGCGACAGAATACGTTTTTTCTTCTTTCTGCAAACTTGTCAAAATTAAGTTGATGATTTAAAAAAGAAGAAATATTTGCAAATCTGCATCTGCGAAAGGAAAAACACGTTTTCACACACCATTGACAGATATTTGTTCTTGTTTTAAGTATGAATTTAAAGTAAAGTACCTTGATGTTCAGATATTTGAGGTGAATTCAGGGAAATAGGGATAGATTTACCCTGAATTCACCCCTGCCAGAAAATGCATGCAGTATTCAGTGCCAAAATTTTATGAATTTAAAACTTTCTACTCCGATTTAAAGTATCTTATTAAACAACAAGATATCACTGATATGTCTCTTAAACGATTCAGTTATTGTGAATCACAAGTGAAGAATCAGTTCGCCTCATAATTTTATCACCTGTTGCTAAATGACCAGGTCACAGCAAGATATCCATTTTGACCCCCATTTTAGCTAAAGAAGGGGGAGAGAAGAACTGATGATCGGGCCGAAGAAGCTCTGGAGAGGCTAAAGGTCAAGGAACAATGCCTATAGAGAGAAGGGTTACCAAGATGGACGACACATGGCCTTAGGCCATCCACATCGGAGGAGGCTCTCACCCGCCGGGCATCTGTGGAAAACAGGTGATGGAGGACAATACAACAGTGTTTCATAGCCTTTAGTGCAGCATTATCTTCACATAACCACAAGTTAACAGAGTAATGCTGGAGCCACAGGCAAAGAGGACACTAATGGAGTCTCTAGCTGTGAAGATTGTTTCACGTAATAATGCCAATTTCTTTCCAGGTTATTGTGGGTTCACACAGTTGAAACTATATAGTGTGCTTATGTCTGGTTCACGGCTAGGGTATGACATGACAACTGCTTCTGAAAAGGCAAGCTCCACTGCTGTAGTGCCTCAGAAGTCAGAACTGATTTGGTTTTAAAATTTTGTAAAGACCACTTTAAATATATCAGGGTATTGAATTGCATTTCCTGCAGATATATGTTTATTATCTTTATCACAGAGTTTATACTGTTCATTTGTAAATGTGTATTTATTTTTGCCAATTTGTCTTTTTTTCGTTGCTCTTTTATTGGTATTTTAATTTCTTAGTTTATTTAGGTAGGAAGGGTTAACGTGAAAAAAAAAGTATTTTGTTAAAGTTTGGGGGGAAAAAAGTCAGAACTGAGAAAAAAAAAAAGAATTGGTGGACAGTGTTTTTCAATAAGATGAACTTTTAGTGAATGCTAAGTGATGGCAAAAGTAAATGTTACATTTTAAATGTAAACATTTTATATATAAAAATCATAAAATTTAGGAAATGAACATGCACAATAAAATCTATAATATCATCCAATACAGATCAATTTAAAACTCTATATTATAATCTCATAACTGATATGCTACAATGCTCCACTATAGAACATCATGGAATAGAATAGAATAGAATTTAGAATAGAATAGAATAGAGCTTTATTTCCACAATCAGCAGAGAACAGATAAACTACACTTAAGCAGGGATGGTAAAAGTGAAGGATGTGTGTCCTACAGCTCTTAAGAAGCTTTAAATGAAGTAGTTGATAGCTGCTTCTCTTGAGGGTGTCAAGGACCCTCAGTGACTTCAATAGGGCCTAAATCCCATCATCCACGCTTCCAACCGCCCTCCAGCGTCAATCAGACTGAGACTAGGACTCATTGCATAATTAACCACAAGTTAGAACAGAGATTAACTGTACATACTGAACCCAATGACATCCCCATTCTTATTTACAATTCAGTGGCACCATTTCACTCAATTCACAATGTATTTGAATGAAAAACAAACCTCAAGACTACAAAACAATCTCAGAGGACATGAAACAGGTCTTAGTGGAGTCATTAGACAGGATTAAGGCAGTGCAGTGTATGAAACAGGATAAAGTGGGATTAATTAACTTCAGGAGTCTAATCTGATCTTTTCCAAAGGCCTCTTCTACTTTACCAAAGGATCTACTACACACGATCTGCAATTACTCAACGCCATCAAGAGTTTTAATGTGGTGGAGAACAGTAAAATTGGGTCTAAATGTTCATGAAAAGATGATTCGACCGGGATGTCTTGCGTATGTAGCGGAACAAACATCCAAATTCAACAGATGCTATGAGTCAGTCCTCTTAATTAGTGAATAAGCACCATCCATCCTTCTTCATAAATAAAGCAAGAGAAAGCAAACGTGAGACAGGAAGATCTGATTCGAGGGAGGACCTGTACAAGCTCTGGGAGGGGTTCGCAGGCTAGACGGGGGTCATCTTTTCAAGGCCTTGCGTTTTTATTGACTCCTAGCAAACCAAATAACCAGATTGTGCGATCCGTTATAGACACAGGGACATTGTGGGGCGAGTGAGGATTGGACACGGACACGCTGGCATTCCACGGCCCTATTGTGACCAGAATGAAAGAGGACAAAGAGACACCCCACTGATCAGAATCTGACGGGACGCCCCAAGAGACACAGGGCCACAACTGACCCTCTTTTCCAGGTGAAAAGGGGGTGAAGGAGTGAGAAAGAGAGGGCCGAACATAAGAAAGACTGCAAGAGAGAGAAAAAAGGATTGTGGGCAAAAAAGGAGAAGGGGAGTGACGAACGTCTGCAGTGTGATGGTGGGACAAAGACTTCAGAAGAGCCGTGACGGGAAAAAGAGAGCGAGTGGTTGTAGTGGGCGGAGGAAAGAGAAAGAGAGAGATAAAAGAGAGAGAAGGGGGACAAAAAGTGTTTGGTGAGGCAAAAAAAGCTAAGACAATATATGCCAGTTGGTCATTTCCGGCACCACCATGGACAATATAAATAATCATGACTCAAACATTTAGATGAAGTTATCGTAAAGAAACTGACTACTGCCTTGATCGCTACCATCAAAGACCATCATTATTGCATATTACTCATACGGTCTCTGTCTCTCTCTCTCTATATATACAGTGGGTACGGAAAATATTCAGACCCCCTTTAATTTTTCTCTCTTTGTTATATTGCAGTCATTTGCTAAAATAATTTAAAAATAAAAGTTATTTTTTTCCTCATTAATGTACACACAGCACCCCACAATCACAAGAATTGTAGACATTTTTGCAGATTTATTAAAACAGAAAAAAAAAATCACATGTTCCTAATTATTCAGACCCTTTGCTATGACACTCATATATTTAACTGGTTGCTGTCCATTTCTTCTGATCAACCTTGAGATAGTTCTACACCTTCATTTGAGTCCAGCTGTGTTTGATTATACTGATTGGACTCGATTAGGAAAGCTACACACCTGTCTATATAAGACCTTACAGCTCACAATGCATGTCAGAGCAAATGAGAATCATGAGGTCAAAGGGAGAGCTGGAGAGCTCAGAGACAGAATTGTGGCAAGGCACAGATCTGGCCAATGTTACAAAAAAATTTCTGCTGCACTTAAGGTTCCTAAGATGGGAGAAAGTTGTAGAAAATCAATCACTGCAGCCCTTTAGCAGTCGGGGCTTTATGGCAGAGTGGCCCCACTGTATATCTTAGATGGCCTTCATGAGTGCATATTTTCAGCAGAGTTATTCCTTTAATAAACTGAGATAAAGACCAAAATCTGTAACTTCTGTGAATGATCTGTAAAGATCATTATTTGATTAAATTAATATGATCTCACCTGCTCCTCGGCCACAGCTGTGTTATTTGGCGGTTGCATGTAGGGGGGCTGTTGTGGTTGGGGTCCCTCATGATGCTGGTTTTGCCCTCTGTGCCTTAGAGTCGGGAAGAATCTGTTCCAATTAAAGAGACCTGTGTGCTGAATTAATAACAGGGATTTTTTTTTAATTACATCAATTAGCAAACGACTGACAAAGTACCACCCTAAATTTTCTCATTTGAGAAGCCATTTCATGTAATCAGATTCGCAATAAAGAAGAAAAGCAATGTAATTTCTACCTCATATAACTTTAAAAGACAGTTTAAAAACTCAACCGGTAAACATTCCATTACATACCCATTTCATATTCATAATCCTGCTATAGGTTTATTAATTACAATGCTAATATACTCTAGGCCTATTCATTGGTACACATAAGACTTCTAGCATGAGAGAAAACAAGAATGTTCTATGCTAATTATCTAGATCATTACCAGAAAATAACAGCTTTTCTCATTTTCACATTTTTATCAAGAACAAAATTAACTGTGCTTTTATCAGGTATCCGTGATGAAACCATGTGGCTCTCTGTATTTGCTCACAGGAAACCTTTAACTTCCTCTTTAGAAACATTGCTAGAAAAAAAAAACAAGACGAAAAACAAGACATATCGCTGAACATCTTGTCTAACCAGAGTGACAGAAAAAAGAAAAAAACTCACTGCAGTTTTGAGGTCTATACCTAATCTGTGGAAAACATCTCTGGAAATGTAAGCAAACCTCCATCACTGTTTTTCCCACGAACAGCATGGCTTATGATTCAATACTATTTGAACATGACCTCTCTCAAAATAAGAATTATTTAAACTTTTGAAATTTAAACTAATTTCACAAACTGCCGTTTTGAAAAAGGTAAACTTACATAAAATTCAGAAAAGAAAGAAAAACAATGAAAAGTCTGAAACAAGTTTGAGAACTACAAACAGCTGAATGTTTTGTTTTTTTACAGGGACATCCCGGTAGTAAAAGTTCAGCAATAAAAGTCAGACCTCTTAAAGATGTAGTTAAAATATTAGCATCTCTACTTAATCACTTGCCAACACTGAGCAATAAGTGCTAGTGACTAAAGTTGATTTTTATTCTGAGGTTTTCAGCCAGAGAGCTGGCAGCCACTAGGAGAACTTCCAAGAGGCTGCAGGAAGACTTCAAATTACTCTAAATATTATTATACTAGTACAATTAATATCCCTATTATTCATATTTTTAGTAGAGTAAAATAATCTATCTATTAAATAAAATGTATTAAAATGTTAAAAAGTAGTGCTTTCAAACAATCACATCCAAAAATATTTTTCTTTACATATATATGTAAGTTTGTTGTGCTATGTATATTTATTATTTATATATAAATGCACACACATGCATGTACAACATATGTTATGTTTATATATAAATATATTTTCAAAACACTGCGTTATTAATCTTGATATTTGTTTTACAGCACTACTTAAAAGACCAAAAATGCATATAAAATGTCTTTTATTTTTTCCTCTTAATAAATATACTGAGAGGAAAAAATATTGCTTCATTAGTGTTGGAAATGGGGGTTTTGACTCTAAATGGTAAACAACAACTGTTGTAAACCTTGCCTGTAAATTAGATGTTCATCTAACCTTTGAAAGAAGTGTATGGCACGCATTGCAAGGCAAGTTCTTCTCTGTCATGTGAGGGAGTTGTAGATTAACCAAAGGCTTAAAATCTGGACAGAAATGCTAAATACTAATACTAAAATGTTTTAAGGCAGTCACTCCAGGTAGTTCAGAACCAAAGTATAGAAATACCTGAGCCTGTTGTTGTTGAGCATTTCTCCTGAGATGTGCCAGCTGAGACAGGAGCAGTTGCTGGTCCAGCATATCCATCCTCTGCTGTCTCTGGATGTCCAAAGTAGCGCCCATCCCCAGCGGGGCCTCTGCAGTGGGCTCAGAATCAGAGAAGACCGGCTCTAGGAGCACCGAACCACATCTGGCTGCCCATCCTGGCACACGTAGAAACTTCTGGACTGCCAACTTATTACTATAATACAACATGCCTGCGATCTAGAACAGAGTGATTGTAAATGGAGAGGTTAACATAAAAACACGACAGTAACAGTGTCTACACTGAAATACCATGTAAGCCTTGAAAGACAAATCTACAAGGAGCCAGATAAAAGAGACTATCAAATCAAAAGGACCTTTGTTGCTTTTAGTTCATGCCTATAAGCTTTGAAGCCATCTGCCGTATATGTACTGTAAGTGTATTTCTAAAAGCTGACACAAATAATTCCCTCATTCATGAAAATGGACTAAATGCTTTGGCGGTTCATTTTGCTAATAGAGCCAATTTTCTTCAAAACGAGAATTTTCCTTTTGATGAATACTGTAGGATTAAAATGTAAAAACAATTAAATGTATTCTGACCCAGTTCTCTGTTTTAAAAAGAAAAGCTTTGAAAGCTGTGTCAAAGACCGTACATTACCCAAGGGTATTCACTTGTATTGCTGTGAATGGGAGGAACTACTACATGCATTGTGGCACTCAAGAAACAGTTATGTTATTTCATTGTAAGTTTGGCCAGCAGCTTTCGAGAGTAGGGTATTTCCCTATTTTAGTCGATAGGAGTTTGTCATGCATGCTTAAAATAAGCACCTGCAGGAACCCACTTTTGTAGCCAGCCTTTATGTCTAACCCAGCATTGAAATAAACTTCAATAGACATTCACATTTATTGGGGCCAGAATCAGCGATTTCAACTTTTTAAAACTTTTAATAATGTTTAACATAATCCTGAAGTGTGACCCACCAATCTGAGAAGTTGTGGTTACAATGGAAATGGAAATTAGAGAAATCTCTGCAGCTTTATCAGAGCTTATCTAGTTAAAGTATCTAGAGTAGGTATTTAAAGTTACCATAACTTGTTTTGTTTCCTTTTTTACCATTTCAGCTGATAAATTTAAGACACTAAACCCCAGACTTAATCCATTACATAAGTTGCGGTTCTCTGTGCGATGGCGATTAGCCATAAGCTAAACACAATGTTGACCAATGTTTTCCAAAATATCTTCTTTTGTGTTCCACAGGAGATAAGAAGTTAAACCGGTTTGGAACAACATGTAGGAGTAAATAATGTCATTATTTTCGTTTTTCACTGAATGCTCTAATGGTAAATCTTTAACCTAGTGGTATTAATAATAGCTTTAACCTAGTCAACTCTTCATTTCCATATGTACAGTGACTTCTCAGATCAGTGAATCTTGTTGTTTGATTGCGGGTCGTATTGAATTTCACCATATACATGGAATCATACTTGCTAAAGACCATTACAAACGCAAAAAAGGAAACAGAAACATGATGCAATTTTAATTGAGCCATCATATACTTACTAGACCACTGCAAGCAACCACCCACATGTAGGCACTTGAGGTCAGGAGCTAATGACAAGATAACAGAACAGGAAAAACAAAAGAAATTCACAACTATGTGAAGAAAGTACCTTCACATCCCCAAATCATCTTTTGAGCATTACAAACAAGTGACGCTAACTCACTAAATAATCCATGGATCAGTGTTTGATATAGAGGCATATCTTATTTGACACAAAACATATGAACATTAAATGAAACCTAATGAATCATCTATAGTCACAAGATTTAATTACATCGGTTAGTATAAATGAGTGTGTTTGTGAATACATGACTGAAAAAGACTGTGATGGTAAAAGGTAAAATGTTATTTACCCTTGTCTGTATTTCTAATAAGTAAGTATGCAACTTCCTTTGTTATCGCTGATCTAATCACCTCAAAACACGACCAGAGCACCACACCACAATGAATAGTCTCTCAGGTGCAAAAGTTTCTCATGACTTGAGCTGTTATCCTACAAACATTTTATCAGGGGTTTAATCTGGTGTTTTTGCAAAAAAAAAAAAAAAAAAAACCCTTAACCTCGTGTTTATCTGCATTTTTTTCTTTAAAATATGGGCCAGTAAATGTCAATTACTATCCTGAAATCTCAAGCAGCAATGACTTAAGTGTAGCATCTGAGATAAACCAGCAATGGAAATTGTAAAGAATACAGAAAACTAATATGAAGATGATTTGTGAAGGCAGTCCGAGCTCACCTGTGCACCCACAATGTACGTCAGAGACTTGTTTGTGATTGAGATGTGGCCAAGAAGTTGAGTCACCTGAACACGTGGGATGGAGCTGTAGAAAGGCACAAAGAGAGCAAACACTGGGCCCAGTCTGAGAAAGAGAGAGAAAATTAAGAGTTCGAAACAAAATATGCGTATGTGCAAATCAATCATGTGGTGCCTGCACACGATAAAGAAAAATTTAAACAATTTATCAGTTTAAGAATTTATCCATTGACAAAAGTGACAGATAGCAAGGTCTCTTTTAAAACGTTTTCATGCAAGATGGAGCAAATCAGATAAATATCAAATTCTCAATACGACATACACGATGCAACAATTATTAGAAAACTTAGAATATATTTTATCCACCATTTAAGAAGAATGACATGTGTGGTAACAGCTTCTGCAACTAGTACTTCAATTAAATATTAAATATGATTTTTTCCATAAGCTATTTTTCACTCCTTTCCTTTAAAATATGTCTCAAATTAAGTCTCAAACGCTTTGTGGTGCAAAAAACTAAACATGTTTCTAAATGTGTTCAATACAGATTAACGGTAACTATAGGTCCAACGTAAAAATATCTAGATGTTTCAATGAAAGTCACATGATAATTTCACTTCTCTATATACAGTTAAAGAGAGAGTTCACCCAAAACTGAATCATCTGTCATTATATCCTTACTTTTACGTTGTCTCAAACGTGGATAAATGTTTTTCTTCTGCTGAACAATGGGACAAGTTACTGGTAGCCATCAATTTCCATATTTTTTTTCCATACTGTGGGTTAATGGTTAACATCAGTCTTCAAAATATCTTCTCTTGTGTTCAAACAGAAGAAAAGAAAAAAAAATCATACAGGCTACAACAACCAGCTGTGAATGCTGACGGAATTTTCATTTTTGGGTGAACTGTCCCTTTAAGCAGACTCACCACGCTGCTAGAAAGAGAGAGATAGAAGAAAGAGAGTAAGAGAGTAACAGACAGTGAGAAAGAGGCAGGAAGATATGGTGAAATGCTGCATTTTACGCTGCTTTAAAAGTGAGCTATAGAGATTTAGAGTAACACCAATGTCTGAGTGAAAATCTGCTTCTTTTCTCTGGTAAGTACATCATTTCATTCACTTTCTGATAAAAATGCCAGAAGAAATTAAAATGTGTGCTTTTTGAAAATTTGAGTAATTAAAAGTGTGAAATTAAGCCCAAACTTAAATTTTTTGGTGACCATGTGTGAAGTAAAAAAAAAAAAAAACTGTTAGCTCAGGTCAAATAAATAATGTTAACAGATACAAAAAAAACATTTTATTTTAATAATGTATTAGTAAATAATGACATTTTGAAATACTATATACTAAATACTAAGATTAATTAATATATTTAACTTCAAACTTTGTCCTTTCTTCCAGTGTAAGAAACAAAACAATGATAATCACAAACACCGATTTACAGTAAACAAATAATCAATATTTAAATATTAATTTAAGTTAGTGTAACATAATAATGCAGTGCTGTAGACAAATGCAACAGAAATGTGGAAGAGAAACAAGATTCACATGAAAAGGGAAATGGCTTATACTAGAGACGTCTACGCATGCCTACAGAACTCACAGTCAAAAATGTGCTCTACCCTTCACAGGCTTGAGGTCAGTAAGACATTTCAAATGAATTATTACTTGCATCACGGACGCAGTTGAATTAATAAAAAGTGACAGTAAAGACACTTTATAATCAAGTTACAATGTTTACAAAAAAATTCAATTTTAAGAAAATAACTAAGATTAGCACAAAAAAATATTAGGCAAATATAAACTAATACGAACTGCTTTCATCATAGATAATAAAAAGAAATGTTACTTGTGCGTCAAATCAAATATTCTAATGATTTATGAAGATTCATGTAACACAGGCAGGTGTGATGGCAGCTTTGCTGTAATATACAATTTTAAAATACATTAAGGCCCAATCCCAATTCTATTTTCTAGCCCTTTGCCTACCCCTCGCCCCTTCCCCTTGCCCCTTGAAATAA
>JAUMHP010000040.1:3942668-3954360 GCA_032361065.1 Enteromius trimaculatus | reverse complement strand
AAAAAATAATAACCAAATCAGTATTACATCATTACTGTACATCTTTTACAGTTTTTTCAGACTGAATGATGATCAGATCAGATCTCTGTGAAAAACACAGGTTTGTGGACATTTTTGCATTTTTGCAGATTTATTAAAAAAGAAAAACTGAAATATCACAGTGTTCAGTAGAAGCACCCTTTTGATCGAATACAGCCACAAGTCTTTTTTTGGAAAGATACAACAAGATTTTTACACCTGGATTTGGGGATCCTCTGCCATTTCTCCTTGCAGATCCTCTCCAGTTCTGTCAGGTTGAATGGTACACGTTGGTGGACAGATATTTGGGTTTAAGTCAGGGCCCTGGCTGGACCATTCAAGAACAGTCACAGAGTTGTTGGGAAGCCACTCCTTCATTCATTTAGCTGTGTGTTTAGAGTCATTGTTTTGTTGGAAGGTAAATATTTTGGCCCGGTCTAAGGTCCTGAGCACTCTGGAGAAGGTTTTATATATATATATTTAGATATTCCTGTACTTGGCTGCATTCATCTTTCCCTCAATTGTGACCAGTCGTCCTCTTCCTGCAGCTGAAAAACACCCCCACAGCATGATGCTGCCACCATCATGCTTCACTGTTGGGACTGTATTGGACAGGTGATGAGCAGTGCCTGGTTTTCTCCACACATACCGCTTAGAATTAAGGCCAAAAAGTTCTATCTTAGTCTCATCAGACCAGAGAATCTTTTTTTCTCAACATCTTGGAGTCCAGGTATTGTATACCAAACTCCATAAGGGCTTTCATGTGTCTTGCACTGAGGAGAGGCTTCTGTCGGGCCACTCTGCCATAAAGCCCCGACTGGTGGACTTTCTACATCTTTCTCCCATCTCCCGACTGCATCTCTGGAGCTCAGCCACAATGATCGTTGGGTTCTTCTTTACCTCTCTCATCAAGGCTCTTCTCCATCGAGCTCTAGGAAGGGTTCGTCCCAAACGTCTTCCATTTAAGAATTATGGAGGCCACTGTGCTCTTAGGAACCTTAAGTGCAGCAGGATTTTAATATTCAATATTTTAATTAATATTAATTATTAATAATCAATATTTTAGCAAATGGTTGCAATATGACACAGTGAAACATTTAAGGGGGTCTGAATACTTTGAATACTTTCCGTACCCACTGTATATGACAATAGTTAATAGTGTTCCACATTTCTGTTTTGAGCTGCACGTGCTGAAGATGATCGGTAAAGCATGATAGCAGGATTTTAGTCAGTGAGGTTTAATTTATCTCATATAGAATACACTTTGTAATTTATACAGCATAACGTTAATATTATGACTTCTGGAAGTGAACGAGTCTGTGCAGCTCAGAATGAACTACTTTTGTGGACGCGTTCTTCGTGCAACAGCATGCAGAAACATGACAGCTAAACTGTAAAATTTGTTTTAATATAATGGTGTTCTCATTATTATGTTATGTATATGACAGTCCCAGTCAGAGTTATTACTATTCTTCCTTTTTTGTCCTGCTCGTGCTGTCCTGAGCGGACGAGATAGGGGCTTTGCTGCAGCGTAACTCAACCAAATCTTAAATGACATCAATCATATACACAATATATATAAAAAAGCTGAAATGTTTTGAAATCACTTGTCCCCTACCTGATCCAAAAAATCCATTCTTTCACTCTGCCGCCAAGATGCACCTCTGATTATGGAAAATGAAACTAAATTTACATCTATAGGGGTGGTTTGATTTACTCACGTGGGTTAAAATATTTATTTAAAGATTCTTATTTACAGCATTAGTTTAGTCTGTATGTTACTTCTATCTGAAATCAGACACTGAGCACCCCCATATAGTCAAATGGTATAATCATAACACCCTACGAATATTCAACTGAGAGATTGGGAGTCGAATCAGGCTACTCGAATCAAAGCATCGAATCAGCGACTATTCGAGGAAGCCCCTAAAAGGAATCTGTGTGATTGGGATTTTCAAGTTGCCAGCACTGACCAACAGAAAGCTGCTTGGTTTGAAAGTGACATCCGTGTGAGCTCCGCTTCTGACAATGGATCTGTTTTAGCTGCAAATTTCACTGCACATTTGCTAGTGACTGCACCTTAATACTACATGCATACAGACCTGTGAAGAGGAAGAAGATGAGTGCCATGATCATAGTGTAGCCGAAGTAAAGAATGGTGCTGGCGAGTCCACTGATCTGCAGCTTAGAGAAGAAGTAATGGATGGCATAGACCAGGAAATAAACGGCTGTGAATCCGCTGGTAAGGAAAGAGCGCCACTGCCAGTGATAGTCCTGAGAGATGGCATGTAAACAAAGCAATTAAAAACAACAACAAGACTCTCCATAATATGCATGCGGTCACATGTGTATACGTAATGTGGATTTTTCTGTCTGTACTCTTACCTCAGCACACAGGTGGAAGTAGCAGAGGAGAATGGTGGCCTCAGAGCAGGTGATGACCAGGATGATGAAGACCAGGAACAGGAAGCCAAACATATAGTACATCTGGTGAGACCTGCAATCAGTGGTTTTAAAGACGTTGGATTTCACTTGAGTTTGAAACCTAAATTTGAACTTGCTTTAGTAATAAATAGAATCCTAGCAACTGTTAATCATCATCACTAACCAAATGCTGTTGAGGATGAAAAAAAGCTGGATGAAGATGCAGCCGAATGGCAGGATTCCACCCATGACGATGCCAGGGAGAGGTTTGGTGTAGAAGGACTGCTCTGGAATCTGTCTGGGGATCTGATTGGTCCGCACAGGATGTTCAATGCCCTGAAATTGAACCGAAATTACACACACACACACACATNNNAAAAAGAGCAGCAGGAGTAATTGGTTTTTTTGACACCAAAAGTTACAAAAAAAGCTTTTGCCAAACAATTGAAAGTAAAGAAAGCTTACACTCTTCTTAAAACCAAAGTACGCTCCGATAAAGGTGAGGGGCACTGAGATACAGAACCACAGAGCCAGGATGGCCACCAGAGTGCCAAAGGGCATGGCAGCTGATGAACCCTCGCCCCACAAAATCAGATTCATTACGAAAAAATCAGCAAACACCACCCTGAAAAACATGCCAATTTGTTATTCACAACAACCCATATTTAAGGTACACGTCAACAAATTTTAAAGTGCAAAATGGTCCTGATCTTCCATTAACTTTTACATTTAACTGCGTAATGAAATAACATTTCAATTTCAATTCAAAGGAAGGATGTATTTCTGTATTTACCCACCCTGGACATAGAAATGCTGTCAAGAGAACATTGGTCTTCCACTTTTCCCCACCGAAGGCTGGAATTAGAGAAAGAGACCAGTTCACCTCACATTTCAGCAAGCATACAAAAAAACATTAAACCACAAAGAGAAAAACGCAGTCAATGTAATACAGCTGTAATGCATCAGCCTCTAAAGTGAGATATATAAAAGTTATATTATTTGTAATGTGTTTTGCTTTTTATTACTGACTTCAAAGCAGTTGTGCTAATTCATTAAACTCATCAACATTTTTCAGTTACAATCTCTATATTCAAACTATTAAAAACCGTCACATACTTTATTACTATTTTTTGTAAAAAGAGAAAAGTCACAATATCTTTTATGGTTCAGTTTCTATATAGAGAGGAAATACTGAGAGAAGATCGAAGGGACAGGCACACTTCTGTCATATGAACAATGTTCAAACTAAGCTCAGCAGATGGATCTACAACTGATATTATAGTAATCAGAAGAGTAAGCTCTCATTGTGTTCTGCACGAGCTGTAGAACACAAGTAAAGCAAAAAAGCAGCAGGGGTGTGTAGGCCTGCCTGTTTGTGTAAAGGGTTCCTCTGACACTAATTAAATCTAACGAACTGGAGACAGCCCTAATAAAGGGAGGATCAGAGATCAAAGGTCAATCCTCTGCTGTGCACTTACATTTGTAGTAGCGGGCAGCCACATAACCAGCTGGAGTACCCAGGAGCACCCACAGCACCACTGCACACGTCATCAGAGCCCCACGATTAGCAGGTGACAGAAAACCCAAACAGGCAAAAACTACCAGGAGAAAACATGTTGTTAGTCCAGAATGTCCACTAAATGTTAATCAAAACCTTAATATCATATTTTAGATGTAGCTAATGCAAAACTGTCCAGGTTCACACTCCAATTCAGCAATTATAAATTCATGCAAGTAAATATAGTAATATGTTTGGTAATTTTTTTTTTTTTTAAACATTTACCATAAAATGAATTTGTCCAAAAATCTGACTTATATTGGTCAATCTGCATTTTATATTTTAGGATTTCCTGATTTTTCAATTCTCCACTTTCTCCATTCTCCACTTCACCACTTTTCTCTCGACAACATTGGCATGACAATGTCATTTTTATACACTTTTTTTTAAATGCCTGGGTTAAGACTATTTGATAGTCACAGTAAAAAAAAATACATTGTTAATACCATAACATGTATACAGTAAATATACACAGTATAAGATACAAGGGGCATAATTTCTATAGTTTCCTTCAGAAACATTCTGATTTGCTGCTCATAAACCCATTCATTCTCATTCTTAAAAAAAAACAAAAACTTAAATTTTAAATGGTGGTGCACATTTATTTTACACATTTGTCTTGAAACACATGTTTAAGAAAATTACTAAAGCAAACAAAGAAAACTATGATTTGATCTTTTTCTATCAATTAGGGCTTGCATTTCCTCTATTGCTCAGCTGTCTATATACTTACAGAGAGTAACAAATGTCATGATGAAAATCTGAGTGCCAGAGCCCAGGAACACAGACAGCAGCATGCCTTTTCTGGGAGGCCTGAAGACGTCTCCATGAACAAGCTTCCAGCCAAATTCCTCCTGGGCATCCTCCTGGAAAAGATGGAGTGGAAAAGCGAGGCTTTAACAATAGCAGGAGCTAACGGAACCCTGTTCAGGCGTGGGTTTGGGTCTACAGCCCAATTACAGCTAACAGAGATCAAAGGAAAGACGCCGGCTGCTGCTCAGACCAATGATACACTGTGTCACTCTTGCTCTGTCCTTAATGAGTATGATGTGTGAGGACGGGGGAGGGGCCACGGTGAGACACAGGAAAGAGAGA
Organism: Enteromius trimaculatus; assembly: GCA_032361065.1. Lineage (NCBI taxonomy): Eukaryota > Metazoa > Chordata > Actinopteri > Cypriniformes > Cyprinidae > Enteromius > Enteromius trimaculatus. The sequence goes on along the minus strand of JAUMHP010000040.1, from coordinate 3,949,265 downwards.
ACACGTAAAAGCAACAGATGTGTGTATCACGCCTGACCCTGTCTGACCTCTAACCCCGGATGGGAGGGACCGAATATACAATATATAAAGAGATCCGAAAGCGAAGTGTGTATTTAGTGGCTCATATCAAGGGTGAAGGCAGATGTGTGTGTGTGTGTACTTGTCTCTCCTCATCAGTGTGACCCTCACAGTATAGACTCATACCTTAACACATATTCTATAAAAAACAAACAAACACTGCTATAGACTTTTACACACGCAAACATAAACATGGTCTCTTACGTGGCAGACAAAACATGGCTCACGAAACACACACACAAACACACAATAAGGTCTTAAGAGAGACCTGATCACGTATATCAGACAGTGACGTGACAGTTAAGGCGAACTCACCACAGAGTCCATCTGGTTATATCTGGCGATGTCTTTATGGAGTGTTCGCAGCATAATCATAGCAACCATCCCAGAGAGGAAGAGTACAATGACCAAGGAGTTCATGATACTGGTGGCAGAAAACAAAACATCTTAGCTAAACATATTATCCGTTCCCAATTTCGATACCTAAAGGGGTTAATTTCATCAACTTCAGTGGGCCAATAAGACTGCAGCACTAGCCAGTGGCGCTAGCATACCGACCTGCACTTGACGCTTAATTATATTATATGAACATCTTGCCTCTCACTAAATGAGGACATAAATACAGCAGGCTACATGAATAGCATCTCCAAAACTGCTCCGAGGGTTACTTCAAGAGAATTTGACGGTTTCATTTGAGTAAATCTATCATCATATCATGTACACACAGCACTGTAAAAGTATTCATGGCAAGCTGTCAAAATAAAAGTTCGGTTTGGACATGACAGCAGAAATATATGACTATTGTTCAGTAGAATGTACACGATAGGCTACTACAAAAATGATTAAAACAGTATTCCTCCAGTGTTTTAACGTGTAATATAAAATCTCCTTTATTCTTCAACAATAAAACGATTTCTTCATTAATTAAAAGACAAATGTTTTATGCCTTAAAAAAATTAAATACACAATATTTTCATAGGGGAAAAAATGATAAGGCTAATGTAAGAATACATAATAATATAGTAGTGTAAAGGAGGCGTAACAGATGTGTAAACTGAAAAAGATTGGAACTTTATTAAAACTAATTTGCACTGATTCACTGTGTTGGATAATTTTTTTCCGTGCAGTGGCTCAGGAGATGAGGTTCTGAGTCTGTATAAATGTCAACAAGCTGAAAAAAAACTTTTTTAAGATAATAAAATTTTGTTAAAACTGATTACATAAAATTGGTATCGTTCAGGAACTGGTATCGAACTCAAGGTATCGGTATCAACATTTTTTTGATAACAATACCCAGTCCTACATATTCGACATATTTGCTAATATACATCATGGGTTTATTAGGATATGGACCCAGGGACAAATTACACTTTCAGTCCCTGCAACATTGGTGATTATTATCATCATCAATACTATTATTATTATTAATATAAATACGACTTTTGTTCTATTATGTTTATTATTAAAAATTACCAATAGAGAACTATAGCATTAAATTAATTGTATTAAATATATTGTACTGTAAATTAAAAATTAGTATACCAACAACAATTATTATTATACAATGCATATTTATATTTAAATTGTAATATTTAAAATAAATAAACATTATGACAGCAATAATACTATTTAATTTTACACTACTAAACTGAATGAATATTCTTTAAAAAGAACTATTGAAAAAGAGAATGTTACAAAACAACAGAAATATTACTGATATTAATTAATATAAGTTTTCTTTTTTGTTTATTTCAGGAAACCACTGGAAGGTCACCGGAAGCTTCTCCTTTTGTTGACAACAGATTTATAGATGGTTGTCATTGTGTTTGAGAAGACACTGAACACACTGTGTCATGAGCTGCTCGTGTGTAAATGAACACAGAGACAGTGGTGAGTTACTGGCCAGCTGGTAACCCTCAGAGTTTCAAATTCATGCCAAATCAATTGATTTTACACTTTCTGAGGGTTTTCTGTAGACAGCCACTAGATAGCGCCGTTAGATCATAAAGTGTTGGAAGCTATGGTATCCATTCATGGACTGCATGGATTTTAAATAATTCTAAAAAGATTTTAAAATAAATTTGTGGAAAAGATTTATTTATTTTAATTTACTGATTTCACATGGGTCATCACAGTTTGCCGTAGAGCTCAAACCAAGGTGGGCTTTGCAAAGGATGCATATATATAGTTCAAACCACAAACACATAAGGGAAGTTTAAGAGAATGCATATATAAGTTGAGTGTGTCGTTTTGGACAGGGCTGTATGTGTGATATGTGCCCTCACCTAAACCATTGAATGTTGGTGTGGGGCATAGACTCAAGAATGTAATCCCATCTAGAGGCCCAGCGTATCGTTTTGTCCTCCTGCAAACACCAAAGCAGCAGTTATACATAAAAAAATCAAGAGCTCTGCAGAAATATTGATATAATAAATCACTTAACGAGAAGGGGTCTACAATCTCACAAATAAATGAAGCCCTTGGTGGACAGATCACAAACACTAACATATTCAATCAAACTGATTCATGCATTGTAGGCCAGTTGCATAAACTTGCACTTTGTGTTAAGACGGTGTCTTAAGAGCTAGTCTGATCAATTAGCAGTTTGCCAAGAGTCATGTCTAGCTGTCTTAACCTTTTATGCAACCAGCCCTGGTCTATAACAAAATGACAATTTTAGATGAGCTTTGGTTAAAGTTTATGTAATACTGCATATTTCACAAAACATGAGTAGTATTTATTAGATAATAATTGGAAGATCCCCTGCAGGAAACCCGGCATTACAGAAAACATGTGTCATGATACAAGTACGCCTCCTTGTGGAAAAACACAGAACATGAGTGAAGACGAGTAGAGATGCTAATGATTTAAGTTTTTATGTACATAAACTACTATAAAAATAGAAAGATACTTTGATTTTGTTCAGTTTAAAGAAATGTAAAAAACCCCAAAATGTACATTTTGTACTAATGTTCCAATTTGTCTTTCAGTACATAAATGATAGTATTTTAAACTTGAAACTTTCAGGACAGAAAAAAGTAGGCAAATACCAGTGCTTTATAAATCAAGAGAAGCAGAAATCGCTGATGAATGACACGGTTGTCTTTTAGAGCTCAGGTGATTTTCCATAATTCTTTCTTGTCAGACAAGCACACACAAGCTTCTGTGCTCATCTACAATGTTTATATGCGAATATTAAATTCAAAATAGACTTACAATAGATAAAACAAATAATTTTCACAGAAATTAAATGAAATGGGTTCGAAATTAGCTGTAGGTGAGTAAATGATAACAGAATGTTCATTTTAAGGTAAACAAACCCTTTTAGGCTGATATAAAAAGTATCTTAATCACTGACCACAAATTTGACGGAGTAAGTGTAGGGAATCTTGATTTCTCCACTGAACTTGTTGCCCAGACTCATGGGAGGTCCTGTGCAGTCTGGTTTCTCCAAGTTGGTGTGCTTATAGCTTTAAAAAGATTAATACTTACATATTAAATCCAATATTCTATCATTATGCTTAATTTGACAACTTGTTAGATCTTAATTGGCTATATTGTACCATTCTCTGCTGCCTTATTATTGGTTAGAAGAGGCTCAAATACCTCTTGGGCTCTAATTTAGCTGCAACCAGTCTGGCACCAGCAGCCTCGTTCTCCACCACGTGGTAGAAAATGGTGATGTCCACATGGTTAAAGATGTAGAAGGTGTCTTTGTCATTGAAGTCAGCCTGCATAAAAATTAAACCACTGCGTGAACAACTTGCACTAAACTAATTATTTATATGGACTATGAGAAGTCTGATAAGTGTTACTTACATTGACCACGCAGGCATCTTTGGCCCGTCCCGTATCTGTGACATAGCAACCAATGGGGAAGCCTGGATTACAGAACTTCTGATTGTCCTCCACATCATAACACCAGGTCACCGGCATATTATCAACAATCCTGAGAGTCAAATAAGTAATGAGAAGCTATGCTTTGTTAAAGTGCTGTGTGCAGAGAGATACTGATCCTCACCAGTGGTGTTGGTAATTGAGGAGCATTCCCTTCTTAAGAAATTCCAGCTTGGCCTTATCATCTGCTCTCTCTGTGTTGTAAGATTTTAAACAGACACTCTGGCATTCCAAATTATTCTTGAAGGAAAACTAGAAGAAGAAAAAAAAAAGATTACAGTATAAATTGCTTTACTAAAAGAGCATAGCACTAAAGACAAAGTCAGAGGCTTTTATCCAAGGTGATGTGAACACACAGGAGTTAAGATTTCATTATTGAGGTGTATTTGTGTCTGAGATGAAATTTTTATCAATTGCAGCTCTTTCATGGATGTTGTGAAGCTCTGTGTTGTTTGCACACCTACTCTTCTTAACTGGAGAAGTCTTGCCATGATTTGTGTACACAGTAATAATTTTATCTTTGTTCTTAGAACACCAAAGAATTGGGCTGTTGCAAGCTTTCATGATTTGTCCTTTTTGGAAGACAATCGTAAAATTGATTTACTGCCGTCTACACAAATCACATTAACCTCTAGAATAATGGGTGTTCACATTATTTATGTTACACTCACTTTATTAGTTCATGCATTCCCAAGGCACTGAACCCATGGCCTTGACATTGTTGGTGCCAAGCTCTGAGCTACAAGAACATCTGTAATACCTTGTACGGGGATGGCTCTATTCTTTCTCCAAACAACACTTGACCCAAGTTCTCAGACGGGCGCTTCTCGGCCTGATCAGCACAAAAATCAAACCTGAAAAAATACAAATAAACAATAATCAGAAACAATCAATACAAAAATCCAAACAAAAAAGGTCAAAACAGCACTTCAAATACAGGTTTCATGTTTAAGCATTAATCAGGTGACACGATTAAATGTTTAAACTAAGTGAAAAAAATTGTTAATATCCGACAGTTGACTGCTTGGTGTGTGTGAGCATTAAAAGCATGCACTGGTTAACAAATAATGTAACTGTTATTAACCTAAACAACAAACAATAATGGACTACAGAGGTTATCTTGTATCACTCTAACACTCTAAAGACACTTCTGTAATCGCTCAAGAGCTTTGCTGTGAGAATATTTTTAAGCGTGACTAGAAATCCTGATTTTAAAGCCTCAGGATATTTTGAGAAATCTCAGTGGGATTCCTTTTTACATGCAATAGGAGTCAAAGGCAATCAAAACCATTTGGTTATCCACATTTGTGACCCCGGACCACAAAACCAGTCATAAGTAGCACAAAAATCCTTCATATATTAAGTAAAGATCATGTTCCATGAGTATTTTTTGTAAATTTACAACCATAAATACATCAAAACCTAATTTGTTATTAGTAATATCCATTGTTAAGAGCCTCATTGGGTCAACTTTAAAGGAGATTTTCTCAATATTTTCATTTTTGTTCTTTTGTACCCTCTGATTCCAGATTTCCAAATAGTTGTATCTCAGCCAAATATTGTCTGTATATTTTGAACAGAAAACATTTGATTAATGCCTAGAAGCTCAGGAGTCGCCAGTTACAACGTGCTCTGAAGAACCAGAAACCGGAAGGAGATTGATATTGTGATAATGATTAACCAACAATACATTATCCCTTATACATACACAATATATTTAACTATTTGGTTACACCTCCAGCTAGCCCAACACAATACGGATTTATTAAATATCTTTTCTGCCCAGCTTCCTTGAGCAAAACGTGTACATTTATTTCTTTTTGCTTTTGATGTATTTTAGTAAAAGAAAACAGGCATGTGTGCACTCATGTTAATTCAGTTAGAACACCCTTGGGAGCTTGAGCACACAGTAAGCGCAAGGCAGATTAATAATGCAAAGCTTATGTCATATTGAATGTCTTGTGAGGAAGACTATGCCATTCCTGCCTCCATTTGATTATACAGCGGGCGGAGTGACTGAAAGGACTCTGTGTTAACCTAACGGCACTCCCTCGTCAGTGTGCAAACCATCTGAACACAAGTCTCTACATTCAACCTTTCCTCCTCTCCCTCTCTAGTTTATCTGCAACACCCTTGATATATTTCCACAACATTTACATATCCTCTTCAGATTTTCCCTCAAAAAGTTACTAAAGCAAAACTAGTTAACCAGGCAAAATCAAAGCAGTATCTTTGCAAAACCATGTTAAAAGTGAAATTTCGTCAGCAGTGTCCATTACAGTGTTGATATTACTAACTAAAATACTAACTAAAAAAAGTGGTTTATATATATATATATATATATATATATATATTTACACTAGATGTATAGCTTAAAATAAGAAAAAATTAAAATGAGCAAATGATAAATAAAAAAACAACAAATGGCTTGACAAATGACAAAAACAAACTTTGCTTTGGCTGAACGAAATAAAATAAGTAAAAACTAAAATGACTTAAAACCAGAATAAAAATAAACCAGAATAGTTATTTATAAATAGTTATATATAAATTAAAAGTATTAATAAATACTATAAAATACAGTATAATTTATACTCACGCTGTGTATTCATAGGGCAAAAC
>JAUMHP010000040.1:3924696-3942568 GCA_032361065.1 Enteromius trimaculatus | reverse complement strand
TATAAATTAAAAGTATTAATAAATACTATAAAATACAGTATAATTTATACTCACGCTGTGTATTCATAGGGCAAAACAGACTCCACAGAATCCAGTCTGTTCACAAACAGCTCAATTGTTGACTGTCAAAAAGAGAAGAATTAAAGGTTATGGCAATTTTTAAACAAACACAGTAATCCCTTCTTTCTGTAAAGTCTTTGAAGTTTAAAATTACTCATGTAACAGCAACTCTAAAAAAATGAATTAACTTTAAAAATGATTAGCACATAGGGCTTAGAAAAACAACTACAATGTAAACCATAATCCTCAACAAACTGTCATGTACTACTAGAGTTATTGTTACTATCATGAATAAATAATATTTCTGTGGAAACAGAGTAAAAATATTCAGAGGATCATGAGGATGATGGTAGTAAGTCAGGTGCAAGCATGCAAGTATGTTGTTCAACATATGATACTGCTTTGTATGAAAATGAGTAGTAACTTTTGTAAGCTTGTTAATGGAGTATATATTGTTTCACACAACTCTTCAACTTTCCATAAAGAATATGGAAATAAGTGGAAAAACACGTCACACCTGTTAAACCAGTTTACTTGTGGATTATGCCTTCCTAACTACCTGCTATTCCCTCAGGTACAGATATAAACAAAACATATGATTACATTACACACTTCAAAAAAAATTAAGAATACGACGTCATGATTTCATTTACAACTTGTTAATGGGATTTATCCAATACATTCATGCAACACTTTAATTCATAACCACGCAAATGAATGTACCTTTAATTATTAAGTGTTTCACCTCGGTAATATTACAAAGAAAACTGAATTAAGAATGAAGCTGTCAGTCCCTAACGTCTTCTTTAGCGTAAAACAAACGCAGTTTGGGAGTAAACACGGTTTAGCAAATTAATACCGTATTTTATTTTTAACGGAACTAACGTTAACGTTAACGTTGAGTTACTCATTTACCGTCAAGGTCCAATTTAAGAGTGACACATGAGAATGAACAGAACATCTACACTTGCAGGTTCACAGACCTGCGAAAATCTGTTTTATAAATACAAAGTTTTTAAAAGGACATGAGCAGGTTTAGCGGTTATCTTTATCAAGGCAACGGCGCTTCCACAACTGACACCCAGCAATAGCATTTCGAGCTAGCATCACGCAGCATAACATAGACACCCTATTACAGAGAAACACGACACATCGCATACATTTGAATAAAATCATGTATTACGCGCATTAATATAAGCATTTACCTTGCAGTCTGGTACGTCGCTGTTTTTGTCGCTATCTTTCTCACAGAAGCTAACCGGGGCCAAACCAGGAAGATAGAAACTCCACGATCCGCACACACAAAGCAACAAAAATACAACACGGAAACTGTGGAACACGACCATTTTGCCTCGACCGACTAGTTAAGGATTCGGTAGATGTATTTACATGCGTGAAATGTGGATATGCGTGTCAGAATTCAGACATTGGTGAGATCTAAACACAAGCGCTAGCGAAACCGCTGCCTGCGTAGCAGCATCTGACTCCTCAGACACGTCATCCGTTACGAACAGCATGATGGGATAGCGGTGGACTTCAACGTGGAAGACTATGGAAACATGAAAGTCCTGAAAATTATGTCCTTGTTAAATTTAGACTATTAGAATCCCTCATTTGACTCATATTTTAAATGTAACCAATATTTTAATTACTCACTCGCATGTTTAACGTTACTACTAATGTAAACCTAAACCTTTTTACTCGCACATAGCACGGATGAAATAAAACACCCTGTCTCTGTAATAAACTTTTATAGGTTTATAACACGGATATCTCTTTAAAGCAACAAGGTTGATACACTAAACCACATTTTCTTGTTGAATCATGTTTTAATAAAACAGGGAATCGCCGAGAACAAGAGTGCTGAGACCGATCACAAATGTTTTAAAACAAAACAGAAACAAGGGGAACAGAAGTTAGATGAACATAACCAATACAGTCATTTTAATGTACATCTTCAGTACCCGTTGTATACCCCAAAAACATTCAGCAACCGTTGTTCACACGTCCAATGTTACAAAAATTTTTCTCAAAAACAAATGTAAAATACAAAGTTCTTATGCAGTACATGGTTGTCACACATCTGGTTCAAAGTTCAAGGGTTGTGAAACCTTAGACAGCATCTCCACAGGCTACTATGGCCAGTCTCTGTGGTTCTCCTCAGGTTTAGGGCAGCAGTCGTCCGCCAGCACTGAGTTAAACAGTTTCAGTATGTGAAATGAATAGGGCTGACGATGATCTCAAATCAGTACTTTCAGACTGTACTCACTGAGCACAATCAGGAGACGCACAGCTCTGCTGGTGAGCTGAGCTGTTGGGCTGCAGGGGCCGAATCAGTCTTCTCCTGTCCACTGGACAGGCTGGAGGCCATTTTCTTTTTAAAGAGACGTAAACTAAGTTGCACAAGTTCATTGTCCACCACTGGAGCGCTGGTGTAGATCTGCTTAGTTGTGCCCTACATGAGGAATACAGAAGCATTAAACCAAATACTGAATCATATACACCTTATTAAACTAATTTCACATAAATCAATTTAATTAATACTAAAAATATGCAGCAGTCTATTAAGGACTAATAAATTCTAGACAAATATGGCATGATTTTTTTGTAAGAAATTAATACTTAATATAATTAATAGAAAAGGATGGGCTAAATGAATAAAACGCAATAGTTAAGACTTTAACACATCTAGTTCTATTGAACTTTCCATTCATCTAAAAGCCTTAAAAACGAGTTGAATGTAAAATGTCTACAAATATATGAAGCAGCACAACGGTCTTCAACGGGGATAAGAAATGTTTCTTGAACAGCTAATCAAGTATCATGCAACACTGAAGACTGGAAGGCTACTGAAAATGTACCTTTGCATCACAGGAATAAAATTGCATTAACAGTTATTTTATATTGCATATGGGTTTTTATATTTGTCTTAAGGTTTAAAAAGAAATCTATTACCACATGTGATACAGATGAATGATATACAGATGAATAAATCCCAATATTACATCTTTGTCATACTCCTACAGTTAAGTTCCTTCTGCTTGTTGAAAATGGCCGCAATTATGCTTTCAAGAATATTCTATAGTAGTTGTAAAAATCCATCTGTAACCAGGGCCATTTTTATGCAGCACAATGATCTTGCTGCCCAAGACCTCTTTGCCTCTATCAATCATGAGATGTTTGTATACTAGCTTTCAGAGGTGGATAAGACTTTTTCTAACCTATCAACATGCCCTAAGCCGTCTGATTCACATTTTTAGAACTACTTTTTCAGCTTTTTTTAATATGGGTTTCAAAAAGTGTTCAATACTTTTTTCCTGTCATTCCACTTTATTACACAAACATTTTTTAATGTCTTTATCTATATAGTAATTTCTTTTTGTTCTTCTTTTGATGCTTTAAAATCATCTAAGGCACCTTCCTACATTCCAATTCATACAGGTTCAATAAGTCAAGATTTTACAAAAGAAGTGCCTCTGATGAAGACCATAAAAGCACCTTGTCGTTTTTCAGGAGCTGTCTGCGTATGGCAATGTCTCTGCGAGCACACAGTGCCTTGCAGCAAGGACCCAGGCTCCTCAGGAGGTTGGCCCTCTCCATTCTCCTGTTGTACGCAGCCATGTTCAGAGCACCCAGATCATGCTCCAAGAGTTTATCAGCATCTATGAACAAATATGAGATTCAAGTTATTTAAATAATCATGTTTGTATGACTACACTGATTACCAAAAAATAAATATTTGAGTTAATCAACTAGTAGACACTAATTTGTAACCAAACATTGCCCAAAGCTTTGTTGAAAGTGTTCATCTGCAGATTCCAAACAGCTGATAAAAACATTTTAAAAATCCACACGTAATCCACACCTCCAGTCCATCAATAAACATCTTGAAGCAAAAGATATAAATCCATTGTTAAGATGTTTTTAGCTTCAAACCATTGCCTTAAGGCCTTTCGGATGTGGTGGAATAAAACAATATATTTCTAAGGATGCTTTCACATCGCGCACTGAAAATGTTTTTTCCCCCCCCAATCAGTCTGACAAATCTTTTCATTATGTGAAAACAAGGTTCTGCTGATTATTTTATCAGCTGTTTGAACATTCACTGCAGAGGATCCATTGGTAAGCAAGCGTTATAATACTGAAGTTCTCAAATCTGTTCCCATGAATTAAACTCATCTACTCAACATGGATAGCCTAAGGCTGGATTTGCACATTTACCTTTAGGGTCTTCCAACTCTCTGGAACACACTTCTTTAACTCTGGCAAGGAGCTGAGACCCTGCCAAGCGTCTGGATACTCCTGCTCTGAGCAACACAGCCCCTGGGGTGAATCGGAGCAGCGCTGCCCCAGGAGTTCTAGGCTCCTGTTTTTGCTTGGGCATCAAACTGGACCAATCTACATCAATCACATCTAGAGGCCCTGAAACAAATCATCATATTATAAGCAACATGAATATGGCAAAAAGGACAGTGATTACTTAGTTTCTGCTTATGTTTATGTTAGTGTCTGTATTATTCTTTAAAAATGAATTTAATAGAATGTACAAAAGTTACTTATGACCAACTTCACAGTTTATTGTTATAGTCACAGTGCAAACTTGATTATCAATTATATTTTTCATACGGGCAGTATACAAATCTGAACACGTGCTTCATGCAAACAATAATAAAAAATAAAAAAAATAGGCAAAGGGCGGAATATGCAAATTTGCTGCCTTTGTCACTGCAGACATGTCTTTGAATTATTCTTGACCTGATTTAACAATCCGTTTCAGAAACTAAAAAAAAGAAAAGAAAAAAAGGAAAAGAACATTTTAAATATACATATTAAAATCAAATGCAGAAATCTTGCGCACTGTGAAGGCAAAGTTAGGGCATCTAAATTAAGAGCTTTCGAATAGAATAGTAAAGACATCTTTCAATTGACTTGAAATTTGGACCTGAAGTGGAAATAGTTGTGATAGTGTCTCAGTCCACACTGTTGTTACTATTTAAAATTAAAATAAAAAAATAAATAAAAATAAAAAAGTAGTAAAATTACAATATACATGTTTTTCCCCCACATGAAATATTAAAGTTTTGATGTAAAACCTCTTTGACAAGAGGTTTAAAAACGCTTCTCTTCACAAATTTAGCAACATGTGTTTGCAAATATTGTTAACTTGACAGTACCTAGTGCACAAATTCATAAAAGCGTGCATAGATGGAGTTCACTGTATTACTGTACAACTGACTGTAAAGTAATTTAAATTAAGTTTTGCAAGTACTCTAAGTTTGAATGACCGTTTTGCACCATTGCTTTGGCAAAATTTCAAAGAGAATTTCATTTGTGAAAATGTGGTGGGACAAATCAGACTGTGGCAGGCTATGTGACTGTGGTTTAAGATTGCCTTCATGGAACCTCGTTTTAAATAGTGTTACATACCAGAAATCTTTTCATCATCTTGCTGTTCATCCCTCTTTTGACTGTCAGCCAGAATCTCGTCTAGTTCATCGTCACTGATTGGCTCATACTCCTCACCACCTGAGACAGCAGACTGCGCATCATCCCCCTTTCCGTCCTCCTCTTCTGAGAACAAACACACAATAAACTTAAAATCTTTTCACCGGCAATAGTTGATTTTGAGTAAAAAATTCCTACCATCAAGACTATCCATTTTGGGTTCAGATGCTTCCCCTTGCAGCTGCGAGTTGTCTGTTGGCTTATCAACATCCATGAGAGCTTCTCTGGGCAACAGAGGCTCGTACTCTCCCCTCTCCATCTTAGTTTCAGATCTGCTCTTTGGTTCCCTGTGAGCCTGAAGGTCAAACGGAAGCATCCTTTCCCGTTCACGCTCACGGTCCCTTTCACTACGCTCACGATCCATTCGCTCATGTGCCAGCAGCCCTTCAGGTAACAGTCGTTCCCTTTCACGCAAGTCTCTCTCTCTAATTGGCTCGCGGTTGCCTCGGAGGAGGGGCTCTCTGCCCCGCCCACCCCACTCACGAGGTTCCGGGTCCCAGTCTCGCTGTTGGGTTTGTTGATTTTGCATCTGACGGTGATCCTTTTTCTCACGCTCTCGATCCAACTGATCGCGCTCTCGTTCCCGGTCACGCTCGCGGCTGTCGTAGGATCCAGCCCTGGAACGAGCCTGACGCTCAGACTCCGGCGAACTACGACGAGAACTGTGACTCCGGGAGTCCTGCCGGTCTGTGGAAGCCAATAAAAGCTCATATTATGGAGAATTCAAAACTTGAACATTAAGAGTTAAAATAAAAAGGGACAAACACATCATCCAGGCCCTGTTTACACTAGTGTGTTTTTTGTTTTATCATTTTAAAATAAAAATGATCCTCGTCTACACTGGTGTTTTCGCTGCATTTTAGAAATGATCTTTACACTCTGCAACTGACAACACATGTCACATGACCATTCATGCAGGTCCAACCATGGATATGCAGAGCAAATGAGGGCAGCCACACCAATTCTCCATTTTGGTTCTGTTTACACTGAAATGCAACCCCAGAGTTTACAAACAAAAACAAGGTCTGCAGCGTTATTTGAAAGTCTCCGTTTTACATAATGTGAAAAGATTCTGGAAATCCAGAGAAATCACAACATGTAGGGCAAGGTGGAAACCTCGGTTGAATGTGCTTGACCTTTGAGGTCTCAGAAGGTATTGCATAAATAATGTCATGCCGTGGTGTTAAACATAGCCACACGGGCTCAGGAGTACTTCAGAAAACCACCGTCATTTTCCACAGTATGCTGCTGCATCAAGAAATGCAACTTAAATGTTTTTTTTTCGATAAGAAAGCTATACATCTCTACTACAATGCCCCTCAGAAAGTCAAAAAGACAGTGAAAATGTGTTTTCTGTTCAGACGTCCAAGATGTCGTCTTTCATGGGAAGTCCACGGTTATTATATCAAGACAATGCCAGCTCTCATTCCGCATGTGCTACAACAATATGGTTTCATGGACGAAGTGCATGTGCTAGACTGGCCAGCAGATCTGTCTCCTATTGAAAATGTATGGCTCATCATAAAAAGAAAAATCAGATTGGGCAAAATTATTACTTGCATTTAAAACAAGTATCCCCAATTCCTAAATAATTAAACATTGTAATCAAATTGACCGCTAAAACAACAGTGTTAAACATGCCTCTGTCCTAGTTTTTTTTTTTATTGTGTTGCAGCCGTCAAATCAAAATGTGTTCACGTTTACAAAATAAACATTTTTTTATTGCATTTTACAAAAAGTCTCAACTTGGGGAACTGGAGTTGTAATATATTTTTTTAACAATACTAACCGAAAGTTTCTTTAAAACTCCAAGCTTTTATAAGGGGGCTCACCTGAGGAAGTACTTCGACTGGGTTCTCCTCTTCTGAGCTGATCAATCCTCGACTTCCTCTCTCCTCCCATCTGTTCACTGGCCGTTGCCCTGTCCCTTTCCCTTTCCCTCTCCCGTTCCCTCTCTCGCTCTCTCTCCCGAGAATTTCCAACTTGCATGAGTCCTCTGCGGGCCCTGGGTCCCTGAGGGCCTTCGTCTCGGTGAGCTGATTCGTTAGAGGGCGAACGTAGTCTTCTCGAAGAAGCGCGGCTTTGGTTGCTCCCCATGCTACTGCTGCGCTGCTGCTGCATGTCTGCTTGCTGTGGCTTACGCAACATGTGTTGTGGCAGTAACGGCTGTAAAGGAAGAGACTGTATCAGCATTGGAGGATCAGGGAGCAGGGGGGCGATGGGGGGGTCCGTACGGTCCCGACCGCCACAACGTGCACCCCTTCTAGGGGCACGTTCAGAGGAAAGCAGCCGCTCCGGTGGTCTATCGGATGGCAGGGAGGCAGAGGAGGTCTCTCCTCGCTCTGGTACATCCTCATCAGACCAGTCGCTGAAGTTGGCATCCATTTTAGCAGAAAGGGAACTCTGTCCAGCCGTTAAAGCCCTCTGGGAAGGAAGATCATCCTTGTTGATTGGCGGAGGTGTGTGTGGACCACGTCGCCTCTTGCTTAGGGGATGCTTGGCGATCATCTCGTCTTCAGAAACATCTGACTCGGGACCACGTGAGCGTTTGCGCTTCCTTTCTAAAGCTTTCTTCTTGGTCGTCTTGCGGGGTGATAAAAGAGCCTTGGGGGCTTCGGCTATGGAGGAGGCGGACGGGGGTTCAGGGTTACTGCGGTCCCCTCCAGCAGATTCCTCCTCTTTACGATTCTTCTTCAGATTTTTCTTCTGAGATTTAGTCTTTTTCTTCCCCTCTTCATGAACGGCTGTTAAAGAGTCTCTGTCCTCTATGGAAGGAGGAGGAGGAAGAGGAGCAGGAGGAGTGAGGGTGGCAGTAGGGAGATCCCTCTGATCTTTCCCTCTTCTGGAGTCAGAGATGACTGTAGCAGAAATGTCTGGAACGTGTTCTCCACGCCGCTCTGCTCCTCTTCCTGCTGCTCTCTCAATGCGGCAATCCACCTCCTCATGTCGGCCACGGCTTTCTTTTTTATCCCCACGGCGGTCGTCATCTTTCCAGCGATTGTGTTTATCATCAGTAAAAGGGCGGACAGGTGAATGGGCCGTCTCTTGAGGACGAACCACTTGACTCAACAATCGGTGCTTATCACCTGAAACAATGTTCAAATATTAAACATGTGCACAACAGATCTATGAGGAGTGCAAACATAACCTCAGTTGAACTCCTACCCTTCTCCTCAGTGCTGTTGTAACCGTCACTGTCCGCAGGGCTCACATCTCGCCCTCTTTTAGGAGATGGCCGTGGACTGGGAGTGTTCTCAGCACGATGTCTCTTACGACTGCAAACAAAGCAAAAGGCAAATACTGTTGAAACGCCTAGGAAATTTTCTAATGTTAATCTGTTAACACACTAGCGTTGAAATGATCTGGTCTTAAAAAGACGTTGAAAGATGTCTTTAGTACTTGAAGACGTTGCATTTATTTGATAAAAAATACAGTAAACACTAATAATGAGAAATATTTTTACATTTTAAAATAACAGTTTTCTATGCAAATATATGTCAATATACATACATACACACACACACGGTACTCCTGTGATGTGAAGCTGAATTTATATTGGTCATTTCTCTAGTCTTCAGTGTGACATGATCCTTTAGAAATCATTCTAATATGCCGCTTTGCTGCTCAAGAAAGATTTCTTACTAGTATCAATGTTAAAAACGGTTGTTCTTCTCCATGTTTGTGTATAAAAGTATTTGTTTAATTATTATCTATATATAATATATATATTATATAATTTGTATAAATTATTATTTGATGTTTGAGGAATCTTTGATGAACATAATTTTAAAGAACACTTATTTGAAAAACAAATCTACTACAACATCCCCCACCCCGCAAAATTTTGAATCACAGTATGAATGTATTGCCACCTGAATAATTTCATGAAATATCCTGCATTAGGTGTTTTCAGAGCTTCTAGCTTTTAACCTATGGGTATTCATCTAACTATCACACTATAAATACAGTTTCACATACATATATATAATTTTGTTTTTCTTTTCCCCCCACATGAATACTGACTTTACCACTTTACAGTCTCTTTCTTTGCATTCCAAGGTAACACATTGTTGAAAATGTTATATGTCTATGACTGATAAAGATTAGACGATAATTATTTTTCACTTACTTGGCCTTTTAAATTTGTCCATTTTGAGTATGTTAAAAATAAAACTTCAATGAGTCATTTTAAATATTTTTCTTACATTTTGAATTTAGGCATCACAACATTGCAGTGTAGAGTAGGCAATAGTTCCATTGCTCTTTTTAAAGCAATACTTTATATCACTGAGCAATTGACTATAAAGTTATTGAAATGTAAAAATATTGGACACCCTAAGCATCCAAATTTCACAGAAAAGCATTCAAAGTTCATAGAACAAGCTTTTATTCATTGTACAGATAAGCTGAGATATTCTGAGATATTTAGTTCATTGGTCCAAGCTGATAGACACATTGGATACATAACTCTGATACTGGATTAAAATTTGGATGCTTAGGGTGTCCCATATTTTTACATTTCAAATCAACTTTAAAGTCAATTGCTCAGTGCTATATATTGCTTTAAAAAGAGCAATGGAACTATTGCCTACTCTACACTGCAATGCTGTGATGCCTAAATTCAAAATGTAAAAACAAATATAAAATCACTCATTAAAGTTTGTTTATTTTTAACATACTCAAAATAGACAAATTAAAAGGCTAAGTAAATGAAAAATAATTATAGTCTAATCTTTATCAGACATAGATAACATTTTCAACAATGTGTTACCTTGGAATGCAAAGAAAGAGACAAAAAGCACCAGTACGTTTCCATGGACAAATAATTCATACAGTTTCGCATCCATTATACAATTATATCAGCTCAATACACAGTTGACCGATTCGAGAGATTGAATAAAAAATGACTCACGACACTGGAGCACTTACATGTTCTTTCTTTCTTCATGAGTATCTCGGGCAGAGCGGTCATCTCTCGATTCATCTCTTCTTTCCCGCCTCTCTTCTCTCCCTTTTTCTCTCTCATCCCACTCCCTCTGCCGTTCTCTCTCTCTTTGCTCCCTTTCCCGTTCCCTCTCCTTCCTTTCCCGTTCCCTTTCTTTCTCCCGCTCTTCTCGCTCCCTTTCCCGCTCCTCCCGTTCTCTTTCCCGCTCCCTTTCTCTCTCTTCCCTCTCTCTTTCCCTCTCCCGCTCCCTTTCCCTCTCTCTCTCCCGCTCCCTCTCCCTGGCTCTTTCACGCTCTCTTTCAGCCTCTCTTTCCCGTTCTTTCTCCCTCTCTCGCTCCTTCTCTCTCTCCCGTTCCCTCTCTCTTTCTCTGTCCCTGTCCTTCTCTCTCTCACGGGTGCGGTCATCTCTTCTGTCATCTCCTCGATCATTCCTACGATCATCTCTTCTCTCTTCACGATCAAGGTCCTCACCGCGGTTTTGCTGGCGGACAGGAGAAGGTGCTCTTTGTTCTGCTGAATAAAAACAGATATGTAACACCAAAAGTTGCTCTCTGTGTCATTTCTAAGCAACATCTCTGTGCTCTTTTTTTTTTATAATACGAACGATGACTGACTGTCATACTTATAATTTAAATCAACACATAATGCAATGGCATCAAGGCAATATCTCCTAAAAAAATAAATAAATCTCTTGCTCTTAGTAACCTCTTTCTCTGTTGTCACGGCGGTCTCTCTCTGCATGTCCTCCCCGTCGTTCATCTCTGGGCTGTTCCACTCGCTGTCTATCATTATCGTAGCGATCACGATCAGTGTTTCTCTCGGAGCTCCTCTCTCTCATACCACTGCTGCGAGACTCCCAGCTGTCATGCCCACTTGCACTGCTAGTGTCCACCTGTGACGCTCTACCACCACGAACAGAACCTGAAACACAAAATTCATCACAATCCTGTGTTTTTAAAATTCACAAAAGTTTAAATTCATGTTTCAAGCTTGATTCCTCCTAGCAATCCTCCTAAAATGCAATTAATAAATGTTACATTTTATGAAAAACACAATTTGCATTCATTTTTAATAGCATTCTCCAAGTCTCCTCTAGCTTTTTATGTTTTAAAGTGGTATTTTTGATGTTGTGAACAGCAAAAGTAAATCAGCAACACATAGCGCTGATCAAACACAAAAAGCACTTTTGTACAGCTAATTCTAATTAATTCTAATTCTCTACACTGAATTTAGTGACCATCATTGGCCAAAAAATTTAAAATTAAAGACTAAAAAGGTAAAGGTTAGGGGTGTGTCCTTGAATACTTAACGATTTGATTCGAGGAGCCTGATTTAATTCCCAATCTCACACTCAATTCTTCGCTGGGTGTTATGATCATACCATTTGTCTCATTTCACATAGAACTACAGGTCTCCCAATATGTAAATATACAACCTATTAAGACAATGCTGTAAAGAAGAATCTGAAAAGAAGCTTTAAATAATTTTTTTTACCTGCGTAAATAAATCCACCCTAATTTTCCATAATCCGTTATCAACGTTTTTGGATCAGGTAGGGTACAAGTGATTTGAAAACATTTCAACTGGTTTATATACAAGTTATATTATGTCGTATAAGATTTGGTTGAGTTATGCTGCAGTAAAGCCCTTATCTCTTCCGCACATAGCGCAAGCAGGACAAACAATGAGGAATATATTAACTACGACTGGGACTCATGTATATAACATCATAATGAAAACACTATTATAATAAAACGCTTGTTTGTGCATGTTCATTCCGAGCTGCACAGACTCGTTCACTTCTGGATTCAAGGCACTTCTTGCAAATAGTCGAAATATTGACATTATGCTGTATATATAATAAAGTGTATTCTATATGAGATAAATTAAATCCCACTTCAATCCAGCTCACATGCTTTATTCTACTGGTCATCTAAAAGGTGCTCTATGCGATGTTGCAGGATTTTAGCTCGATTTCATTTTTATGAACGCCGCCTCTTGCCAATTGGTTGGATTATTTAGTCGTTACCCCTAGTAAAGATAAATCTGACCAATATTATTATTCCTATTTTCCATAGATAACTGCATTAGCGTTGTTCCTGTTGTATCTGTTTGAGTAGTAACATTTTGATAATGTGATATATTTTTGTATGTAGCCTACAAAGAACATCATCTTCTCACCTTTTTCTGTGGCATCCCCACGACCCCTTCCTCTGCCTGTTCTTTCAGCTCGAGATTCATTCCTGTTGTCTACTCTACTGTCATTTCTCAATTCCTCCCTTCCATGTCCTCTTCCATAATTCCTTTCCTCCTGGGCTGTTGTTTCCTCCTTTCTATGGGTTTCATTTCGTTCCCTCTCCCTTTCCCTCTCTCTTTCTCTCTCCCGGTCCCGATCTCTCTCTCTGTGCTCCAGTGATTCTCGTCCTGAGCGGTCTCGTGTTTCTCCTGAACGAGTGTCCCGAGTGTCTTTGACCTCCCCGCGATGCTGGCGGTCGTCCCGGACATCTCTTCTATCCCATTCACCACGCCGGTCTCGGCCGTCCCTGGCATCACGGTCATCTCGAGAAGAGCTCTGCTCGATCTCATAGTCTCGCTCATCACGACTGCTGTCTTTTTCACGCTTTCCACGGCTCTCTAAGGGCAGAGAGGAAATTAAGCAAGCAGGAGATTTAAAAGTCTGTCAGTGACTAAATTGTTCAATAGCTGCAAATGGCCAAAAGTATGGTGGAAAAAAGAATGAAGTTAAGCTGCGTAAAGCCCAAAATATACTTCAGTTTTTATGCATGTGTGAAGATCAGCATACAGCACATGTGATGTGAAGTTCATGACTGGAACTGTACATGAATTAGCCAATTTTTGTAAACAAACATAAAAAATAATAAAAATGTATTTGTTAGGCACTAATCAGCTGTTCCACAATGCGGAAACACTGTGCTGGGTTGTTGTTTCACAGTAGAAAGTGAATATAAAAATGAAACAACAACAAGTGAACTATGAAAGGCTACAGCTAAAGCTAGTGTACAAAAAAGGGAGAAAAAAAAAAATTGTATACTTGGGGCTTAATGGTTCCAACATAAAACCTAAAATACTTTTTTTTTTTTTTTTTTTTTTAAATAACATCATTATTCAAAAGTTTATGTTCAAACGTGTGGGGTCAGAGTTTATTTTCATTTCCTGGGGGAAATAAATTCCAAATTTCATTCAGTAAGGATGCATTGTATTGATTAAAGTAATCCAGAAAATGTATGATTGTTTTTACAAAATATAAAGCACCATAGTGTTTTTTTATTGATGATAAAAAGTGTCTTTAAAAGTAAGTCATAGATAAAAATAACGTCAAAATGTGTTAAGATGGGTCAGCGAAGACTTTTCAGTTGTGGGTCTGAAAACGGACACTTAGTGTCCCTCTGAATATTTAAAAATGACCAAATTGTTGACCCCAGTTTAAGATGACCAATCAAATGAACGAATTTGGGCTTTACGAATCACTAAAACCGAACAAAAATTCCAGCAAGTGAATAAATGAATAAGTTGGAAGTAACTAAATCTAAATGTAAAAATATCTGACAACTGTTTTATAACAGTTGTGATAATTTTTTACTGTTTCTCTTTTATCTTCATTCCATTTCAGTTCATTTAAAGAAAAAAAATGTTGGTCTCCCTCACAGTGTTCAAGACATGATTATAGCCTTTCCCAGAAATTACTGGTGATGTGTGTGTCTCTTACCGTCTCTGCGCTCATGCCGTCTCTCTTGCAATGCAGGACTCCTGTCCCGCTCTGATCTCCCCCGCTCCCTCTCTCTGCCCTGGGAGCGGTGACGGGCACTGGGGCTGGACCTGCGAGGAGCAGGTGTTGGTGAAGGGTCTCGCTGCGGGGTGAGCGGAGAACGGGAGCGGTGTGAGGGCTGAGTGGGAGGTGATGAGGATGAAGATGGAGGAGGAAGGTCTCTGTAAAGGGGAGAGATAGAACCCCGTCTGTGTCGAGGAGATGGGGAGTGTCTTTGGGCTGAGGAGCCTGAGCGTGATGACGGGGAGTGGTGCTGTCGGGAGGGAGGGGAGGGGCTGCGGCGGTGACGGGGTGGAGTTCTGGACCTGAGAACGGAAAACAAGTAATATGAAAATAAAACTGATCTTTCCACTCACTCATCAGTGATCTACGGCTCTGTGTATCAACTACCACGTATTTAAAAAAAAAAAAACAGCTGACTTGAGATTTACAGCTAATAAACAAAACAGCTGTACTGACGAGATGCGCATGAATTCATCTACGATTAGTGGTATTAACATATAATAATTTAAGTGCATCTCTTCTCACCTCTGCTGCGAGGACTGTTTTTGGGAGGTGGGTTTAGGGGAGGATGATCTCCTTCGTGCTGGGGGAGATGCTTCCCTTGAGGGTGGAGAAAGACTTCCAGAACGTTCCTCTGATGTTACCGAGCGTTTGGCTTTATGGGAACTATCAGATCGGTCCCTGCAATAAAGGAAGGGTTAAAAGATTATGTTGTTTTATTATTCATTTTCACATACACTGACGTACCAGGGCCAGCACCACTAATATTAGCAAATACAACTCATTATGACAATATGATCAAATGTATTAGTGTTGTTGTGACTGCAGATTCGCAGTAGTTAGCAGCAGTAGTCTCTACTAACTTCAGCACCAGAGCAAAAAGTAGTGAAACGCACTCCATCTCAATCTCAGATAGGCCAAAATTCTCAACACTGCAAAAACATCTTAAACAGAAACCTCTGATATTTCAGCTCAAACATGAACATGCAGTGGAATCTCTCAAAGCAGCCGTTTCTTGCTGGGGACCAAACAGACCAGAAAGACTGGTAGAGTCACATTTAAACAAAAGTACACATTTTGTACTAAATTTCAATAGTTAATAATACTTTATGGATTTCTTTTGAAGGTGACTATACCTGCGTTTTTCCTTTTTCTCTTTGTGTTTCTCCGTATCTCGTCCTCTTTCTTTGCCTTCTTTAGGTTTGTCCTCACATTTCTCCTTGTTTTTGTGTTTATTTTTATGCTTCTTCCCACTCACTGGGTTCTCCACAGGGACAGGTGGAGGAGGACTGGGCGTTCGTGGCCCTTTTCTTTTGCCATGCCCACTCTTAGAAGACCTGGTGGAGGAAAAAAAAAATAAGAGCAGTCAAGTATTTAAATTGATAAACACAATTAAACTAACTGCTAATTTGCATTTCCAACCTGCTGTCCGTTTCCTCTGCCCTGGTCTGGTCAGAAACCGGAGAGGAAATGACTGAGGAAGTAGAGGACTTCTTCTCTTTCTTGCTGGAGTTCCCACCCTTCCCTGCTCTGTGCTTGGGTGAGCTGGATTTACGGGACGAGGGTGACCCCTTGGAACTGCTGCGCTCAGGGGAAGCCTAAAACAGATGAAGAACACACCAAAATATGTACTTAAACCTACATAAGTTAAAAAATCTCAATTAATGTTCACTTTAGTATGTCTTAGCTAAAATAACCTACCCTGTCCTTTGAAGTATTACTGGTCCTGGTCTTAGGGACTGGGTCCTGTTGGGAACATATATGCCATTACTATCCAACATTCCCTGTCTTTCAATATTAGGAATTTATGCAGCAAAATGTATTAAAATTTTTCTGCAACATACCTCTTTCTTGATGACGATCTCCTCTCGTTTGTCCATATTCTCCTGTTCCAGCTTCATCAGCTCACGCTGAATCTTTTGTCTCTTCATCTCAAGAGATAGCTCGTAATCGTAGTCACCGTTATCAGAATCTAGTAAAATCGATGACAAATATAAAACTGCTGGACTCAAACTGACAGGGAGACAACAAAGGAAAGAGAAAAAAAACTGTACTGCATTCAAAACCCAAAATGACAGAATTAAATCTTTTGGGTGAATTATTCAATTAATCGATATCCAGTGACATGCATCAATTTCATGGGTACTTCAGAGAATCTGTTTACCTTCGCGACTGGCTTCCCAATCTGCGGTCTCCTCCTCACTAGCTGGAGTGCGTTCCTTTGTGATTTTAATGTCCTCTTTCTCCCTGTGTCTGCCTCGGGATGAATCTCGCTGCTTATGAGAAAAACACATTTTTTCAATGTCAAAGAACTTAATTTTATTAAAAAAAAAAAAACGCAAAACTAATTTAAAAAAAAATGTAACTGAGCTGTTAAAGCGTCATACTCTGGTTGTGGGTGATGTGGGCTCGTCTGTATCTCTTTTCTGTGTGTCAGCATCTACATCCTGTCTCTTATTCTTCATCCTCTCCCGGAGATCCCCAGTGGGCCTCTCGGCTGACCTGCACAGCAAACACATGTCAAAAGTCAAGCATTCAGCCAGGTATTGGATCATGTACATGTATAAACCACCATATCTTTGCTAAAGTCACACCTGCTGAATGTTCCAGAGAAGCCTTTTCCTCGTGATGGGGTTCCATGTGTGTATCGACACGTGTTACCGTAACTGCAGTTCCCAGTCTTTAACCAGTTTCTACAATGAGTCTGCAAGGGAAGAAAATGGTGGTCATTCTTTTGCACTCATATTTTTTTAAGCTCTGGTAATACTGTCTAGTTAGGCAGCACACTAGGTTTTTAAAGCACAACAGTGGGTGACCAGTATCCCTACCTCTGCTGCATTACTGGCCGTGCTTGGCCCGAGTCTCTCAAACACGCTGGGCCTGCGGGAGGGGGTGGTCGTGCTACTGCTGCTGTCTGATATGGTCTTCGAATTCTCCACTGTAACCTTCCGCCTGATTTTGGACATTCTGCAGGGCTGCATCAGGAAAACAGCAAGGCACCAGCATTATGAATCTGAATGCTGTGTTATACTCATTTGATTCAAAGTCAAGACCGAGACCAAAAGGGCATTGAGTCAGAGTCAAGAAAAAGAAAGTACAGTCTTGGACTGTCTCAACAAAGACATTTACATTTTTGCATTTGTCAGATGCACTGCATTTTTAAGGTGTAACGTTATACGTTTCTCAGACAGTATGGTCTCGACCTCAGCCTACAGCATAAAATACAGATTATGTAATTTAATGTCCTTCAAAGAATAGGTCTCTCCTGTTTTTACCTGCATAATTAATGTCCCTTACTCTTTCATTAGGGGTGTGACGAGACCCTGTGACTTGGCAATATACTCGCGATAGTGGTATGATGACGCGCAACAAATCTCCGACAGGAAACTGCAACAGGTGTAGTGCCGAATTTTGACCCCCTGCCAGATTATTATTATGACTCCCCTAGTGTTGGTAGGTTTAGTGTTAGGTGTGGGGGAGGGGGTTAGATTAGGGGTGGGGTTAGGATTACTATTGATTTCAACGAGGGGACTCATAATTCGGCAGGGAGTCAAAATTCGGCACAACACCGG
>JAUMHP010000040.1:3890856-3920979 GCA_032361065.1 Enteromius trimaculatus | reverse complement strand
GTGGGGTTAGGATTACTATTGATTTCAACGAGGGGACTCATAATTCGGCAGGGAGTCAAAATTCGGCACAACACCGGTTTCTGTTTATGACATGCTGACACAAACTCCAAATGGTTTTCAATGGTCGTTTTATCGCGTCCGGTGTAGGCAGACTTAAGGTCCGGTACCTCACTTTCCGCGTTTTGTTCCGTCTCGCGCACAGCCGCGTACAACAGCTTTCAAGGTATACTCAATCGCGGATTAGAGCGGACGGGCGAGCTTGATACATGCGCAATGCCACCTACTTGACCTGCACTCTTTCCGCATTAATCTCGCGCATACACTGTAGTACGCGGACAGTTCGTGCGGTCTCAAAAATTGCCTGCACGCGGACAGGATGCGCGAGCCCTCCTAATGACGAAAACGACTTAATGCAGACGGCCGAAGTATATTTTGGCCTTTCAGCTGGCAAGTTTGTTTAGGTATTCGGCAGACTCAAAAATCACTTGCCCTTCTTTTGAAAGTAATATTTGTGTTCTTTGTTTTTATTTATTTATACTATTTTACATTTATTGTTAATAAATCGTAATTACTTGCCTGTCGGTTTGTGGCTAAATATTTTTCAGTGTTCACGTGTTGTTTATTACTGTATGTAATTCCCTAAAATAGATTAATTTCAAAAAGTTGATTACAAAATTCACCTACATTTTTTTCAGTGTTTTTGTTGAATAAAATACAATTTTCCCAATATATTAGGATAATATAAGGATTTATTTTAAAAGGTCTAGAAATCTCCTCTGGTTTCGTTCTCGTGAACCCAGTGTCTCGTCTCGTGGGGTAAGTGTCTCGTCACACCCCTACTGCATGTTTTTTTTACACTAGAGATTTCTGAGAAAGATTTTCATCCAGTTACTACAATTAAAAAAAAAAAAGAAAACACAATGAGATTGATATGCAGCTCAATGAATGATCATGCATGGTGATCCTCCGTGCAAAGATATTTACTACCACCCACACAATATCCCATGATGTTTAAAATTTTATTCCATTTCCGTGACTTTACCAAACAAAAGTAAATAAATAAATACTATTTTCCCTGATATTTCCTGGTTTATCATGTCCGCGCAAACCCGAACATTGTAAGCATTAGCACAAGCACCAAGTTAACTATTATTCACATTTGCACAAATGCGACCAGCTTCTCTCTTTAACGCGCATTAACAGTATCACAGCTATAGCTACCATTACGGCACACGAGATTTCACTAACAAAAGAGAATACTAATAATTTGCAGGTTTTAAGGTGTCATTCACTTGTAGAGAGCCGCGCGGCCTACACTGATAATACAAGCCTCCATTAAGACCCCGCTGAGACTGCTGCTTGCTGAAGAAGCCGTGAACAAATATAAACACACGCTTTACCCGAATATGAATGATGCGTCAAGTCCAGTTTCACAGACTATTGAGGATAACCCCCTAATCACATGCAAAAATCTTGTAAAGCGGTCTTCCTCTTAGCCGCCGTCATGATGCTTGCGATACAACGCAAACTCCACACACATACAGCTTCCCGAAGCTCTGAGAAGAGGAGGATTATGGGAAATTGGAGGTCCGGTCTTCAGATTGTTTTTAAGTTTGCCTTAAGGTTTAATGAATAAATAAATAAAATGTTATTTCATACCAAGTATTATGAGTGCGAAAAATGAAGCAATTTGATACTTTTAATGAAATTAAATGTTTTTTTTTTCCTTCGGAAATGCAGATTATTGAACCCATCATCGTAAACTGCATGTATTTAAAATTTAGTTGTCTCAGCGCTATTCAGCAATAATAAATTACATTATTGACTAGTTTTGGACTATTATTTGTGAAAATAAACATTGGCTTTACAGAAATTAGGCTACTTTATCTACGTTCATCTAAAAATAAAATAAAATAAACCACAAACAACATTAGGCATTGCTGAATCCACCATTGATGAAACTGGTTAAGATAACAATGGTTAACTGATTTTCTTAATTATCAATTAGTTTCCATTTCTTAATAATGTATTTACATTCATTTTGGTGGCCACCCTTTTTGAGGTATTGCTGGACTGAGATCAGTTTATATCTACAGGCTAAAGGATTATCAATTAAATAAAGCTGCTTATTTTATTTTATTTCTTTACACAATTCATGCAATTGAATTGGACGATTTGTTTGATCTGTACTATTTTTGTTTCATTAGTTATTTTCTGAAGTTGGTCATGCTCAGTGTTGGAGAGTTTTATTGAAATTTTTAATTGAAAGAAGAAGCCGTGAACTGTATTTACTTGTGAAAGCAGCTATGTCACAAACTGTACATAAACAATTCATAATCAATATTTTCCTTTGGTACAAATAGCTGTATTTAACTGTGATATAACTTGATATATTAGGACACACTTACAATAACTTTATTAACACAAATGTAAGATGTTTTTTATTACTATTACTTGTTACAAATATTGCATTTTCTCTAAAAGCACATTTTGTTTAGTCAAGAGTAAAAGTTATAGTGTGATCTGGTTGTTTATGGAAGCTCTTCATTGAGTTTCTTGATCACATGTAAGGCTATGATCTTCGCTCCCAGCAGAGCCTCATTACAGGCCTGAGGGATAAAGCTGGGAGGAAGAAGAAACCCATATCGACCACGATCCTGAAGCTCAAAGGTGAAGGAATACTTTATCCCAAGATTATAAGCCCAGTCATCAGATCCTCCCGGGGCTAAATCTATTAAAAGGAAAACACAGAATATTTATAGTTATTAAAATGTATAAAATTTATATTTATAGTTATTAAAAGTTAGACAAAGAACAGACAAAAAGCTTACAAATGGTTTTTGCACCAGGACCATATTTATAGTTATTCCTGTAATATCTGCGTATCTTTGTTGAGGCCTCTTTAACAAGTTCATACTGTCAAAAAGAAACAGAAATATGCTTAGAATTTATTTTTGTTTTTTTACTTTAGATTTTAACTGGCATGGCCTGCTACATGCATTAACTTTACACACTAGCTCGTTGTGGTTAGGAATCTCATCATAGGAACAGGAGTAAGGAAACAGGAGCATCTGAGAGTAGGAGTGAATGGACAGGTACAGTTTGACCGTGTCTTTATTAGAGCGCAGAAACTGTGCCACAGCCTGGGTCTCTGGTTCAGACTCCGGGAACTGACCGCAATATGTAGGATCACATGGATTATTGGAGGCCCCTTTTGCTGCAGAACACAGTGAATGAATTAAACCAGGAGGAATATCAATTCTAAACTAAAATGTCCTTGTGTAATTGACAGGGTGATTTCAATGGTGACAGGATGCATGTAATTAAGCAACAGAGCAGTCCATTAAATATATTGTAATGATGAAGTGGTTTGTCCCAAAGCGTGCATTGTGCTACACACACAAAAGTAGGTACTTTTGTCTTCACAAAAAGTACAGGCACAAATTGGGACACAGCTTTCATTTTTGTTTATGAATTATTTGGCACCTACTGCACCAGTTTGCATCAAAATTTCTGTTCAGATCGGCTCCAAAACAATCGCTGTCTTCATTATTTGAGCGGCTTTTCCTCCACATACGATCCTGTTTAAGTAAATAATAAATAAAAGCAATGAAGATGCTGTGCTAATTTTAAATATAAATTTCAGAGATTTTTTTTTTATCATATTACTGTTGTCCATGTGTACTTGTATCCATCTGGGTTCATGACTGTCAAGATGTAAACATCCATATTGTTCAAAATCTCTGTGATCTCGGTGTTCTGGTTGTAAAATGCTATTGCCTGAAAAACAGCAGCAACATCAATCCAAACATTTGTCTCTCAACAAAGAAAAGGGGTTTAAAGCACACTATACCACAGCCTAGGGGTAAGATAATGCTGAAAGGAGATTAAACACTTTTACTTACATAATTGACAAACCACATGCAAAAGGCTGGAGCAATCCACTCCCGTGCATGAATACCACAGTCTATCCACATGGCCCTCTTCACCTCATCTCTCCTGCCAGAAAGCTGCAGCATGATGACAGACAAACAGACATTTTAACTGTGACTGTGTCTGTTATGTGTTATAAGAAAGAAAGACACAAATCTCAGATCTCTAGAATATAAATCAAGTTTAAGTACAATGTACCTTTAGAACATAGAGTGGTCGTTTTTCAGAAGATGACCCAATAAGAATAACTTTCACCATGTCTGAATGCTCTTGCTTGGTCTTGTTTATCCAGTAATAGATCTGAGACAAAAGTTTGGTAAAATTGTGAATGGTTGAAAAGGTGAAAAAGGTGAAATTTTCTCCTTTTTGTCAGCTTACATCTTCTAAAGAATGATATCTCTCATAAAACACGCCTCCACTCCGAGGATCAGAAGAATCATTTCTGGTCTGCATCTCAATTAGTGCTGGTGTGTTTTCCAAAAGCATTCTGGCAAAATATCAAAAGCATAAACTGAGTCGTATGAATCAATAAATGTGAATAGACATTTAAATAATCATAACACTTGTTCTAAAAAAAATCCAGGTGCTACTTTTATCAAAATCTTTATTTAAAAATTTGTATTAAAAATACTTTTACTTAAATCTAATACCCCCAAAAATTTTAATGGGGAAAAAAAATCTGATCTACGAATATTGACCTAAACTAAAGATTTTTAGTTCATTATTTAAACAAAAAACTTGCAGCTTGTCAAAGACTAGTGTGGGCTAATATGTGAGTTATGTAATAAGTGATATATATATATATATATATATATATGTGTGTGTGTGTGTGTGTGTAAATTCAAATTAAAACAAATTGACCCCGACACAAAAAGGTGATTAAAAGTTCATACAGTCTCTATTCCACTAATTTAACCAGTTTTACTTGCCTATAAGTAATGGCATGTTTGTGTAGAAGTTCAGTGACAAACTTCACACTTGTTGAGCGAATGTAAAGATGAACTTCAGAGTTTGTTGTAATGTACATTGGTGAAGCAGGCTGCCACAAATCTGTCTGAACAAGAACAGAACACAAGATCACATGTTAGCTGATACTCACAGGACCAGTCTGAGGGTCAGTTCAATAAAGCAAATCAATGAACAGCAAATATTGTGAAG
Organism: Enteromius trimaculatus; assembly: GCA_032361065.1. Taxonomy (NCBI): domain Eukaryota; kingdom Metazoa; phylum Chordata; class Actinopteri; order Cypriniformes; family Cyprinidae; genus Enteromius; species Enteromius trimaculatus. The sequence goes on along the minus strand of JAUMHP010000040.1, from coordinate 3,915,888 downwards.
GCTATTTGTAAAATCATTCTTACTTTACTCAAAACGCACAATAGATATTACATCTCTTAACATATTTGATATATTCACAATCATTCTCTGACAGAATGCCAGTAAATAAATGTCAACGTATATACCCACTTACCTCATTGTGTCTTGTTAAGTTTTGCACTGTGTCCACATGATCCTGTGTGGATACAGTGATGGACAAAACCTGGTCACTGTGTGTGAAGAGAAAAACAGCTGCAGCCATTTATTGTAGTATCATCTACATCTAAAAAGAGTGTGATCTACGATATATAAATATTAGTCCTTATATCTAGTAATTCTGACTTTTCTTCCTCTTCTAAGTTCACATTTAGCATTTTTATTCACAGTTTTTTTCTAAGCAAAATTCTCATTGTGTACATACTACATAATTGCACATGATTATTCACAATAAACACTTCAGCAGTCAGAATGTTATGTTAATTTCAAACTTTTGTCACAACATCTCAACTATCAACAACATGTTCTATTCTACTTAAAGTAGCCTAATCGTGAAACTACTACGTTATCTAATACACATTTAATAGACAGAGATACAAATATGCTCTATTATTATTCTTTTACCCAGGAAAATAATTTTAAATGCTACATAAAAAACTGTGAAATCCTTTTTTCTCCTTAACAGCAGGAAGGGTTTCTTACATTTTATTGTTTAAAGTGAGTTGTTTAAAGTCAATGCTGAATTACAGCAGTATTGGGTGTTTCTACAGCATCAACCTAAAAATATGATTGTATATAGCATAATTTTACAAAAAAATATGACTTACTGTTCTGATTTGCAGATACACTTCTCAAAGAAGATATGAAAACATATTAAGTAAACCAGTTGTATTGGGGGCCTCATGTTTTTGTTCTGTCTCCCAATTGTTTGTGCAATAATGTAGTCAAAGTACGAGGCCAGTATTGATCATGAACTGTTTGTTTGCTGGTTAAACTTTACTTTGAAATTTGAATGAGCTCGGTGTAGATTGATTACATTTTAAAACATTCCAAAAGTTTGTCTATAAAATATTAATGAGAGCTACCATATCCTTTTTTAAAATGAAGTATAATCATTAAAAAATTGTGTCGTTTAATCTCGAGTGTTAAGTAGAACATTCTTTCTCTGCGATTAGCAGAACACATAGGCTAGAACTCAATTATAAATTAATCCTTAACACTAGGTGGCAGCCAATGGCAAAAAAAAAAAGATATATATTTAATAAACCAGATTATAATTTAAGCTCCAGACCAGTAGATGGCGAAAATGTTGTTTGCCAACAACCACTAGACGCCAGAAGAAGTAAAAAAAAAAAAAAAAAAAAAAAATCAACATCCGAACAGTGGTAAGCGCTTCCGGGTTGTGACGAGAGACGTGTTGTGTTGTCATATTTGAGGAAGATGTCAGCGCACGATCACCTGTCTTTTTGTCTGTGCGATTTAATCAGGTAAACATTTAAAATGAATTATCAATTGTGTAGATTTTAAAGCCGCTGCCTGATAAGTGAACTCCAAATTCTTGTTACTACAGGATGAATGTTTAATTAAATGATTTGCTCAGTTCATTTTCTGTGTTAATGTATGAATGATGTTATCAGTTTGTTTTTATAAAGAAAAATACATGTGTATATTAATCTGCAGTGTAGAATTTTTTTCCCAAGTGAAGTTTAATTGAAAGGAAACAAGCTATATCACTCATTTGTCCTAAACTGATTCATATAAATCTATTTATATCTAGCCTATCTAGATAGATAGATAGATATAGATACAAACATACATTAGTCTAAAATAGCATAAAAGGAGACGTAGAACATAAAATATTACAGAAAAAGCTGTAACAATATACCTTTTATATTAGTTTTGAGATCTTGTCTAATCATGTACTGACTTTTAAGGTTTTATAGTTGATTGTCATTTTTAAAAAGGAAACATTGTATGCCAGTTGATATTAGAAAGACATTACTGTATGTGATTTTTGCCTTCCACAGGTTACTGTGGTCACTGCTGTTGCCATGTTTCTATCTGAGTCTTGTCCTGACAGCCCTCCTCTTTCTCTTCATCATGGGAGTGAGAACATGGCTGCAGATGAAGAGGAAGAGCAGGAGAGCTCAGGACAACAGGCCCGCCGTGGCCTTCTTCCACCCGTACTGCAATGCAGGAGGAGGAGGAGAGAGAGTGCTGTGGTGCGCTTTACGTGCTCTTCAAAACAGGTCAGATTATTCTGGCTCTTAAGAGTCATTTATTTGGCCAGACATTTATGGGTCAGTGATGTAGTTCTTCTCCCTAGATTACTGCAATGATTTTACCCCTTATTGCTTCCTGGTGTATGCAATATGGAAATATATATTTGTTTATTTTTTAGAAACGTTTTAGATATTGTCTTTTTTTATTGTAAACACAGTGAACAACTGATATCTCTTAAGCATACTATGGTTAACACATAAAAGTTAATGATTTTTTTCTTACATTTTGTAAGTTGAGACTATGTAGTGGAAATAGACATACTTTATTTAAAAGCTAGCGGCTGAGAACAGCGAAGTGAGCATGACAAGTCACTGACCCTTATATAGATGCATTCATTTCTGTAATTTTTTTAATGTTAAAATCATCACGGCTGGGCTTTAGAATAAACAACAAAAATTCTGCATTCATACCCTATTTAATCCCCTGTATTTACGCAGGTACCAAGATGTTTCCTTCGTGGTTTACACAGGTGATCAGAGTGTGACCGCAGAAGAGATTTTAGATGGAGCACGACGGCGCTTCAACATCATTCTGCCCCGAGCTGTTAAGTTTGTGTTCCTGAACCATCGTCTCCTGGTGGAGGCCAAATTTTACCCACACTTCACCCTTCTGGGGCAGAGCGTGGGCTCCATCTTCCTGGGGTGGGAGGCCCTGACCGAGTTTGTTCCAGACATCTACATAGACTCAATGGGCTATGCCTTCACCCTGCCGGTGTTCCGTTATCTGGGTGGCTGTCAAGTGGGAAGCTATGTGCACTACCCAACCATCAGCACTGATATGCTGTCAGTTGTTCGAGAAAGAAACCCAAGGTTAGCCAAGAAAGTCCCATTATTGTTGTTGAATTAAATGTAAATGTATAATGTTTAGAGGTTAAAAGAGCTACGTAATGACTATATTTTTACTAGATAATGATTATATATTTGTTTACACTATTGTTCAAAGGTTAAGAGTCAATTAACCTTTTTTTTTTTAAAGAATAAAGGCATACTTTAATTTAGCAGGGATTCCATATATTAATCAAAAGCACAAGTAAATATGTAGATTTTCTTGCTTCTGGTCTCATTTGCTTCCAGCTATTTTAATTTTTTACTGTACAAAACCACTTGTGCTGCTGCTAGAAATTGCCTATAGAAATCTGACATGTATAATCCCATATATGCATTCTTATATTTTCATTCTAGATTCAATAATGCAGACTACATCTCCAGTAACCCTCTACTGAGTGCCATCAAAGTGATTTACTACTGTGTCTTTGCTCTGCTGTATGGCCTGGCCGGCACCTGTAGTGATGTAGTCATGGTGAATTCCACCTGGACTTTAGGTCACATTCTGGCTCTGTGGCACGCTCCTAACCGCACCAGTGTAGTCTATCCACCGTGTGATGTTCAGGCCTTCCTGGACGTCCCTATAGGGTATGAGGATGAAGAGAAGAAGAGAAAGAAGTGTCACACCGTGGTGTCCGTGGGTCAGTTCCGGCCTGAAAAAGACCATCAGCTGCAGATCAAGGCTTTTAGAAAGCTTCTGGACAGGAAGGGGGTGGAGCCTGCTGGGAGAGAGACCGTGAAGCTGGTGTTAATCGGTGGATGTCGTAACCAGGAAGATGAAGACAGGGTTCAGATGCTGAAGGGATTGTGTCTGGATCTGGGTGTGGCAGATAGGGTGGAGTTTAAACTCAATATCCCATTTGAAGAACTGAAGAAAGATTTAACAGATGCCACGATTGGGCTGCACACAATGTGGAATGAACATTTCGGTATTGGTAAGAAATATGCTCTCAGCAATATCTCATAAAAGCACTTTAACGATTGCTCTAACGATTAACTATTTTAAAATAAAATTTTATTTAAACATAATTCCAGATTTAATTCAAATTGAAATATAATACATTAATAGAATATAATATATATTATACCCCCCCCCTCTCTCGCTCTCTCTCTCTCTCTCTCTCTATATATATAAATTTGCCAGAAATGGCAAAGTATTTTTTTTCACAGTGAATAATTGCCAGTGTTATTTTAGTATTACAGGTATTGCATTTTAGTTTTTGATAATATTTTGAATATATTTAGATTCAAATTTTTCCTATTTTAATCTCTTTAAGTTCTTCATTTTTGTCACTTGTATGTTCGTTAACTATTATCCCTGATATTTCCATAACCATTATACTGAGAAACTTCATCTCCCCGCATGTCCACAGGTGTAGTGGAGTGTATGGCCGCTGGAACAATCATTCTGGCTCACAAATCCGGTGGTCCGAAGTTGGACATTGTAGTTCCCGATGATAATGGTCCAACTGGCTTCCTGGCAGACGATGAAGACAGTTATGCAGATGCCATGGAGCGAATCCTTTCTATGACTCCTGCAGCTCGCTTAGAGATCCGACTCCGGGCACGTCTGTCCGTCACCCGCTTCTCAGATTCAGAGTTTGAAGGCTCATTTCTATCAGCCGTGGAGCCTCTAATGTCAACACTAACACTGTGAGTGATAGAGGAGGGGGTCATGGGGACTGATTAAAGTGAATCAGACAGATATAGTTCAGTCTACTTCAGCATGTGCTGGCCCCATAATGCTGACTCCAAATCATTCCTTGTCTAGAGCAGAAGTGAGCACTTCATACCTGCTTGTCTTGTGAGTATTTGCTCTTTAATAACATCACTAAGGTAAAGGAAAAGCATCATGGGAAATGCTAGTTCTAATGAAATGCCACCTTTTGCTTTAACTTAACGACAGATTGAATGACAGATTGCTGCAAATGAGCAGAAAGCAGTAGATTATTTTTTTCTGTTATTTGTACATTATATATGATGGAGTATAAATGTAATAGCTTTGTTTTATTGTAACAGGTTTTAGAGGGTTATACAACAAGACTAATGTATCAAAAAATGATGTTTCTGTTAGAAGATTCAATTTTTTTTTTTTTAACAATAAATTATATTTGAGTGGTGGTCTGGAAGTATAAAAAATGTTTGTCTTGTTTGTTGAGAAGTAAACAAAATTGACTATTAGCACATCATTTTAAGTAGCAATATTTCATGGGTCTGGCTGGGTTCAGACAGATATCTAGAAAGGATGGTCAGGCTCGGTCACATCAGCGCGAATGTGCGCCTGTGTTATAATGGCGCTTTTTGCCCTGTGTGCACTGATGCTCTCATCTGTTGACATTTCCGAACGCCTTCCTACAGTTACTAAATAAAAGCGGGCTTTCCACAAAAAAAGTGCATGTGTCATTAGTATCAGATAAAATTAGATCAGGGTGGGATCGGGCTCGGACATAAATATCTTAATGCCTGTCGGACGCGGGCCGGGCTCGGACAGAAAAATGTGGCCCGATCCACGCTCTAATTCACAAGTATATTACATTTTTTATCGCATACAGCTGTTCAAATCTTTTACATGATTAATGAAGCTCCAGTAACATAACTGGTTTTACATTATAACTGCTGTATACAGAAAAGCTGTTCCAGGAGCAGAGATTCTGAGTAAGGGAAGCAGTGTTTGTCTGTCTAGACTAGATAGAAAAGCAAGAGAGGCCAAGTTAAACAGCACATAGTATCTGGGAAAAGAGGAGGGAAAGAGGGTGGAGAGTATTTAAACAAATAGTAACGGGATTTTTCTTTTACTTATCAGTGAACCTAACAATAAAATATATTAAATTAAACAAGTAAATGTTTCTTAAATGCTACTGAAAGTTCACACTGGATGAGTTACAGCGTATTTAGTTTTCTCAGTAGGCTCTGCTTCAGATTGTTATGCGTAAGATTAATAGCGGAGATATCTCTTAGTGTTTTAGATTATATGCAAATAGTTGTATGCTATTTGATCAAGTTACGCAAGCTACACAAAAGTAGTTGAACTGATTTATAAAAATATAATTTTTTTGTGGACTCAAACTGAATAAGGTCACAGTACATACAGTATATACTTTGATAACCTTAACTAATATTGGTTATTACAGTGTGCATGTGTGCTTTTTAATAATAGTAATAAATATTACTTAACATACTAACACAGTATTTACAGTATTTGTTTAATATTTGGAAGCATGATTTTAAACGTTTTAATGAAATCTCTTCTGTTCACAAAGACTGCGTTTATTTGATCGAAAATATAGTAAACACTTATATTGTAAATAATTATTAATTCAATACATTGGTTATTGAAAAATAATTAATATATAAAATAGAACAGTAATTTTGAATTGTAATACTATTTCACGATATTAATCTGTAAGTAAAAAAACTATTGTGAAATATGTTGTGAAATTTACTAGAAAAGTTAAATAGCTTCTACAACTTTTTTTTTTCATTGAATAAGGCAGTTTTTATAACGTATGTTTTGCCTGAAACAATAATTTTTGCATATAATATTTTTTGCTTTTTCATAATTCTTGCACTTTGATAAAATAATGTTTTGAAATATTGGATGAAAAGCTCTTTAATAACATCACTGAGGAAAAGAAAAAGCATCATGGGAAATGCTAGTTCTAAGGAAATGCTTTAACGACAGATTGCTGCTAATGAGCAGAAAGAGTTTTATTTTAATGCAAACATGTTATATGTACATTATATATGATGGAGTATAAATGTAATAGCTTTGTTTTATTGTAACATGTTTTAGAGGGTTATACAACAAGACTAATGTATTAAAAATGTCCATTTGTTGGAAGATTAAAATTATATATATATATACATATATATATAATTTTTTTTTAACAATAAATTATATTTGAGTGGTGGTCTGGAAGTATAAACAATGTTTGTCCTGTTTATTGAGAAGTAACCACATCATTTTAACTAGCAATATTATTATTCATGTAATTTATTTAGCTTTTTCATAATTCTTGCACTTTGATAAAATAATGTTTTGAAATTTTGGATGAAAAGCCTTTGACTTAATTAAAAATTCCACTGTAACAATCCACAAAGTGTGGCAACAAATTTGATATCAGGACATTGTGTCACAGCTTTCAACATAACTGTGTAATAGGTCAGAAAAGTTTAACAGACTGTACAGATATGAACCAACCTTGAGAAACAAGAAGTGAAAAAGACCACTGCTTTGCATCTGTTGGTAGCAGTTTTCAGAAACTAAGGGTTAATAAATCAGGTTTCATCTTAGCTTATGACAGAATAAGATATCTGTTTGATTTCTTCCTCTCTTCAGCTCCCCTTTGACCTACAGTACGAATTGGGAGGGCGACTGCATATTGTGTGCACAAGTTCTTTTGCAGTCATTTCAAGTTTTTTAGATGCAGAAGAAAATCAGAAAGAAAATGTTTATGAATAAATCATGCATCATTTTTGCAGACACTTCTCTAAATATAACTTTAGAGTAAATTATAAGGTGATATATACAGTATATATAGACGCACCCACATAAATATGTTGTTTTATACATAATTTCTACTATAAATAAAGTAACTGTAGCTTTTTACTGTTTTTTTCAAGTACATCACAACCAAAATGGTATGCAGTAATTTTACACAGTTGTTTTTGAAATCAGATTATCAGACCATATTCTGGGTAAAACAAGCATTACGTGACAAAGTTCCTCTTTACCCAGATGTGCACGAACAGGAGAGAGACGCCAAATTAAACAACACCTTTAACACAGAAAAGAGGAGGAGAATTATAAGCTATCACAGTTAAAAACGGGACTGTTGTGTAGTAAGAGTGTCCAGTGATTGAAATGAAAATGAGGTGCTGTGTTTTTCTCTGTTTGCTTCTGCAGGTTTTAGGAGGTTTAGGTAAGTGCAATCTTGATCTTGACATAAGGATTACATATGTGACAATACTAACAATGGAAAATGCAGCTTTTAACTCATGCTAAAATTAGTCACTAGTCAACATGTTGACTTTTAATCTAAAAAGTAACTTTTGTAAATCATTAAATGTGATCTCTGACGTGCAACCATAGGCTTTCCTCTGTTTGAGCTGAGCTCAAAAGCAGATGATGTTCTGCAGAAGGCGCTCAACGAGATTAACGCACGCATTGCTAGGAATCACCTCTACAGAGTGTCCAAGGCATCTGTAAAGAAGGTCAGCGTACACTCTTACACTCTTTTATTTCTATATCTGGCAGAACTGGTGACTAGTGAGGATCCAGTCATCAATGAAAGCCTAGTAGAACAAATGAATAGCTTCAGAAAGCAAAAGTCAAAAATACTGACCACTGAGCATTTGCTTCTATTTGCCTTTAGATTATTCCTATGGGAACGGACACTTTTGATCTGCATCTGAGGTTTGGCATTAGGGAGACGGAGTGTCAGAAGAGCTCTGGGGTCGATCCTCAGGGCTGCATGTACCGCAAAGGTTTTTTTGTAGTAAGTTATCTCACTCTATTCATATCGTAATAACTCTATCAGATTTGTGCACCATTGACAACTGAACTGACACCTTTCCAATGAATTGGAAGCAAATGATGCAATATGTGAATATTGTATAAACTTTGAATTTTCAGTATGACCCATCAACATCATCACACATGTTGTCTACAAACATTGTTTATCTAATATTGAATACTGACAAATTTGATGATCAACAGCTATTGATATTTAGGTAATGCTTCACAATAAGGTGTCATTTGTTAACATTATAACAACTAAAATGAACAATACATTTACATTGTTTATTGATCTCTGTTAATATTCATTCATAATAATACAATCATTTATTGTTAGTTCATGTTAGCTCATGGTGCATTAATTAATATTACTAAATACAACTTTGTTGTGATTTTAATAACGCATTAGTAAATGCTGAAATTAGCATTTACTAAGATTCATAAATGCTGCAGTTTATGTTACCTAAGGTTAACTAACCCTGTTCTGTAAAGAGTTACCGATATTTATAATTTTTTATACTTCTATTTTTATAGGCCTCAGTAAAAGACTTTTCAGTATATTTATATAGTAATGTTTTACTTATATTGTAGCCTTAAGCATAACATATATTTTTTCAGTCATGTTTAAATATTGGGTATTTTTACGAGATAGTACTATAGCGGTCTTAATACTGTAAATGTTCACATTTAATTCTATAGCCATTTAAAATAAATGTAAAATTGACAAGCAATTTCTGAGTAAGAGTGGTATCTTTTCTTGCTGCAGTATTATTAAAATTTGTACCAATGCTGTTAGAAACTTGCATAATGATGAGTAATGTTAAGGGTATTATGTTCTTTTTTCATTAACCTTGGGGTTGCAGTCGGAGGCAGGGTGCTATATGAGAGCCAGAGTGAGTCAGGATGTCACTCGTATCATCTCTCTCAGATGCACAAAGGCAGACAGCTCAAGCTCTGAGTCCAGTGAGGAGGTGCGTGTCAACATAAAGAAATATACATTTCAGCAGATGCATGAAAACATTATGAGTAGATATGCACTGAAATGTAAGTGTATAGTAAACAGCAAGAATAGGGCTAGAATGAAGTGCACGTTTGCATCATTTGAAAAGATTCATTGACTATTGTGCAGAAACATGTAACCTATGTCAAGGATAGTTAAATATACTGAATAATTCATGTTTTTATTTTCATTTTAAGTAAATTAATTTTAACTTAGAAATGCATGACTAAGCATGAATTAATTGCTCAACTTCTTTCCAACAGGGGGGGTTAATATTACACTACGATTTAAATCATTTTGGGACTAGAGGTAAATAAACTTTCATATTTGGTATATTAATATTGTGATTACAATGCTGATAATGTTTTTGACATCTTTGTAGACCGCGCACATTCAACTTCAGCGCCAAGCATTATCGTGCCTCCACCAATGAGTCGTCATGACACCACTGAAACCAACCGTGTTCGTGGAGACACTTTCGACAATTACCTGCCATATCACTGACCTGCTGGATGAAAAACGAAGATGACATTAAGGTGCTACAAAAAAAAGCTAAATGAAAAGACTACTGTACTAAGCCAATAACGGCAGCCTCCACTGAAACATGAAACAAGATTATTCACTATAGGAATATCTGCTGGCATTAACCTTCACAAGAAACCCAATAAACACAGAAACATGAATGATATCAACATGTATAATTTCATTTTAAATTACACATTTTGCAGAGGGATATGCAGAGCATGATGTTCATTGACCTTTGATAAATCTTGACCGGATACTTTAATAATTTAATATTAACTTCAGTTAGTCACTTCTCAACAACCTGAAAAGTTTCATGATATTGTAAATACATTCAATAAACAAATTTTTCAAAATTAAATGTGTACTTCAGTTAATATGCATAATTGTTTGTACATATGCCAAGTGGCTCTTACAGAGCCATTATAGGAGCTCACTGTAAGATTCTGAAGATGCATGTCATTTCTGAACGGAGAAAATAAGCCAGAATCCTTCAACAAAAGTAAAAACCTACAGGACAATTGAAAACTCCTCTTTTTATATGATGAGAATATTTTGATCAGTTGTTTGATACACGTTCTAGAATCTTAAGGCATGGCTGTATTCATGAGCCAATAATACAGGTTATAATACAGGATATAAGATAAATCTATGTGAATAATGATTGTGTCATTCTGTCACATGACTTAAAAAGTCCATCTCTTCATAGGTGAACTATTTGTAAAAGTCAGCTTGAACGTTCACCAGAGGAAGTAAGGACCAACAAGGAACAGCAAGGCAGTCATTTGTTTTATCTAGACAAAGATACTGCAGCAAATGAGAATATCTACAATTTAAACAGGTCTAATAAAAAAAAAAAAAGAAAAGAAAAAAAAAAATAATAATAATCAAACATTCCACAGTCTCACAGAACTAGACATTGGGGCAGCTCCCTGAACAACAAGTCCTTCATGTTACAGTTTTGAAAAAAACAACTAAAATGCACTTAGTGGCTCAAAGAACAATAGTGACCAAGATCCATTCTAGATGCATCCATTGAGCACTGGATCTGTCACACGAATAGTTAAAGTTGTGCCAAACTAATATACCAGCCAAACACACTGTCTATTCAACCTACCCATCTAGAACTCCTCAAACAACAATAACCATCCAACCATTTAAAAAACTTCTGTCTGGAATAACAAAATCTCTTTAGATTATTAAATAATTGATAATATAAAAACAATATAAAATCAAAATTAAAAATCCCGCCCAACCCCAAAGTTTAAAATGTTTGTCTTCCCAAAAATCAATAAGATTAATAGTTTAATGCAGTTTTGTCTTCCATGCAGTACCAATGTGTTGAAGTGGAATCACTCAGTTGTTTGAAACTGGAACTGATGCACTATCACAAAGCGGTTGAGCAGTATTGTACAGAAAAAGCTGAGCATATCAACAAAATGATGGCTTCTATGAGACAAACATGTAAATAGCAAGCAATAGTATCCAAGAAAAGTTGCTCAATTTGTGAGTTTGGTGCTGTGGTCCCTCTTGGGTGGTGCAGGAGGAGGCCCTCGCCGTAGTGTTGCATAGCCTGAGATATTCCCGGACATGAAGCCACTACCACTGAGTCTCTGTTGATCATTCAGAAGCTCAGGTGGAGGTGGTGGCAAAGCCATGTCATCCATTGTGGCCACAGGGTCCACTTTGTCTCCAGAGACTCGTGAGGACTTGCGTTTCAGTGTCTTGTTAAGGTCCTCCAAGAAATTTGGCTGCGAGGTGCCTTTGGGAGAAGAAGGGGGAATAGGACCACCTTGTATGGAAGGTGGTGAGAGTGGTGGAGGCTCTCTAATAGTGTTGTTGCAGCGAATCGACGCTGGAGGTTGTGTCTTTTTCAGGGAACTCCTGCCCCAAGCAGGCTGGGGCTGAGGATTAACCACAGCCACTTTTGGAGACAATCCATTTGGATCACCAGGAAGGGGCGGAGGTGGAGGGAGGTCAGACTCCAGTGGGGGAGGTGGGAAGATGTCATTTTCTGGTGGTGGAGGGGATGGGAAGTCTGCAGTGGATTGGCGGCTCTGATTCAATTTGTTCTGCAAAGCCAAAGGAAGATTTGCCAGATTAAGCTTTCCTGGTTTGGGGGGTGCCCGAGGACCTGAAGAAAGCTCTTTGGAGGGTGAGCTACTGGAGCTTGATGTCAACGATGAACTAGGGTTAAACTTGCTCACCAAGTTTCTGCGGGACTCCTGGTAATCTGCTGAGTCACTAAACTTTGTACTAGAGTTGCGCTGAGGTGTCGGTGGAGGTTTCTTGACACCTGCAGATGAGCCAGAAGGGGACTTCCTAATAGTGGAGCCTGACATTGGAGATGGAGGAGGTGGTGGTGGAGGAGGTGGAGGGGTAGGACCTGGAGGAGGTGGTGGTGCTGGCGGCGGAGGGACTGGTGAAGGAAAGGCAAGGGTACTCTCTGGAGGAGGTGGTGGAAATTCAGGTGACCTCAGTTGCTGCTGACCTTGACCTACAGGTTGCCATTTTGGTTTAGCCTTCACTGCAGGTAGGGACTGGGGAGCTTTGTGACTTTGAGAATCAGTTTGATTGGTCATTGCAGGAGACGCAACAGGAAACTGGCTAGCAAGCTGCTTAACCAGAGATGGCACTGATGAGGTTTGGTTGGAGAAGGGTAGTGTCTTGGAGATGCTGTGCTGCTTGGGCAGCGTGGGTGGGGGTTGGTTCTTCAATGGTGCTGGAGGTGGAGGAGGAGGTGGTGGGGGTGGGGGAGGTGGTGGTGGGGCTGGAGCTTGAGGTGCTGGAGCTACTGGGGATACTGGAAGAATACCATACAAAGGTTTTGGCGCTGTCTGGGGTGGAAATCCACTAGTAAAAGTTTTGGGCAAAACTGCAGGTTGAATTGGCAGCTGCATTGGGGCTAGTGGAGGTGGTGGAGGAGGCGGTGGTGGCGGATTTGGAGCTGTAACAAAATGCTGTTGGCGAGGGAGTGTAGGTGCTGATGATGGTGGTGGTGGCGGTGGTGGAGGGGGAGGAGGAGGAGGAGAATGGATCTGATTAGCTGGGGGTTTTATATCCTGGGGAACACTGGGAAATTTGTGGGCAATGACCTGCTTGAGTCCATTGGTTATGAAAGGCGCCTGTACTGATGAGGGTGGTGGAGGAGGGGGAAGATTATTTCCCGGAAGAGGGGGTGGAGGAGGTGGTAAAGGCTGCGACTGGATTGGCATTATTGAAGGAGGTGGTGGAAAAGCCTGTGACTGCACAGGCATTATGGGTGGAGGTGGTGGCAAGGGTTGTGACTGGATTGACACTATGGGTGGAGGAGGTGGTATTGGCTGTGACTGCATGGGCATTATGGGAGGAGGTGGTGGTAAAGGCTGTGACTGCATTGGCATTATGGGTGGTGGATGGGGTAGAGGCTGTGACTGCATGGGCATTATAGGTGGAGGAGGTGGAAAAGGCTGTGACTGCACTGGCATTATGGGTGGTGGATGTGGTAGAGGCTGTGACTGCATGGGCATTATAGGTGGAGGAGGTGGAAAAGGCTGTGACTGCACTGGCATTATGGGTGGTGGAGGTGGTAGAGGCTGTGACTGCATGGGCATTATAGGAGCAGGTGGCTGAGGTAAAGATGAGGGGGGAGGAGGAGGGGAGGGCTGCAGAACTGTTGCTGGGGATGGAGGAACAAGCTTCAAAACAGCCATGGCTGATCCAGGTGGAGGCATTGAGGCAGGTGGAGGTGGAGGTGGAGGAGGAGGGGGTGGGATATTAGCTCCAGATGGAATAATGTTCAATTGTGGTTTAGAGGCCGGTGGGACTGGTGGCACTTGGTGGTGGACTTGAGGCTGAGGTTTGTGGTGACTTGTTGCCTTTGAGGCATTCTGCAGCCGAGTAATAGTGCTGTATTTGGCGAACATGGTAGGTGTGGCATGGTGGGGGATATTGGAAACAGGAGGAGGAGGGGGTGGAGGAGGAGGAGGAGGTGGTGGAGGTGGCGGTGGTGAGGCTGGAGCTGCCTGAGGTGGTACTTGTGTCAGCGCCTGTATCGGTGCCTGGGTGACACTTCCTCGTGACTGTGGAATTGTATGTGGATGTGGCTGTTGCAGTGGGTGTGGATGTTGCTGTTGAGGCACATGATGAGAAGAATGGCTGCTATGGCTTGAATGTGTAGATCGTATTGATTCTGGCCTTGCCTAAAGAAATATAAAAAACAACAATAAAAAATATGTCATTATCTTAATTTAATTTATTTTAGGCCTTTAGTGTGGTTCACCTTAAGGCTGTATCACACTGAGTGCAATGCAAAAAATTGAGGCAAATAGTGATAGGTGGTGCCAATCAGCAATGCATTTTTCCTCAAATATATGTTGTATATGGTCTGCTGCTCAATATACAGCATTTAATTAAGATAAAGTTTGGTTCTACATAAAAATAAATAAACAAATTAGCGTTGGGCCATTATCGGCATTAACGTGCTAGCAAACCCATGTTTAATTTATATATATCAAAATATATTAAACGTGCGTGTGGTAAGAGGATCTACAGCATACTGCATTGGCTAAAACACACATGGAAACACGTTGTGAAAAATAATATCACAGACATTGAATTCGGACTCCAGAATTATCACAGAGGTTGTGAGAGAAAAACACAGACATGGTAGATTCAGATCCGATTAAAATCACCAAGTACCTCTGTGAAATAAAATATTCTCTAATGACCCCCTGTAAAACTAGTCCCGTCCGAATAGGGCTTTACTTTTAGTCATTATTTAGGTAGCACACATATTCCGAATGCCTCTGGCAGAATTCAAATGATCCATTTTGATCTAAATTAATTTCAAAATGAATCTAGATTATTCTAGATAAAGAAAAAACAAAACATCTATGCCCACCCCTAAAATAGATGCATTTGCCCATATAAAAAGGTATGTCAATCCAGAGCAAGATGACAACTCACCTTTGTGCTTTCCTCTATTTGAGTGCCTCTCTTCCAGGCCTCAGAGAAGATTGAACTGACTACACTCTGGGAGCGGGCATGGGAGGATGAAGTACCATCTGACATACCACTGTCTGCTTGGCTAGAGTGGTTTGACTGTGATTCTTTAAGCATAAACAAATAAGCACAGACATTAGCCAGTAACCCATACATTAGAGTAAAATCACTATTATGCCATAAAAGGAAATTGCTACCAGTGCCTATGATATTTGAATGGTTCAAACGCTCATGTTCAAGTTACTCACCAGGTATACTAACTGAGCTTGTTCCCGACTTGATGCTGGTGCTGGAGAGAGAAGACCAGTCATAGGCAGCTTCTGTGCGCTTCATGGCTTCCTGGTAGTTCACATACAATTGCTTCCCATACTGTGCATAAATCACATTCAATGAGAAAAGTGATATAAACCCAACATATAAGTTTCAAAAGGCCACAGGATTCATTAACTGAATAGAAACCATGACAGACTATAGGAAGCTGTGGTATTACCTTAGCAATACGAATTCCATTAACCCATTGGTGTAGAGTTCTGACATCATCACAGCACAGGTATTTGATATATTGTGACTTCTTCTGTATCTGAGGGTGCTGTGGGCACAATCAACAATATTACCAAGACATGATGCATTGCAATACTAATAAACCACTAGAGGGCAGTAACAAAGGTTTAGTCAATGTGCATAATTCAAAGCCATCTGTTACGCAATCACATGTGAGTTGTCCATGTAGTTGCCACCTGTCACCCAACCCGTTTTTAAATTTAGCTTAATGTATTCGTGAAAATGTACAGGAATCATCAACACATTTCCATTGATTATTTGATTTTATTCTTGGATGCTATAATGTGTTAAAAGGACATGAGTGGACATATTTGCATCATTAGCTGCTGAGTAGTTTTGTGTAGTTCAGCATCACATTTCAGGTAGTCTTAGCCTCAGATGTCATGCCCAAGGAACGCTGGCTGATGGATATTGCACACAAAAGTGGAAACTAGGATTGTTACATTATGAGATTTTCACAATATGATTATCGTCGTATTGGTATAAGTTATCAAATCATTATTAGAATTATAATCATCAGCTACAATGACGCTTAAATCAATAAAATGAGATATGGCTTTTGGTTGAACATGGCTTATTGTAACAATATCACAATAAACCGCCATACCAGTATACAAACCTAGTGGAAGTCAGGAGTTTCAAAGTCGTCAGGAGTTTTAAAGTCATCGTGGGATTGGTCGAATTACACAGGATTTCCAGGAGATGTGTGTGTTGCATTCTTTAACACTCCATTTGGAAACAAAGTGTTTGGGTTTACAACTGTGACAACGAGTGCTTAACATGATCAACTAAATGCTGGATTTTCAAAAGTATGCGGCATATGATAAAATACGAGTTTTACATACTGGATGTTATTGTGACATTTCCACGCCCCTGAAGCGAAGCAAACTGTGATTTGACATGTCGGTCAAGCGGCCTCATGGGCGGGCCTTAGCATTCCAGACCTTCAGGCATCTGGCTAGGCGAGACTGTTTTGGACTAATTTTGCCACAATAACAGTGAAACTCTTGGATTTATTTAAAAACTTTAATTGATCCTGATAAGGACTCGTCATCACAGTTGTAAACACAAAGGCTTTCTTCTCTTGTGAAGGGGTCTGGTGTTATAGCATCTTTGTTTCCAAGTGGAGTGTTAAAGAATGCAACACACACGTCTTCTGGAAATCCTGTATAATTCAACCAATCCAACAGTGACATCAATAACTTCTGAAGTGTTTTAAACTCCTGAATGTTTAGCCAACATTCTGTGAGCATGACATCTGAGGCTAAGACTCGCGAGGTGTTTTTTTCTTCATATATTGCATTTTTGGGGAAAAGAAAGTTTAACCAGTTTAAAAAGCATTTAATTTACACATTTTTTGCAAAAAAGAAGAAAATTTTATAAATAAAACATTACAGATATCTTTACGGTCACATTTGATCAATTTAATGCATCATTTTTTAATAAAACTATTAACTGTTTTACAAAAAAGGCCCCACATATTTGAAAGGTAGTATATAAACCAATTTTATAAAAGGTAAGTAGTCAACAGTGCACATCATTTACACTGGCTTAAGAACAAAAGCCATAAAACCATACACACCTTGAGGGCCAGGCAGTAGTCAGTGGGGGCCTTGTACTTGCTCCGGTAGTCCTGACCATAATAAACATTAACATGGTCCAACTGCAGGAAGCACACCAAATCCCTCGAAGCCTACAGTGATTAAATTAAACATATTAATATTGTATGGATAATTTATTCTTAATAGCTTACAGTGACTGAAATTGAGATGATAAAGCAAAACCTTTAAAAAAAATAATACTTTATATTATCCTGAGAGTACAAAGCAGAAGCAAATACCATGGATCCACCACAAGAGGATATCAGTGAGTCCTTGCAAAAGCATATGTATTACAGACAGACAAGCCCATGACCCTAAACGTCAGAGAATTTACCATGAACCAATTGTTCACATGTAGAGTATGCGCTTGTGACTGACTTCAAATTGTATAAGAACATGAATATTGTATAACAAAAAAAAAGGCATGGAGTTCTCTCTGGGAATTAAAGCCTCATGATTTATTTTAAGAGGATGACAAATAGCATATGGTTTGTGTAGAGTATCCTCGGTGAATCCATAAACAGGAAATTCCCCTCGAGTTTATTAAGTTCTGTGTCCATTTAATGGGAACACAACACCAAATCCCATGATGAAACAAAAACAATAACACTGACCTTGGCTTTGCCCTTTGGCACAAAATAGATGCCAGATGCCCTCAGCAGAAAGTAGCGCTTCTTCCAAGACTTTTTGCCATCCTCTTTCAACCACAACACTCCCTCAATTTCAGGAACAGACACTGAGCTTCCACAAAAACATTCCTTCAAGACATACAGATACAAAATACATCATTCTATGGTCAAGTATTCTGAAATTTTATCTTGACAAATAAAGGCTGCTGTTGGATATCAATCAACACTGATGAAGGCTTAGGTCACATCAACTAATTTGCAATTTCTATGTTAAACAAGGAAAGCAAATAAATACATTTTAAAAAAAGGCAATAAGAGATTAGTCTAGTTAATGTAACTTTATATGAGGTGTTTGAGAATTTCTGAGTGCGATAGTTGGTTTAACTGAAAATGTACCACTGCAATATAATATCAATCTATAATTTGTATTATAATGTGTAGTTTACCTCCAGCAATGCCTCCTTGTTTCTGTCTGCCATCTCAGAGGTCTCCTTTCTCCCGAGTAAATAGTTCTTAAAACATACACAACATGCAACAAGTCAATCATAAAACACTACAACATAAAACATACTATTCCTTTAAACATATCTGTATTTAGGTTCAGTAAAATGTTATTAAAAAAATACTTGATCAATGATCAAAATACATCAAACATTTAATTTAATGAAATATTACTGTGATGCATTGAAAATGCACAGCTGTATTTTCAGCAGACACAACCTCATGATCATTCAGAAATCATTCCAACAATTCCATTAAATTCCAATCATTTTCTTTTTTTTTCTTATTCAAGTTGAAAACCGTTGTGATGCATATTTTTGTAGGAAGAAAACATCTTATTTTTCAGGACATTTTGAAGAATAGAAAATTAAAAAGAACACCTTGAAACAGATTTTATTATCCTTTTGGTAAAATTATAGACATCTTTACAGTCACTTTAGATCAAATGCTGTAACTTTTTGTAACTTACTGAGTAAAAGTATTTATACATAAAAAAAACCCATACTGATCCCAAACTTTTAAACAATAGTGTAAATTGCGGTTTAAAGGTGTCAAAATGCTTCTAATTTTGATATTCTAATCAAGTAGTGACTTAATGTTTGTATCTACGATTAAAACGATTTAATTTGTAGCAAAAAGAGCTTCACCTGTGGATTTTTGAAAAGTGCATATTTTTCAATCCGTTCAATGAACATGAGTTTGTTTTGACTGTCTCTGGTCCAGTTGAGTAAGTTCTCCACCAGATTCTCATGGTCTTCAAAAATTCTCTCTGAGGAAAATGATTGAAAGAGTGAGCAAGAATGAAAAGGTACAAAATCACAGTCTTATTGTCCCTCAGCATGTGCATGTGTCCTCACCCATCTGTAGCTCAGGGATGGTCTCAACCAAGGCCCAGTCCGGACTGTAACCACAGTGAGATTTATCCAGCAGACTGTCCAGCACCTGCCGGACCGTCTGCCTCTCATCCACCATCATGGTCTTTGAGCTCTCATCTGACATGTGCACACGTATCACCAGCTGAAGAAGAACATTAACAGGAAAAGAAAGTTTGTTTCACACCAGTACATTTAAAGTTGAATACAGCTATATTTACAACATATTTTCAAGAAAAGTCACATTCAGTAGATAAGTAAGCAGTGCATTATACCCATATACGACTTTTAAATAAATGTTTAATAGCTCTCTTAAAATGGATCAATTGAATGAGAGAAAGAAAAGTAGCTAACAAGTGGCCTGTAAACATGGTAACTTCACCAATACTGTTTTAAAATCATCCCAAGATGCATCTTAAGTTGGTTGGCTGGTTGGTTTCGTCAGGTTGGCTGCCAAAATATTTAATAGTTTATTTCCATAATAAATTCTACAACTACAAGGGACTTATGTGCACCACTATATAGTCACCAAAAGCACGCTTTATCATCTTTACTGTAACACTGCCAGAAAATCAGCTGTTTACAATGAGAAACACAAGCCGTCAATATACTGACCTGAAGAGCATGAGAACGTTATCACTAGAAAATAACTTTTGTAAATGGGAATAGTTTGACTTGAACTGAACTGATGACAGCGAGGAGAGTTCAGTACACTGACTTTTGTGAGGAAGCAGCTGATCATTTTTCGCACTGTCTATTTGCCCATCTTCAACATGTTTACCATCAAACATTAATTTTGGAGTGAGCTAGAAATTTACAACAAAAATAAAGTTGCTTTTTAAAAGCAATAACTGAGAATTTTCTTACAAACAGAATTCGGTTTATGGCACTACTCTTTAACTGAATATGCTGAATTCTAAGCTGTGACTAATGTCTAACGACTAATAAAAGCGCATTTGTTTTTATATTTTTGTCATGGGTTATAGAAATCTGGTAACACTATAGAGACAAATTCTCACCATTAACAAGTTGTTTATTAGCATGCCAATTATTAAAATATTGTCTGTTTATTAGTACTTATAAAGCACATATTCTGCATAACCTTATTGTCCATCTCTAATGCTATCCAATACCTACTCTTAATAACTACCTTAATATTAATAACTATTAATAAGCAGCAGATTTAGGAGTTTACTGAGGGAAAAGTCACAGTTAATGTTTTATTAATGGTGAGAACATATACACACATATATATATATATATATATATATATATATATATTAGTAACTGAGCAAAAAGTAAATTTTCAACTCTATATATAATGAAGTTCAGATATGAATTTTTTTTGTTTTTTGCTGACTCATAACTCCCATAAGATGAAATACATTTTAACATCCTGGTTTAGGTTGGTTTTGTCTTTTAATCAGTTTTGACAAATTTAAATGGTTTTAAACAATCAAATAAATGGCTTGTACTAATTCAAGAAAAACATGGCATTCATCTAAAGCTTGCGCACTTGCTGGGATATTATATGGAAAGGAAAAAACAATAATTAGCACAGTATGTTACAAATATGTTGTTCAAATCGGAATGTCTGACTTTGCTGAGAGATTTATATGCACTGAATTGGAATATGATGTGAATCTTCAGAAACGTGGCTTTAATAAAGGCTAATTGGGAACAGAAGAGACAACTGGCTTTCAACCCTCTCTATTTCACACCCCATTTTCGTTCTCCTTGAGAGCGGGGAGCGAAGAGAAGGGACAGAAAAAGTGTTGCATAGGCACATTAACAGAAAGCCTTGCCAGAGGTCCTGAAAGCCATCAGAATATTAGCATGTGGCACTTTTCCAAACCTGGCCTCAGCAGAACACGCGCTGCTAATTTATGCTCTCTTCCCTCTCACACATATGCTCCAAATAACATGCACTAGATGACATATCTTGCCTGCCTCATTCTTTGACCTCAGCACAAACAATCTATCACATTGCACAATAATATTTCAATTTAATGTACAAACTCAGAAATGTTACAAACTGACACACTGATAAATAAAGGAAAGGCTTATTTTGACAGAACAATAACTCATTGTCCTATTACTGACTAAGCCAAATCACTGCAACTTTTTTGTTTTGCAAAACTGAGTGACATAAATTTTTAAAACATTGCTTCAGTCTGCAAAATCACCTACACGCAGTTTTTTCCTCCACAAGAATACACACTAGGGTCCAAAGATCTGCGACCACTTGCAAAAAGTTTTTTTTTTTTTTTTTAATTTATTAATTAAATGTATTAATTCATAATATATTTTCAATAAACAAATAATATTATAAGCTATTTGGATGAAAAGTTGAGCTGACAGACTCCACAAGTGCACAACCTGACGATCACTGTTATCCAGCATGATATGACATGTCCATAAGACTGTTTTGGGTTTTTTTTAAATGGAAAAGAAATTCTGATCTTTTATTGGGTTAACATGGTCAATGCCATAAATTACCTTTTTTGTGACAAAAACGTGACCTTTGTTACCTTTTTTTATTTTTTTGGAATATATATATTTTTTCATCCTGAAAACTTTCATAATTTCATAAATTTTCAAAAGGGTCTCAGACTTTAGGTCCAATGTATAATATTAAATTCTTTTTTAAATGATTATTATTTGAAGTGCATTTGACGCAGTATCATCCCGTATCAGTCTCACTGCACCATTGCCGCTCAATGCTGTCAGTTTTCTCTAAACATACAATGAATGGAAACAGTCATCTGTCTCGGCTACAGAGGCCCAATCACTGTACTGTGTCTAATTCATTCACTTGGTATTAGTATGTGCCTGGTGGCATCTATTTTGACAGGGTTTTTCAGATAATAGCGTAATAGGATAGATCGTCTCTCAAGAATTAACGCAAACCTCAGACCAGTTTGAACAGCATTAACACAATGTAAATTGTTTTAACAAGTCATTTGAAGCAAAAGCCTAACCGACATTTTGTTTGTGCATCTTCCCTTCTAAGCAGACAGAGACTCACAGACACATGAGTGACCTATTTTCTGCTCTGCATTCATTCTGAATTCTCCAGCTAGTGCGTGTAAAGGGCTACATCATGCAGTGCAAGAGGAGGTTTACTGACCCACAGGGGCTTTTACCCACCTTTTTAACCTGGGCTTC
The DNA here is from genome assembly GCA_032361065.1 of Enteromius trimaculatus. Lineage (NCBI taxonomy): Eukaryota > Metazoa > Chordata > Actinopteri > Cypriniformes > Cyprinidae > Enteromius > Enteromius trimaculatus. The sequence goes on along the minus strand of JAUMHP010000040.1, from coordinate 3,893,450 downwards.
TTTAATTTTCTCCAGCGCCACACGGATTTTCTCAGCTTTCGCTTTGGCAGCCTGTTCCTCCTGTGAATGACACAATGACATGTTAACAAAGAAACACACTTGTACAGCATTCCACCAACAGCCTGCTAGTAGTATCATCCGTTTCTGAGGACAGGTGGATTTCTGTTTGACACTTACCTGCCCTCTCCAACACGCAGTCATCACATCCATTCTGACCTTTCAAAGCAATCCCTATACCCTAGCAAAGTCTGATCACCAGCAACACAAAAGGCAGTTACACGATCACTCCTGAACCATCGCTCATGTTAACGGTTCCTCAGAGAAATGGCTGTCCATTCATTCAATACGAATTTTAAGAGATACGCAGATTTGTACAATCACAATTGTTTCAGAAATCCATTAAATGAATGTTCTCATCACAAATGCTGGCTGTGTTAAGGCCTGACAGGTACTTCCAGCTGAAGTTTCAGAGCTGCTGTAGAAATGGCCTCCGATGAAAATCATTCAAATAATCCAAAGTCTAAGCTCAGTGTGAACGAATGGAAGCCGAAATGTGCATCGGCCGCGACACACAGATGAAAACGTTTCCCCTCATGTATCTTTACACCCAGAGTACCTTACACACAACTCTACTCCTCAACATTGGGAGGGATTGAGACCTCCCCCTCTCTTCAGTGTCTCTCTCCCTCTCTGTGAAACAGCTGCATGTCTCTGGTAGCGTGCCCAATCACAGGGTTTAATCCCCCTCACCAGCAGACCAAGCCGCCATCAGCTATAAAAGACCCTCTCGTACCTCTTCTCCAATCGGAAAGTACACATACTTTGTAGCAGCCAATCAATGAGGTTCGTTTCTTTGACCTTCTTTCAACTAGCCAATAAAACTAAGGGCCAAAAGTAGATGATATTGTTCTTTGATCTTTTTTTTTTTTTTTTTTTTTTGTGGTTGTGAGAAATCACCTCCCGTTTTGGGGTCATATCTCCTTATATTTATTGTTTTAAACATTAATTTAAAAAAGCCCTCTTGTCTATAAGGACAATGATTTTAAGTGACCCTGTGTTAAGTCAACTATTATGATCATGTTATATTTTTCTAATGGGATGGGTAGGTTACTGGTAGATTAAGAAATACAAAGTCAGAGATAGACAAATAAAGATACAAAGAATATGCAATGAATGAGAGGAAATGAGGAAAAAAGTATGGTACGTGTGCTATAAAAGGACAGTTTCTCTTGCATATTTATGATGCAGAGAGAAAGAGAATGGGAGAGTTCTGCAAACAGCCGAGGCAGAGGCTTCGATAAAAAGCATTAAATTCCCTTTGAAGTATTTTTTCCTTTCTCTGTTTTTTCTCTCGGTCTGTGTTTGAGCAGAGAGTCTGTGTTTCTGCAGCCTGAGGTGAACCCATCTATACACTGTTTGAGAGGTCTGATGAAATCATGAGGAAATCAAAATGGGATTTCAAGAACATCTCCTCGGTTTGTGTAAATGGAGTAGTTTGTCTAATGTCAGGACAAATAAAATAAAATATAGCTGACTCTGCTTTATATATTAAAAAAGACAATTAAACAACTAAAAAAGACAAAACTTGAAATTCTAAATTTAAACAGTAATAAAGAGAAATATTTAGGATTTTGAGAAATTCAAGTGAATGTTCTCATTAAAGTAAGCGGGGATGCAAAAAAAACTTCAGCTTTAAATTTCTGTTAATACTAATGTAATGTATAAATAAATGTAAAACTTTAATTCAAAAGCTAACTATAACAACAACAACAACAACCAGAGATAATGTTGTAATGCAGCACAATGAACTTGAGAAAATAAAAACCGTATCAATTTGGCCATAGAAGCTTCAAGGTTTAACAAAAGCTCACACAACCTTGAAAAATCAAAGTGGCGTCAGATTTGGATGCTTATTATTTAACTCCACGAGACAAAAGCACCACTACCCACAATTCCCTGCACCTGCAAAAAGTGTCTTTGCTGATATGACAACATGGGAATTACATATCACATGCATAATATCTGCTCTCAGGAAGTTATTCATTACAGACTTTTGTTTTAAGCCAATTAACTCTTATTGGAAAATGGATAACATCATTATTATAGGGATAGTTCACTTAAAAATATATATATTTCATCCATTCACTTCTTACTTCATTCCAAATCTGTATTATTTATTTTCTTTTGCTGTAAGAATGTTTTTTTTTAACTATACAATGGAAATCATTTACAAAACTTTCTGTTTATTATTAAACTGTCTGTATATTTGTCCTTTAACTAAAATGTATTTGTGCTCTGCAGAAAAAAAAAAAAAATCTTACAAATTTGGTTAAAATATTCCTGAAGTAATACTGTCATGCTGAAAGTCAAAGGCAACATCTTCAAGTCACTATACATTGGGCACGGAAAGTATTCAAAAGCCCTTAAATTTTTCATTTTTTTCATAATTTTTAAAAAATTGCAGACATTTGCTAAGTTCATTTTTTCCCTCAATGTACACACAGCACCCCATATTGAACAGAATTGTTGACATTTTTGCAGATTTATTAAAAAAGAAAAACTTAAATATCACATGGTCCTAAGTATTCAGACCC
>JAUMHP010000040.1:3878660-3890756 GCA_032361065.1 Enteromius trimaculatus | reverse complement strand
ATTTCTTCAGCAGTAACATAAGCAGCCTTGGGCAGATTCTCTGTTAAAATTACTTATTTAACATTAGATGATACCATTTATGTAATATTCCTTTTTGCAGTGAAACATTATGCAAGCGAGCCGTTTGTAAGCGTTGTCAGTGTTGAGACAGTCATGAGAAAATTCATGAATAATCTGCCTGTGACTGCTCACATTGGAGAAATACTCGGAATATACTGTACAGTGTTTTCATTTTATTATTAGTGTTATTGTTTTATTATTGCGCAGTGTTTAGCCTACTATTCATCTCCAAATTTTAGCTACATTATAATGCTATTCAATACGCTCAAACCCAGAGGATGTGTCACGTTTGAGATAGTAAAACCAGTAATTTTTTAATTGCTCTGGGATTAGAAAATGTGAATATATTTGAACAACTCCAGTTTGATCTAACATGTGACGATTGTAGCCTATCGGAAAGTAAAGCACTGTAAGTGCAGGAAAGCAATACTATAACTAATCTTTAATTTGAACAGTCTTTAGTCATTATTCATTTTTTTTGTAAGATGTATAAGCTTGCCTCTGTATCGTGATATGCTTGTATGGTTTTCTTGCATTTTTTTTTTTAAGTAAAAAGCTTGTCTGTCTCTGATTCATTGTAAATTCATACACCTACCGCTCCCATTTAAATCATGAAATACGCGTCAGAATATCATGTCAAAATTTTTCCTCATTTCATAATACCGGATTAATGATGGAAAATTGTGGTTAACATATTTTGATAAAACATCTTTGGTGTATTGCTTATTTATAAATAACAACATCCCCGTGCTGCGGGCATTGCCTTTCACACAGGCTACAGCGGAAGTTATTTTAAACAACTACACGAAGCTTCCCGTCCTTCGAAGGCGGAGCGTGAAAAAGGTCCAGAACTGTCTTCTCATAGCTCCTTTCATTTCCACAGTTTCTATTATGTCTCTGTATTAAAGACATTATCAAACCATTTTCAGCTGAAAACAGAGGGACAGCTGGAGAGAGTATTTCTAAATATATCTGTAGAGCGGGCACAGTCACTTTGTATTGAAACGAAAGTGAACACTGAGTCACTTGAACAACTGATCAAAACAGCCCTGAGCCAAATGTCCGCTACCACGAACCGCCACACTTTTATTCTGAGGATGGTTCCTCGCACAGTGATAACTATGAATCCTGGGAGGAAGGTGTGAACATATTTCAGCATCCAAGAACAAGTCAAACCCCTCTGAAGCACATCTGGCAGCTGTCAGTCATTGTATACAGTGTATGCTGTGTATAGAAGAGTTTTACTCACACAAACTTTTCCAAGCCCTGTGAAAAATAATGCATTGCCTAATTTTCTTTTCTACCGAACCACAGACATTTTTTGAATAGACAGAAAAGGTTCATACAGGCAGTAGAAGAGAGAAAAAGAGAGGGAAGAAAAAATTGTGAGAAACACTTGACATGCAGTCTTAAGACATTTCATTAGGGTGTGGATTGATTCTTACTCAGTACTTTACGTCATATCCTTTGGCTATCCAAATGGCACAAAAAGCACACACGCTCACACGCAGAGCCGGTGGCCGAGTGAAAGAGATCCTTTCATACAGGAGCCGCACGAGTCCAAAGTTCGCCACGGAAAAGGTGTGTCGTTTTCCGTAGTCTGACCTTCACTCTGTCTGAAAGCTTGTGCCAATACTGCAGAATCCCCAGACTGAGCAGGATGCAGATTCTGGGTCATATTTATGAATATTATGGTGAAATAATTTGTTGTCTGTTAGTCTATAGACATCCCAGTTGACCATAAAAAAATCTCACACAAAAATTAAGCTAAATTCTCTTATAATTAATCTTTTATCCTCATCCTCATGCTGTGCAAGATGTATATGAATTACTTTGTACTGTAGAACACAAATGAAGATAATTAGAAAAAGCATGTTGTGAAACTGGCGTTAACCATTAAAAGGACACTGAAGTATGACATTTGGAGGGCTTCCAGCGAACATTCAGGATCCTTTAGGAGACATTTGTTATCAGTATGTTAATTTATTGTTGTTGTTAATGTTAATTAACCAAATGGTAATCCATGTTGACATTAGGACAAGGATATTAAATACATATATTTTAAATATGGAATGTTTTGCCATTTTTTGAGCTTAACAGCTGTGGTCACTATGAACTGTTCTATGGAAAGAAGATCTGTATCATTTTAGGTCATATGGGTTTGGAAAAATATTAGGCTGCAACAAGCAAAAGTGTCTAATAATGAGGGTTTATTGAGGTAAAGTGAGTAGTACTGAGCTGGTCATATGATCTATGGCAGCTCCCATGAGGCAACCCACTCATTTGAAACAATTTTCCTCATCTTACATCAGAGCTTTTGATGCAAGTCTTAAAAACAGAGGGTCTGCATAATGAATGCTCTCTGTGCTGAGTTCAGAAACGTCAACAATTTTGATTGGTCTTTAAAAACTTCGTATGAGATTTTTTTTTTTTTTTTTCTCAGTGGAAGAGTAAAAGTAGATTAAAGTGGTTCCTTGAGCTGTATCCTCCAGATGTTCTACTCTGCTATTCTTCATCTTTATATATCTGCCACATCCTGGCTCAAACAGGAACTAAAGGCACATGTTTACGAATAGCGCTGACTGTCAGGTATCCCACTCTCTTAGTTTTATGTGTATGTGTAATTGTATGAAATATGTGTGTTTAGCTTCAGGGCAAGAAGAGCGAGCAATCCCCTTTACTGCAATCCCAGGTGGCTTGAAACGTAAAGTAAAAGTCTGAACACCCAAACACACTGCACCATCCATAGCAAAAAACAAACAAACAAACAAACACCTGCAACACACTGCAGAGTCTGATACATAAGAAAAATATGTAAATATATTATTTATAAATAAATAAAGTACTTAGTCTAAGATGACAGATGAAAGCCCTGGAACATCAGATGCCGCATGTGATGGCCCTAGAAATAGCTATTTATGAGTTCAGTCAGGATCTGTAGCTTTTTAAGTATCACTAGAGACTCCAGAGACTCCAGTTCTCACTGCTTCCATTAGACAGACAGTACTGCAGCATCAGGTCTCGCACCAGCTGGCTGCAGGACAGTTTTTTCCTGCAGGCCATCACACCGTTGATCTCCTACATCATGTAACGTTAGAACTAAAACCTCTCCCAACCCTTCTGCACTTATTATAGTGAGGATCTATGACCTGTCATATTCCACAGCATAATTACTGCTTGTTTACCGCTTCCCATCACGCACATTATGCCCACTAGTCTGTGCCTACTGTCATTCATGGGCGGCACTAAGGGTGGGCTTTTGGGGCTTTGATCTACAATAAAGAACATTCATTTAATGGATGCATGCAGTGACTTCCACTACGCAGACAACTCTGGCCTAAATGTCAGCAAAGCCTCTAGCTCTGTACTCCATCCAGATGTAATATAAGCAGATATTTCATAGACATAACTGTGATAAAGCAGAACATACAGCTGCAAACCAGCAACTGCTTTCATCTCAGATTCACTCAATTAAATAGTCTGCTAACTAAAAAAGTCCCAATGAATCAATGCAGCTGTCGCTTTTATACATTGTGGTTACTAGACTACAGAAAAGTCTGAAGGGGAAAAACTACTTTATATTTTTAAAGATGTTTCTGAAGATGACAGTTAAAGGGGTAATCGGATGCAAAACTCACTTTTACATGTTGTTTTAACATAAGTATGTGCTGGCAGTGTTTGTACACATCCACCCAATAATGATAAAAATTCCCCCAGTGTTTTTTTTTTTTATCTTTATAAACAATAGCCCCTTATTTAAGCCAAGCCGATCTCAGGTTATTGGCTGTGTGACATCACACAGACCCAAGCCCCTCCAACAATGATTGACACTAGTGTTTCAGCATTGCTCCACCCCCGAGTGAGCTGTAGACAGTCTGCCATTCACTGCAGGAGCTGGGGTAGACAATATAGCTCCTAAGCAACTATTGTGTTTTGTTGGATGTAATAAAAAATATGGCAGTCATCATTTACTCTCGGCATCTCAGGACGCTTAAGACACAGTCAATTATCTTTGTTAAAAAAATGTATACATTGCTTTAAGTATTCCAATACTCAAAGAACACCACAACGAATGCGTGTGCATTCCTCTGCTTGTAAACAAGGTGCAGCACATCTGGATTCTACATTAGAAAGCTCCCAGATTTCAACAAAATATTTTAATTTGTGTTCTGAAGATGAATGAAGGTCTTATTATAGGTTTGAATTGACATGAGGTTGAGTAAATAACTGAGGTTGAGTTTTTTTTTTGTATCTGTGTATATACAGTGTATATTTAGAATATATTTTATTTGCATACTGTGCGTATTTGTACATAGTTTATTCTGTTGCTGTATAATAGGGAAGCATCAGCCAAACCTTCTTAACAGTGAGAATTTGCTTAATGTCTATTTGACATAGGTCCTCTTTTGCACTTCATATACAGTTGGACTGTGTGGCACTGGCCAGCTGCTAAATTTGCGAGGGCCTGTTGCGTGTCAGGCTGAGCACACAGACATGACAAAAGTCTCAAACCCTCCTTGTCTCCAGCAGCTGGGAATGTTATGTCCATCCCCCCGAAAAACAAATATGGTGAGGAGAACTGGGAGGCACACTGTCGTATTCAATGTCGCCTCAAAACCTTTGACCTCAAGCTGGCAGCTGGTTTGTTTAGAGTGTGTCAAAAAGAAAGGTGCCCATACACTGTAAGCAACATGTTACATTTGTGACCAAGAGTAATCCCAAACACGTTAACCCAGTTTATCTGGACGCCAAAGGTGAGACAGCAAGTGAGAACCTGGATTTAACACAGCCAAGTCACCTGAGAGCCTTGTGTCACTGAGTCTTAACATCCGGGTATGACTGGACGTATGTGGAGTTATTTTTAAAACCAGTGTTCAGACTAAAAATAATCTAGTTGTATCTGTGGACATAGAATATGAAATACATTGCCTGTTATGAATGGATCGTTGAGGATTTCACACACTACTGTAGCTTGCAAAAATAATATTTACTGCAACACTTGAGTATTGAGCAAAACATTGCAGCAAATAATGATGTTTTTGCAAGCTATGGTAGTTTGTGAAATCTGTTCTCATCATAATAGTTTTATGTCTCGTGACCTATAATCATTCAGGTGTACAAGGAGTATTTTTGGTCAATGATAAATATGAATGGTCATAATATACAGTTCAATTTTAAGTGTTTCTGTTTTTTAAATATTATAAATTATGTTTTGGGAACACTGTCCCATGTGACATTTTACGCCATTTTTCCCGAACTAGGCTTGTACTGGTTACTTTTCATACAAAACGTTTGAAAATAAATGTTCAAGGTTAAAAAAAAAAAATATGTAAACATAATATTTTTTTTATTCAGAAATAAAAACATGCTCACTACAGAAAAGGTAAATATAAAGGTCAATATGAATAACATTTTTTGTGCTTTAGAAAAAAAAAAAAAAAATGTCCTTGACCCATTTATAAATGGTTAAGAAAATAAAAATTGTGCATTTAATATTGTTGCAGGTTGTACGCACAGGTTCAAGTGTAATGCAAATGTGAAAGCATATTTCCTAGGATCCAGTTTTAAGTGGGTCAAGTCTTCAGAAAGGGCATGCTTCCATTTCAGTAGCTGGGAAAAATGTATCTTTACAGTAAATATAAACATACATACATGCATAAAAAAATGGTAACACTTTAGAATAGCGGATGGTTATAAATCATTTATAAGAGATTAGTTAATGATGAAATGTACATCTACAAAACATTCACAAATGATTAATAAGTGATTATTATGTTTAGTTAATTAATTAATTAATTTAACAGACGATTGTGTTCTGTGTGGAGTGTGTGGGATCTACTGATAATGTGAACTAGTTTTACCCTCAACTGAAGTTCACATGAGGTGCATAGTGCTAAAATACTCCTTGTGTTTACCATCTTTACCCAACATATCGTCTGTCCTAATGAGACAAAGGGTTTACACACTTTATTAAATTTAAGAAAAACATTTTTTTGTGCTTTTCAACATATCACAACTTGTAAATGACTTATTAATGATATAAATGATTTATTAACTAAACATAATAACCACTTATTAATCATTTGTGAATGTTTTGTAGATGAACATTTCATCATTAACTAATCTCTTATAAATAACATATAACCATCCGCTATTCTAAAGTGTTACCAAAAAAAACAATGCACAATAATTGAAATAAATAAATAAAAATTCCAGTTCATTCAGCATGTTAAACACTGAGCTGTCTAGATTCGCTAAGGCCTCAAATGGTAACATTCATTCCTGGCATTATTCACAGAAATCCAGCTGTGGTGTCAGAATGCTAAACCTTTCTGTCTCTCAAATCTCCATCACTCTTTCCAACCTCACTTCCTATCCTTTTTTCATCTCAGACATGTCTGCACTTTTACAATGGTTACTCTGAAAACACATGTATTGTACACAATGGACATCTTTGTCGAGACATTCTTCCTGTTAGCTTGGGGATAAAAAGGCAGCAGAAATAAAAACCAGTCACCAAGCTTCCTGCAGACATTATCTGTCATGCAATTGTTCATCGAGACATTACAGTCACCACAGAGCATTTTGTGCAGCACATTATTGTTGTGCGGTTTTCGATTATTTCACATTATTTCTGTTACTGCACATGTGGCCAAAAACGTATATATCACAAGAAGGCACACAACACAAGCATTTGTCTGGATGTATAAGAATGGCCTACCTTTGGTATAGTGTTTTCTTCTCTTTCACTCAGTTCAAAATGTCCAAACTGAAGTTAACTTGTACCTGTAGAAAGGAGGAGACAGGGGATATAAGTTTGTGTGTGCATCGGATCAGAAAATTAAAGCACTACTGAGTGACAAGTGCAACCGCTATGGCTTCATATTGAAGGGTAACTCTACAACAAAACGACAATTTTGTCATTAATCACTTACCCCCTGTGTGGTTCCAAACCTGTTAAAGCTTTGTTTGTCTTTAGAACACAATTTAAGATATTTTAGATAAAATCCGGAAGGCTTGTGACTGTGTCAGCTGCTCCACACAGACATGCCTTCTACGTTTATTTACACATTGATTTAAACAAAAACAGCATATCCGTCAACGGGACAGTCACAAAGCCTCCTGGTTTTCATCTAAAATATCTTAAATTGTGTTCTGAAAACAAACAAAGCTTTTACGGGTTTGGAACGACACAGAGGCAAGTGATTGATGACAAAATGTTCATTTTAGCTACTCTTGTGGTTCACTGTCATGATTTGGCTAATGCAGGATACTATGGATTGCGCATCAGAAGGGAGTTAGAAGTGGATACGGAAAGCCATACCCTGCACTACACCACTGAGACTAACACGACCATGCATCAAGAGATGCTGGACAAATATCCTGTAAGATCTTGTAAGATGCTCTCCCTTTACACAGCACTGTACGCGTGATCGCCAAATCGAAAGCGAAAGCGAACCGCGCAGGCGCACGTTCAAAAGGATTTATATTCCAAGCATTTTGGTAATGGCTCCATGATGCGCGAAAATTATATACATTTTTAGCAGGTTTGTGGGTGTAGGCGGGAGTGGAAAAAGAAAAATATAGGAAGCTGAACTGAATATCATAAGAATTGTGTGATTGGCTGTTAAGTAGTGTGGGGCCATGGTGGGCCAAGTTTTTAAACAGGGTGGGCGGGCCTGCATTGCATATGAATACTGAATCTGTTTTGTTGCATGTGAAATGAGCCTTTTGCTTCCGATTTCTCTCAACGTGGCACAAAAACATTTGTCCGTCAAGAGATGGAAACAAAGTAATTGAAGTTACTTATTTGTAAAAGTAACTCAAGATATTTCTTACTATATTAAAAAAAAAGTGCGCTACTTTACTAGTTACTTAAAGTAATCCGATTACATAATTCATGTAACTTGTAATGAGTTACCCCCAAACACTGTTTACTCCACAGAAGGTATAAAAATAATTGTTATTTTAATTAAAACCAACAGACATTCTGAACAAACAAATATTTTGCCAGACAACAATGACTCATAAACTATATAAACCATTTCAAAGTAAATAACAAAAAGTGTGGGAACTCAGTTGTTCTTCTTAATTAAGAAAATCACAACGCACAATCTGTTATACACCCCCAAAACCTTGACACACACACACACACACACCTCTCAGCTGATGAGAGACAGAAGTAAAGAGTATGAAAAGGGGTGTGTGTCCCATTGAGCAAAGCAGATCACAGCTGCACATCGAGGCACAACTGTGCCGACCGTCTGTCCACATGGCAGCCTGAGATGCTGCGTGTGTGGTGCATGACAAAGCCGTGGCTCACCGACTTGTGGTGTTCTTGCAAAGACTCCCTTATTAGATCTTTCTTTAGACACCGGGGGGGTGTGACTCATCCGTGTTAGACAAACTGAACAACACATTCCACCAACTGTGCTGAAAAACATTTCCTGATTAAATACTGTCTTTAAAAAAGTTGTTAAAAATCAAGGAAGGTGTGGGAGTGTTTGGACAGGGAGTCAGTAAAAAACCCTGATCATGTGACTTTAGTTACCATGGTAACAAAATCGGTAAGAAGCCTTAGTGTCAAACACATGGGAAGGATGCAGTGTTCTCTGAATAAAACACATTTAAATTGCTGACAGTGATGTAAACAATAATAAGTCACAAAATTATGTACGCCTTTATGTACATTAAGTGTTTCAAAAACAGAACTCTTTTCTGTTTGAAAAACATACCAGAAACCAGTGATGCACCAAAATAATGTTATTATAAGCCTTATTTTCAAAAACCACAACCAAAAATCATTGTTGGTTAACTCAACTCTTATTGCGGTTCAGGTCCAGGGTATCGTGGTCTCAGATGATAAATTAAACAAGTCATAAGCATCTGCAAATTCAGCTGAACTTATTGTACTTCTTGCTACTTTATTAATTATTTTCTGTCATACTAAAGTCTATCCACTCACTTAGATTTACATGAAACAGAACCCGAACATATCAAAAAAGATCTGATAAGTGGTTAATAAACATCACTGCATGGTTTGATCCTTACAAAACTATTTTGCCAATTTAGCCCATTTTCATTTCGATTGAATGAAATGAAATTAATTTCCTTTTTTTTTATTTTTTCATTTTTGGTGAATAACTACCAGAAAATCATCAAAGGGGTCGTCCGGTGCCACATGCACTTTTACAAGCTGCTTGGACTGAAATGTGTGTTGAGAGTGTGTGTAGACAACAACCCACCCAGTAGTTTTTTTTTGTTTTTAAATTTAATAAAAATAAGTTGCCCCTTCTGAAATCAAGCCATTCTCAAATGCATGTTGGTGTGGCGTCACACAGACAGAGGCCACTCCCACTATAGTTGATTGACAGCAGCGTGTCACACAGACTGAACTTACCTTGGAACGACACCGGGGTAATTAATAACAATTAGGTTCATTTTATTAATTAATGTTCATGATTAATAACAAAATGTTCATTTTAGGGTGAAGCAACTCTTTCACTGAAATGATAAGGTTTAAAAGCAGGGGAAGACTATTGTACTGTGCACAAAATTTAGGTATAGTATATTTACTCCACCAAAAAATGTACATAAAATTGGACATAAATAAGGACATAAAATTGAACAGTGATTGCATTTGACTTTTTTTATAGATTTTGAGGAATAGTGAATCTGTTTATGTGCATGTGAGATGAGTCTCTCACTCCTGATTTCTCCTAACATGGCAAAAATAGATATGTCAGTCAAGACATGGGAACAAAGTAACTGGAGTTACTCATTTAAAAAAGCAAATCAGATATTTCTAATTTTAAGCACAAAATGAATTGTTTTAATTAAACAGAATGTAAGTATACTAGCTTAGTTTGCAGTTTAGTAAGTACAATTGAAGGATATTTTTATTAAACACATGAATATGTAAATGTATTAGTAGTGTACTTAGTACAAAATAAAATAAGGTATTTCATACTTAGTAAATTTTTGCTTTTTTCCCCATTTGGGATATTATTGTAATGGACTTGGTGTTTTATGAAGGTAGCTGTGACACAATGTTTCAGAGTGTGTGTTGTTTTGTGTTTGGATTAGAGCGTTTGCTAGTTTAAAATTTAGACAAAATGTCTTTGACCCAAACAATTGGTCAGAAGCTATGAAATCACCACCCAGGTATCAGATTGCCTGCTTGACAGGAGAATGACTTAATCATTTTGAAATCATGACACGCATCAGTTTTTTCAGTTATTTTGGCATAATGACAATATTGTCTTTTAAAGCCGTCACTTTAGTTGTGTTTGCTTAATCAAATCTGATTTCCTGTCCATCCCTGTAAAAGCTGAATTGTGAAACGGGGAGTGAGGGCCATAGAACAGAAGCCAAAACAGTGGAGATGATGTCAGAGGAAAGCCCCAGTAGAGAGACTTTACCATGAACTGGCTATTGTTGCTGAGTGGACACAGTCCATATAAAGTATTTGAAAAAAGATAGCCAACTAAACAGCTTGAAACTGAGACTGTGTCCCATGCTGACTGGCAGAGTCAAATTACAAACTCAAACTAATCCAAAATTGCATTTCTTTCTTCCCGTTCCAGGCAAACAGACCCAGATGCAAGTTCTCAATTAAAGATTACTTGATCATGCATCAAAGCACATAAGAAACACAAACAGAATTAAAAGCAAAAACCACTGATCTATATAATGACTGGATCGTTCATAGCGTTCTAAACTGCCGACAGCCAGTGAAGCCACCGGAAGTGTTCGATCCGCCATCTAACTATTCCCCACAGAATACACACGGGATAAATTTTTATGTTATGTATATGCAAATTCATTTTTACTTCAGATGTTATCGGCAAAACTGATGTCTTTTTGGGCAGGACAAGTGCTATATTTCAGTCATTTAGGTGGGCCTGTCTGCGGCGCACTCCCAATACAGGTAACCGATATTTATATACGCAATTATTCAGGAATTATTTAACTCGAAAGTATTAGTGTCAGAAATTTATTTGAATATACAGTTAATAATACAATAGCCTCTGTTGCTCTATGTTGTTTTGAAATGAAAAGCTTACCATGCATCGTCTTGAAATAAAGCTTCATGTTCGTATTGGATGTAATTAGTCAGTTATTTCCCTGAATAAATTATGATGTGTATAACATTTTTAACGTCCCAATAGAGCAAAATCTATTTCAGACCCTCTAAGACCACGCAAATTTACTAACATTACCGTCTACGTGCAAAATGTTATGTATGCTAAATTAATAAGTAATTTAACATTTAAATCATTACTTGCTTCAATGCTGTTAACAAAATCATTGTTGAAACATTTACAGTTAGCCTACTAAAACAATTAATTGCAATGCAAAAAAACATTGCAATTTACTGTAAAATGAAATTCTTTCATTAATTGCTCACCCCCGTGTTGTCTCAAACTTTTATGAGTTTTATTCATTTTCAAAACACGGGAAAAAATATTTGAAATGAAATGTCTCTTGAAATGTCGAATGCACAAATAAAAGCAAAACTAATTCTAAACCAACAAACTTACACAAACACTGAATAAAGGTATATTTGTAAACAAAGCATACATCTTTTTTCAGATTTAAAAGTGTGCACTTTTTATTTTTAGATTGCGGTCGTGTCCGTCTGTATTTCATGTTCATCTGATGTTCGTGAACCTTTTATTTTAATAAGCAGGGGAAATTCCCCACTTTAAAAATGACTGTTTTTCATGCACAGGGTGTTTGCATTAAACGAATGTACACTCATACTTCAGATTTGAAAACGCTGACTTGTTAGGTGATGTTTTCTCATTGAATTCATACAATTTCCTATTAATTCAATGGAATGTATAGGAAGAGTGAGGGATACCAATATTCACTTGACTCTACATGACTTCATGAGCAATCCAGTTCTCTATTATAGATCAGTGGTAAAAACTGACTTACTAATAAAATACTTGTGGCTAGGGATGGCGAAAACTAAAAAATTTCTTGACCGACCACCGAGCCTCATTAGCCGGTTGAAACCGGTTAACCGAT
>JAUMHP010000040.1:3861597-3873954 GCA_032361065.1 Enteromius trimaculatus | reverse complement strand
AATTTTAGATCTTTAAGTCCATCTCATGAAAAATCGGAGCAGAAACAAAGGTGTTGCGTTTATATTTTTGTTGAGTGCATGTTGTTCCAAACTAGTATACCTTTCTTCTGTGAAACGTAGATACTTTTAGAAAGGCTGGAAACTAAACCGTGTCGGTGAGCATCGACTTACATTGTAAAACATTGTATGACATTTCTCAAAAAAATCTTTAATTCAGTTCCAAAGATGAAAGTAAGTCATGCAGGTTTGGATTTACATGAGAGTGAATAGATGACGAAAGAATTTTCATTTTTGGGTGAACTATGCCTTTAATGAGGATGAATTTAATATGTAGCCTAATCTGCTCTGCACATAAATGTAATACATAAAGCCTGACTGAATTGAATTTCTTCACAATTACACTGTTAAATAAGCCTACTGTTCTCCTAAAGCAATTTATTTTATAAGTGGGTAGTAAATGCAGTTTAAGCACGGCAAATTTGTTTAAAAATAACAGACACACACAACATAGTTTCTTTTACAACACTCTCTCCCCACAATGTCCAAAGCCACAGATTTCCGAAAGATAAGCATATATATATATATATATATATATATATTTTTTTTTAAATCTCTTTTAATCTGTCACTCCTTTCTAAATCAGACTTAGATATATTTGGGAGTTATTACTTAAGGGAAATTAGAGACAGCTGATTTTAGCCCTGAAAGCAAAGGACCAAGCACACCTGATGATTGCTGCCAAGCATTTATACCAACAGAGCATCTGTTGGCCTCCAGGTGCTCCACTGCGGATCCTTGTAGCTGCTGAGGACCTATCTCGTTTCACTTTCCCTGGTGACTGTTTCATGGAGGGTTACAGTTTTCTTTGAAGGTCTGCCCCCTTTTTTGAGGGGGAGCTTAGGTAAAATAACACCAACTAACATCTGAGTCCTTTGTGTGGCCCAAGCTCTTGAACAAAAAAATGTTGAATTCAATTTTGAATCCAACTCAAAGCATCAAATGTCTTTAATCAAAACAAAACTGGCAAAAGTCTAATAACCAAAATGTATTTAAAAAATTGTAGCACCTAGAGGATGGAGACGATGTACTGTACATAATACCGCCCTATGCAAAGCTGGTTTATCTCAAATTTAGCATTAACTATAAAAACATGTTTAGTTAAACTGTTCACACACATAGATGACTTGGATATTGGTCTAGCTGTGATGCATTAGCGACAGCTGTTTTTCTCATCCCAACTGCTTTGTCCACACACACTCATGCAGGACCATAGGTTCCCTTTCTCTAGTCGGCAATGCACAAGAAACTGAGAAAAATTGGAAAACATGGACCAAATACTTATTTTCCCAAGGTCTGCAAATTACAGACTGCATCCCACCTTCTACCGATTAGCCCACTAGCTAGTAGACAACATTTTCTGACAGTGAACAGCTATTGCAGACTAAAAAAGGACACAACTGAAGGGCACAGGTTCAAAAGGAAATAGGAAAAAGTGACAAGGACTTATTGAGAAACTTCCAATGATTCAATCTCTTACTACATGGACTTTTATTTGGCAGAAGCACTTGAAAAACATGAACACCCCTCAGTGGATCTTGTCAAATACACTTAAGCTGCAGTCAGTCATTTAGTCCTACCAGGGAAAACAACAAATTAGATTTGCTTCACTTACCAATGCGGTTACAGCCTACACTGTTTTTTTAAACAGTTATGTACAAATAGACTGGTTCAAATGATTTGTTACATATTTGTGCATAATGATCAACGTAAAAGTAGAGTTTTTCATCCAGATTAGATATGTTTTGCATGAGGTTAATAAGTAATTTACAACTATAAAACTGAGGTGTGTCCATGAACAATAACATCTCAAAAGCAGCAGTCCTGCTGTCCCCAATAAATTACAGATGTCATTTCCCTCTTCTCATGAGCCAGGCTTGTAAGGGACAATCCCTGTTTAACATATCCTGTGTGTCTGAGAATAAACACCAATTATATTTACACCCACTTTGACAGCAACATAATCAGGATTCAATGGCCATTCGTGGATATGGATGAAGAATTAGATTAAAAA
This sequence comes from Enteromius trimaculatus, assembly GCA_032361065.1. Taxonomy (NCBI): domain Eukaryota; kingdom Metazoa; phylum Chordata; class Actinopteri; order Cypriniformes; family Cyprinidae; genus Enteromius; species Enteromius trimaculatus. The sequence continues at coordinate 3,871,883 of JAUMHP010000040.1, read as the reverse complement.
CGATACTGAAAATACTTGGAAAAGGACATGTGACAAAAACATTTAGGACCAGAGTGACTGTAGCAGGACAATGAACACAGTCTGGACACCATGGCCTAGAGCGCACGCGACATGCAAATAAAAGACGTTTAAAACACGCCGGAAATCTTTACATATCCAACGTTTCTCCCCTCAGTGGCTTAATAAACGACTTTCGTTCATTGATCAACACTATAGGGTTATCGAATCGACATGTATGGTTTAAAATCCAGCATGCTAGCCTACGGACTCGATAGGGTGGAGACCAGCAAGCTGACAACATTGTTTCAAGTGATATTCATTTTAAAGCGCACAGATGGACGCATAATTACAGTGAGAGAAAAGAAAACAACTCCCTTCACCAACGTGGGGTGAAGGGGGCATGAAATCCATGGGCGTTATGAACACACCCAGGATCACGCAGACATACAGCGTTGAATGAAAACACGTGACGGACTTTTTATTCTCTGCTAAAGTGCTGTTGGTAACGCTAGATAAATGTAACATGATGAAAATAAAATGTCACACTGAGCACTAGACTGGACCATGCCCTATAGCCACAGTACAGGCTACTCGGCCACACACCCAGAACAGCCAGGGGCTTTTTTGACTCAACTGGAGATAACGTTAAATCCAAACGAGGATAATCACACGAGCTTATTACAGTTTTACCAACTAACCACCACCTGGTCAGCCAAATTCATTGACTGATGATGCAGAGCTTTTGTGCACGTGGAAACTGACCCATTGTCAAATGACTAAGATGAATTCGACCCCTTTCTTTAACACGCTCCATTTCTTTTTGCCCAGGCAAATTTCTCATAAGGACACACAATAACAGCACACCGTATAACTTAACCAGTTTGTTTAGCCAGTTTGGGACCTTTCCTAATGTAAACCCATTTTTTACAACAGAATGCCGCACAAGTCTGTGTATCAGACATAAGAAAGATGAGATAATAGTAGCCACTTACCCAGCGGCGAAGAGCTCTGCAATTCTTTTAGGTTAATAAAAAACAGCCGATAATTATTTAGAAGAATGTTAAAGGTAGATATCCCACGTCCCTGGGGCTGAATAGCGCGGTATATATACTAAAAAGACAAATTATTCATTAGCCCGATTCAATCCTTTTAGTCTTCTACTGACACATTTCGGTTTCCTCTCCCATTCTCTCTCCCGGAGAACGGAGATTGCTGCGCGTTCCTCGCGTCCAGTTTCCTGTCCTGCCCAGATTCAGCGCTCGACCAATCAGCCTACCACAAGGAGGTGCTTGGATCCCCCCTCTCTCCACACGAGAACAACAGCAGGCCGCTACTGGTGCATGAGGACAACAGGCAGCACATGTGCGTGTATTATGGCACGGAACTATAGGCAGTTAGAATAATACAAGTGCGGTATTTACATGATCCAATTTACTATTTAAAGTTATTGATTTGTTTGACAAGAAATAGGCTATTAATAGGCATGCGCGGCGAATTTCTGAGTTTTTAAAGAAATATTTCGCTAGAAGTTCTACTGATCAAAGGTCTTTGGTTGATGATATAGTTTGGAGAAGAGCCTGGCTTTTATCTGTGGCTCTGTATCCAAGAAATTTTGATCTGACGGTCTAATATTTTGATTTCGCCAATTTTGTACACTCCTTTAGTTTAAAATATATTATTTTTTAAATTTAATAACACTAAAAATAAACTATGGAGCATGCATGTTGTTGTTATTGTTTTTTTGTTTTTTGTTTTTTAATTTATGGTATATTTTACAATCACGAAATAATTGCAAATAGTTTCCCATCTAAAATTAAATTAAGCTCACTTCTGAATCATTTTTACTACATTAAGATATTACAGAAAATAATGTAAAGAATATTAATGCATTTTGATGCTTTCCTTGTCTGAATTATTGTTTGAACTGATTGTTGAATGTCTCTGTAATGTCTTAAGTGATCTGTTTTGTTTGTTCTATAACCTTTAGATTTCGTTGGCCTTATCTCCTTGTATTGTATGTGTTGTTGTAACCATTTTAAATGTGTTATAATATGTGTATGTGTGTATGCATTTGTTATTATGTTTATCTGATCTAACTTTTTCGTAAAGTGTTTAATGTAGGCCATTTTAGTTAATTGCAATGAACAATTGTAGATTTTTTTCGTGTGGAAAAGATGGTATAATCTCCAAAGTGAAACGTAAAAAACTGCAACAAAATGAGCATTTCGTAGTTTGTGAGTTTGTTTGTTTGAAGAACAAAGAGACACAGTTTTGGGAAAATGTAGTAGCGTTCTCCCCCAAGCGGACAAAACTATAACTGCGCATTTTCCTCCGCTGCATTCTTACTAATACTAATACTAATTTTGTTTGTATGTTGTTTTTGTTCTGTTGTTGATTTATTTTTGTTTTTTTCAGCATATAATAGTTCATTGAACCACAGGCAAAATCAAAGAAAGAAAGAAAGGTTGCATAGGCGTATGTTTTATGTTCGATATAATGAGAATATGGAGCTCAAAGAAAGACAAAAATACCTGTTTTATTCAGAAGCCCAAACTGAGCAAAAATACACCATTTGGTGCAGATATAAATCAGTTAAATCAGACTCCCAATAATGTCTCAGTAAGATGATATTTATGCTTAGATTCATGAACAAAGCTTTCTCATTTCAAAACATATATTGCAATGATCTTTATGATCATATTTGATATTTCGTTTAACCAAAATAACAAGTAAGGCCTTTTACTTGCTAAAAGTATAGGCTGTTAATCAGATGACAGAAGGCATGTATTGTGTACAGGATTTAGTTTTGATCACTTGGGTATTTAGAAAAGAATGTATACATTATTGCTTTATGGGGATAAAGCAAAACACTAAGCTTTTAACAAGTAAATGACAATTAATAATCAGAATAAAATATTAATATAACAAAATATAAAATAAACAAAGCAATAATAACAACAATTATTTGAAAATGATCCTTAAGTGATTCTCCCTAATTAATAAAAATGAATCCCTCGGTCCCTGCTGCTGGAAAACAGCCCCAAATGAGCCTGACATCAGCACACTTTACTTTTGGGATGGTACTCTGCAGATGATAACCAGAGCTGGTTTCCTTCAGACATGAGGTTGATTAAATCTTGTTTCTCAGAGTCTGAGGATCCTTTAGGTTGTTTTTTTGGTCCTGGTTGTTTAAAACCTCTTCCATTAAAGTTATCAGAGACTACATGCTTCTGTGACCCGTCAGTAAGGAAGGATTGTTTTCTGAACTCTTCCACGGATGTGTGGCTTGGCGCAAACCTGTTTTTCAGCTCTTCAGGTAGTTCCTTTTGACCTCAATGCATGGTTTTTGATCAGATATGCATTATCAGCTGCTGGACCTTTTATTAAGATATTTGTGCCTTTCCAAATCAATCCCATTCGATTGAATTTGGTTCACTTCACCTCAAGTGTAGTAACATCTACAACCAATATGAATGCTCCCGCACTGAAAAATACAACCTATAGAATCTACTCAATAAAATCGAGGTAACAAATTTCACTCAGTTTGTGTGAGTAGATTATATCCTGTATATTTGGGTAAAGAATACAGCTATGACAAACTAAAACAAAAAAGGTAAAGTCTACCTTATATTTTTTAATACATTACACAATTAATAACCCATTAAAACTGAGTAACCTTTAAAATGGCATAATAGGAGCACTTTAACCCAGTTACGTTTGGAGAAGATTTTTTTGTAAGGAGAAAATCACAATTTGTGTGTCACCGTTCCAGTGGTCAGTGTGTGCATTAGTTGGGCTCTTGACCCTTATATTAGAACAATTAAATGTTGTTTTGGCAGCTGTACATGAGTTATAACAGCCAGACAAACCAAGAGCAAAACTCATCAGGGGATGACGTTTGTGCTTGTTTATTTATTTATTTATTTTTACCTGAATCTCTGAACTGTATTTGGAGTATATTATCTGTGTTGTATGTTCTTTATTGACAACACCCTGTATTTTCCACATATTTTGAAAGGGTTTCTTTTAGGCTCTTATCAAATAAAAAAGTCTTTCTGTAAGGCAGAAGACGTCTAAAGCACACTACTCACACAAACTGAGTGAAAATTGTTACCTCGATTTTATTGAGTAGATTCTATAGTTTTTTTTTCTTTTTCTTTTTTTTTTTACAGTGTGAGCTAAATTTCAACTGTCCAAGATTAGGGTATGATTAATTATGCAATGGAATCATTTTAGTTTTTTTTTTTTTTTTTACAAATTTGTAAAGATTTTACAAACCTGTTTTTGGTGTATGGAGTGGATGTGGGTGAAAAAGTAATTCAAAGCAGTTTAACATAAGGCAGCAACATAACAAAATAGATAGATAGATACAGTATCACAGTATATACTCACACACTTTCATGAATGGGAGGCTCTGTAAATGTTATCACGTTTTGTGGTTTGCGCAGGAAGTATGTTTAAGGGGGTGCTAGTGCATGTAGGGGTCTGAAACCAGTTCCAGTTTTAGGTCTAAATATAAAGACAACCACAAAACCTCATTATTTGCATGTGTTCTCGTCTCATGAATAATAATAGAAGAAATACGGTTAATCAGAATCTTTCCTTCCGTCAAGGAAAAAGCAGAACGCACAGAGATCATCATCCTCAGTGTCGTGGGTTGGGGATGGTTTCAGTGTGAATCAGTTGCCATAGAGATCAGAAAGTGCACTGGCTCTGACGTGCTAACAGTTTTAGATTAAAAACAGGAAACAAGAAGATTTACTTTAAATCAGCATAAAGGCATTTTTCTGTCCATCACGTGCTAGAGAGAGTCAGTGACTGTCAGAAAAAGCCACTTTATTAAACCAATGCAAGCATGTCTTTTCTGATCAAAGATTTCTGCCATTTTAACATTGAAGAGCTCTTTCACCCTTCATATCTCTCTTTCTTTTTCTGCATCGGTTACTCTCAAGTACAAAACCACTTTAACCCTATATAACCCCCCAAACAACTCTTCAAACAGACTCATTTACTAGAAAACCCCCACAGGGGTCTCCTTTGCCTGCCCTCAATGAGGAAACACCAGCTACTGTATGATGCCATTAGAACGGTAACAGACACTCTTTATGAAACCTTAACATGCAAATAACATCAACCACAAAGGGTGCAAGGAGAGAATGGAAACTTCCTGTTTGGCTCGTGCAGTGTTCTTCTGTTACGCTGAAGGCTGAATTTGCCATACAAGCACTCCGTACTTGAAAAACAATATCAAAACGAAAGGCAGCAGTACTGCCATTTTCAACAGCATTTCTATTGTGTGAAGACTAAGGATACAACAGATGGAGATTTTTAGGACATCCATGACCCTCTTAAGTTTCTGTCTCTTACATAGCAGCCTATCTGAAACACAGAGCATATGCAATGGTAAGATCTTTTTTATCTACTTTAAACGTTTAATACAGTAGGTTGTTACTGTTGTTTGTGTAACCTAACGTGTCAAAGCTGATTTAGTCATATTAAATCATTTTTAACTGATTAGATGAAAGCATATAAAATACAGTACAGCTCGACTTATTGGATAAAAGCCTTATTAGAATTGATTTTAAAATTTTTCAAAAGTCGAGAGGCCTGGAGTGGCCTGACAGCAAAACAAGGCACTGCAAATTTGAAAATGTTATAACAAGTTCATGATTATATGAGAATTAAGATATTTTTAGTTTGTTTTATTGGGTATTTGGATAAACATTGGTTTTGGAATTACACCAAACTCAAGTATAAATTCTTAATTATGATATGAAATCTTAATTAGAAGAAATAATGTCAAAATATGTATATTATGTTGAAATTGTTAAATTTCTGAAGTAACAAGATACTGTAAGAGTTGATTGTTTACATCTTGGCAAAACGTGTGGGATGACAGAAATGTGGGAAATGCCTTTATGGGGGTCAAATATAAATACATTGTTATATGTAAGAAAATATATATACAATAAAAACTCGTAATAGGCAATACAGATAGCATTTATCATTTTTACATACTTACAAGTAAAAAAAGGATTCAGGAAATTTTACATTTTGGTGAAGGTGTATAAATCAAAATCCAGTCTAACCGATGAAATGAGGTTTGTTAAGTGAAATATTGTGCAGTCAGACTTTTTTTTAAACCAACTTATCCACAAACATCTCATTTGCTTGAGTACACAAACGGTTTCATTTTGTAACAAATGTTACATTTTACAACAAGCTGACATGTTTTGCACTGATATGCTGACAGTAGAAAATGAATGAGTTAATCATTCTGCAGAAGGATGATTCAGTCTTTCCTTTTTCTGTCTTTTTTTTTCCAAAGCAAAGTTCAAAGCAATTTGTTCAGAGAAACTTTGTCTCTATGACAACATATCTCCACTCTTACAGGCAAAAATTAATACTTGTGAAATTAAGGACGTTCTTTAGTTTTTCAGCTTGGTTTTTATTTTCGTAAGTTAGGTATATAGTAAAGTGCCAGGGCACATTCATTTTACATAAATGTACTCTGACCACAGACAATTAAAAACGAAAACAAGTATAATATAATATAACATCATATAACAGATGCCGTCCTTTTTGCTAACTTGGGTGACCATGGTGATTTGTGCATGAACTACAGACAAAGTAAATAATGTAAAATAAGTATTTATTGTACCAAAGACAAAACCTGTGTATTAAGCAACTGTGTTTTAAGATGTGATTTATGTTTTGTTTCCTCTGCACCACAGGTAATCTACCACTAGTTCAACACGTGGCATTGAACGGCAATGTTACCATACCTTGTCCCATTTTCAGTGGATCAGAAATGGACTTCAGATTATATAAAGGCTCAGAGGAGATCTTTCAAGTCAAAATCAATAAAACATCCATCAGCGGAAATGACAAAATCCGGAGGAAAGATTTCTTTGTCAGTTTCCAAGCTAATGATAAAACTAACATCACCAGTTATATCCTAACCAGCGTAACAATGAATACTACAGCCCTGTACACTTGTGAGGCCAATAGACATTTTCCTCCTCCATTTCAGAAGATGGATCACAAACCACAAACTATTGTTTTGGTTAAAGGTATGTGAAATATGCTTGTCTTGAAACACTGTCATTAAACAGCATTAAACAACTGGCAATATATAAATAGCAAGTTATAGCAATATATATTTATTATTATTATTATTTGTGCTCTGGTTAATGTAAAGTTTAAAGTTATATTTTGCACCACTCTTTTTCTCTCTGTGTGAGCGTGGGTCAGTTATTCCCTGCTTTGTACAGAGTACAGTTTATCAAGATTTAAAAAATGTCTTGGATTCCGCAAATTAGAATATAGTATGCATAAAATAAATAAAATGCTAGGGGATGGAATATGTAAGAGATAATTGATGACAGGCCGTTGAATTATTAGAAAAATAATGAACTTCCTATATGGTGTGGCCGTTACACCTCGGGTGTGCATTATTTTTTGAATAATTCAATGGCCCAGTTTCAATTATTCCGCTTATACTACGGTTGCCACACCTCAAAAAATCGATCAGATTATATATTTCAAGGAATTTGTCAATTTTTTGTACTTAAAACGCTATTGTGAGTATTTTTTCTTTCCAAAACATAATTTTAGACCTAGTAATGTAAATGAGTCACTGATAGCAGGCTAATGCAGTTAATAACTAATTATATATATGTGTGTGTGAGAGAGAAAGAGAGAGCGAGAGAGTGAATTACCTCCAAGTCTGTGCACCTCTGAAAAGTGTTTGGCTAATAGTGAAACTTTAAATTCTTTTTTTTTTTTAATTTTTATTTTTGTGGCAAGATATGGAAATGAGCTGTCGTTTTTATCATATTGATTGCTATATTTATTTGTTTTGCCAGTTTTGGTTATTGGGCTTTTGTCCTTAAATAAGATTCAAGAATTCAATGGCCCCGTAGTATAAAAAGTTACATTACAAAGGCACAATATGAAAATGAATATGTCTGTGGAAAGTCCCCATAAAACATGGTAGTGTGTGTGTGTGTGTAGTTGAACTATGCCCTATGTTATGGAGACAAAGATTGCGGTATCCAAAATCCTTGTCATGGTGGAGACATTTTTCTTGGTTAACCCTGAGGAAACTAGCTTATAAATCATAGAGAATAAAGTTTTCTGAAAATGTAGGGAGATACAGTTTCTACTTTAAAAACCATTATGTCTGTGGACTGCCCTCATAAAACATGGAAGCCCAATGTGTGTGTGTGTGTTTCCGCAGGGAGACCAGCTGAAATCCATCCTGGCTGTCAACAGGAACACCTGTCTCTTACGGTGGTGATAGGAGTCATGGGCATATATGCGCTGACAATGACTTGCATCGTTTTAATTCTGCGGGTAAATACTTTTTTATTTCTATCTAGAAGAAGGCCCAATTGATATAGTATATTTATATCATTTAAATCAGTGTATAAGAGTATTTAAAAAGTTCAATTTAATTGATGTCTCATGAAAAATAATGCAGATACAAGACTTTGGCTAATATGATTTTTTAATGCGCCAATTAGTAATCCTGGCCTCTCATTATAATTTTGATTGCAATGCAGTGTCATTATTATATATATATATATTATATTTCTAACAATATTATACAGTAATTATGATTACACTTTTCGAAAGTGCAATTTACCAATATTTATTTATTTATGGATTGATTTAAACTTTCAGATATTTGAATGTTGACTAACTGATACATTGCACTTGGATAATAATTGTATTTTTTATGCCTTTCCTTTGCACATCCCATCCACTGCACATCAGTTCAAGTTGAAAACTCCCATCAAGGACAGACGGAAATGGCAGGGGGTTCAACATCCAACCTGGAAAATATCTAACAACATTTTAACGAACCCTGCCAAGAACTACCACTAACATCACCACATGTTACCAGTTTTAAAAAGGGCACACTGCATTCTGAGAAAAAATCTAACTACATTAGAATTTTTTTCATAGTCTTATGTACTATATGTTCATTTAAACCAATGTAGCCAAAATGTTGTTAGCTTTGCTAGCATGTGTGTGTGTATTCTCTTTCTTTGTCCTTTATTTTTTACTTTGGAAATAAACAAAGCAACCATGTTTTGATAGTTTATGCACATTTGACTGCACAAAAGGAGGCGTTCTATAGACTTATTTGTTAAGTAAAGCATATTATATGTTAACCCAAATCTGCACGATGATTTACTACATCCCCCCCCCCCACACACACCTCTGTCTCACACCAACACTCACACACACAGGAAAATAACAATGTGATTGAGAAACGTTAGTCTCATGACAGCTCTGAAGCAGCTTTTGGTTTCTTTTTCTGTCTTTCCTCTACCTCTCAGTCTTTTGATGACTGACAGGCAGTAACACAGAAAATCCACTGGAGGGAGACTTACATTCCTTTATCCAAGAGCCGTTAGAGCCTGAAGGCCGCCGTCCGTGAGTGTGTTGCTCTTGTAATTCTCATTCTCCCTCCCTCTCTATAATCACCCCACCCTGTGTGCCAACACTCTTAAAGAACTGTCTACCCACGCTGCACGCTCATCAGAGCTACAGCGCGCTTTCCAGTGACCACAGTTTCACGCGCACGGGCATTCTCTCAAAGACGCGCGCGCAGATGCGGGCAATGGGTGCGCAGAATATTTTAGCGCGTTTTAATATATAACCTTTAATTGCGTATATGCCTTTCTTAAAATATACTCAATATCGTTAAGAGATAGTTTTTAATTGGTTTAGAAACCTATATTCCTATCAGTTTTTTTTTTTTTTTTTGCGTAGCAATGGATTTATCGAAAATGAATGAAACTCAGATCCCGATTTGGGAATGTTCAAGAACTCCAGACAATTCCAGCCTGAACAGCTCTGCGTTGGAAGTTAACGCCACCTGTAGTAATGCGTCAATAATTGAAAAATTCAAACCCACTCGACCAAAAGGTAAGAAACAATCCATGTTAACGTTATGTTGTCTTGTTTTGCTTTTTCCTTAAATTAATAACGAAGCGTGATAAACAGCATGAAACACACATTAACCTCTGCTGATGATGCAAAACTATTTTTTCCCAGTACAAATCATTTATTATTTATATAATTTAGCTATAACAGCGTGCCTGAACATTAATTATGAAACCACACATTCCCAAAGCAATAACTGCTGCGCCTAAACCACTACCGCACATAGACGCATTGAAGATAAACTTCAGCGGCTTGTCTTTCAGTATGTGCGCTTATTGATTTAAAATAGCTAGGCTCCTCACTTATTAGGAGGAGTGGTTATTTTT
>JAUMHP010000040.1:3842953-3861522 GCA_032361065.1 Enteromius trimaculatus | reverse complement strand
TTAAATACTTTCTTTATTACAAGAACTATGTCAGAGGTAATACTTAGTGTAATTAATCAGCTCTCATCAGCATCATTATACTCTCTGATCATGCAAATAGTGTTTACTTCATTAGGAGATCAACTAAAAATCCTGGATAAATGTGGTCACTAGTTCATAGGTATTCAGAACCAAACCTCTTGAATGATTTGTGGGCAAAATAATGATTATCCTACTTTTTTAAATAATAATTTTGTCATAAATCTATGCAAGGTTATGACACAAGTCAGGGGAAGTGTCTGGTAGCAAACATCTGTAATTAAGTTCATTTCAAACATTGGTAACTTGTGATATCCAAGCATTAATGAACTGAATAAAACCTACCATCTGTTAAATAATAATAATAATAATAATTATTATTATGCACAAACATCCTAGCCATGTCTTAATTACAAAACGGTTACAACATTTGTTTTTCTGTTTTAGGAATCCACAAATTTTATAGATCCACACATTGGTGACTCACTCAGTCAGGTGGTTCCGCTCTTTGGAAGAGCTGGCAATTATCTAGTTTTAGCTTGAGAGTGTTCTGATCATGTACACTTTCAGTGTAAATGATGAAAGAAGCTGGCATAAACTTGGCAAGACATGCACTTGACAATTCGTGCATGAGAATAAATGGAAATGGTGAAATGATTCAGTAGATTTTCAACAAATTGACAGTTCTTAAAGCATTCATTGAAATAAATGTAAATTATTTTGAAATTGCCACACATATCAACTTCAATAAATAAATGTTGTCCAAACCAGCACAACAGGGTTGAATTTACGTTTGTTATACATTCAGTTATATAATTGGCATGTTTGATAGGCATACTGTATGTATAGTAATGAAAAGTCACAAAGTACTAATCAAACCAATTGTAAATACAACTCCTTTGACTGGAGAAATGGCACTTGTAAGCACAAGGGTTCAAGTTGTTGCCACTTACAGTAGCATGGCCCCATTTGGTAGATGACGCAACTAACCATCTGGCTACAAAGAGCCTCTTACTCCATTGACATTCATTCAGAAATATCAGTGTATTCTGATGAAATAATAGTTTTTGGAAGCAATATTTGTGCCTAATTTTGTCTTTAGAGACTTGAAAGTGTAAATAAATCATGTCACAGCTTGTCCTAGTCACTAACACCTATAAAACAAGCAACCTGGTTCTCTCAGAAAACCCTACAATAAGCTCATTATCTCATCAAAATAAACCTAAAGAAATGACCTAAAAAAATAAAATAAAATAATAATACTAAAAATTCTTCACATATGATACAACTACGTATCTATACAAAAACAAAACAAAAAAAACACTTATGAAAAAGAAAACAGCATGCATTTAGGGGAGGGGAGGAGCTGAAGAACCTTAGGGAATCTTAGGGAAAAAGATAAAGGATGGAGATTGATAATGACATCATGTATAATGTGGGTTGAACAGTAGGTGGGGATATTTGACAACTGCAATTAGTGGGCACTTGCAAGCCCAAATAAAAGGCCAAAAACCTGCAACACACGACTACCAAATTTATAAGCAACTTTATGAAAAATCAAGCTGCTTATAATGAATTGCAATTATGCCATGTAGTTTCCCTGCAGCTTTAGAGTTATTAGTCACATGGCATTTTCGGCTCATGTGATTGGCTCAAAATGATTGACAGCAGACTTGAACAGTCATCATGAGCCGAGCTGTCAGGTTTTAAATGGCATGCTCCTAGAGGTTTTCTGCACCATAACCGATGAAGAGACATTTTGATATATAATGCATAGCTTGTTTATTTTAATGTGCATCACTTAATATAATTATTTTAATACCACAAATGTCTGTATAAGAATGTTTTACTTATTTTTATACAGTTGCAATGACAATTCATTAGTGTAGTGGTATGGCTCTTTGACGTTTTATGATCAGACTGCTCTACAAATGAGGAGAGAGAGACATATTTCCTCACTTTATATGTTTTTCATGAGAATATATATTTTTATGTTTTTCTCAATATACGTATGTTTTAGAATTATGCATTGAAAGATTGACTAAACATTTCTATTTTGCTTATTATACCATACCTATCTTTAATTTTGACCATGAATCGTCTTTCAACTCCACTGCTTAGCTGTCTTCTACATTCTACTCTATCATCTCCTGTTTCTATTTCCATTTCTGGTATCCTGATAGCCACGGAATCTCTTGCCAACTACCTGATGGGGGTGTGAAGTGTGGCATTTTGGGATAAACCACTCAGTGTCTCATCTCAAGAAGGAGACCACATAACTTGTATCATTACATCCAAGAGCAGTCATTTTAGGGTACTTGCGCTAATTAACAATTTACAAGCAAATCATACCAGAGTTAGCGTTTCCGCTGGATCCCCTGTCCAAAGCTTCCTAACTCCCTTACAACACCTCTGTCTAATTGCCATTGCAACATGTATAAATTATGTGGTAATATAGTTTCACTACTGCTGGATGTAAATGTATCACGTTGTTGGTGACGTGAGGTGATGCTAACAGCTGTTATCGGTGTTAACTGTTGAGGTCCATATACATTATGAAGCAATGATAACAAGAGCTAATTACTCTGAAAAATCCCTTTCATATGCAAGACTGAAGTGCTGACAAATTAAAATGTCTCATGTTGTAATCTGTAGTTGCCTTGATAAGAATTTATTGGCTGAACAGGATATTATACATTAGGGCGAACAAACAAATAAACCAAACAGAACAGTTATTACGTTTTACAGTGATGACTGTGGTGTAGTGAAAAAATGAGATAATTCTTTACCAAGTAAAAAAAATGTGTTGCTATGTTTTCTTAGGCACTAAAATTGAACAGAAGCTCCTAACATTAGACTTTGGCACTGTGCTTGAATAAAATGGCTTTAATTTTTAATTGGCTTCAAATTACAGCAAATCCTTTTACCCGGTCTAATTACGTGACATTTTAAAAATCACAGACTTACTGACTCCCTTTGACTAATTTTAATTTATTCATCAAATTAATAAGGACCCATTCATAACACTGGCACAAGCAATGCCTGTAGATAATTGCCATACAAGTAGACTTGCAGAAGAAAGCAGCAGAACTGACCAATGAATAAAACATCGTAAAGATGAATTATTGAAATACATACATCAGTGCTTGCCGGTTCACGCGCGCTGAAGAATAGTTTATAATTCAAACTTTGTTCACTCAAAATAGAATGGCTCATATGTTAGTTGTTGGGCTAGGGAAGGGCAAGCACACAACTGTGTGAATGCACAACAAACTACCCTGTGGTGAAAAGATTCAGAGAGTATGTAACACACAGAAGGCGTGCACAACTTAATGTGAAGCATCTGACTTGAAGCAGTGCATGACGGTTAGAAATTTTGTCTAACTTGAGACAGTGCCAACACCATGTCACTGAGATGAATCCCATCAGAGAACCGCGAGAGCAATTTGAGAGCAGTCTGCTTGTTTCACCAGAGTGGCTGTACAGCTATTTGCCAGTTATCCAAACTCACAGATGATAATGATCAATTTTATATGTATTTATACTGACACCAACAATCCCTATAATGCTGACAAATCCATTGTTTTATTACATTAAAAAATTATATTATGTCATGTTTATCAAAATAAAAATATAGACAGTTTATTTCTTATTAAATAATACAGATTTGTGTTTAACTTTATTTTCTTAAATGCAGTACAGTACACAAAATTAAATTTGAATTACATTTTTTAACTGAATTAAAAGTGTTTTGGGGTAATGGCTTTGTTTTGCTTTTGTTTTTTACTTGCTGAAAATAATGACTCAAAGGTAACACTTTATTTTATGTTCTCTTAACTAGTCGCTTTTTAGCATGCATATTACTTGAATATTAGCCTTTAGTAATTAAGCACATATAAACCTTCTCTTATTCTACATCCCTAACTCTACCCAATATCTAGACTTAGCAACTGCCTTGCTAACAAATAATAAGCAACAAATTAGGATTTTAATGAGGAGAAAGTCATAGTAGTAAGGTAAAAATAGTTTACCTAATAGCTTGCAGGCATTATACATAATCGACTGACCATGGTGTGCTAGATATAAGATATAAAGCTAGATAAATTTGGACACAGGCACAACTTTTATTTTTTTAGCTGCTGACCAAAGCATATTCAAGAAATGATTTGGTGGTATTCTCAGTTATTGTACAGTTGATTCAGAAGCTGCTTCATAGACAGTCGTAGGCTATTCCTTCATTATTTGTACATCAACTAAGCAGGTAAAAGGTCTGGAGTTGATTCTAAGTGTGACATTTGCATTTGAAAGCTGCATACAAAGTGAAACAGACAATTGTTAAGCTTCAAAATCAAAGCAAATCCATCAGAGAGATAGCAGGAACATTAGGAATAAATAAATCAACAGTTTTGAAACAACAGTTGCAAAAGAGAACGCACAAAGGTCTGGACATGGAAGACATGTAGCACATCAGAGTGAATTAGACACTTAGGATTCAATTGGAGCATTGAAACATGAGGAACCGAATTCCACAAAGAGGCCTCAAGACAACAGGAAGTCATAAATTGGCCCATGATACCCTATTGCCAACCACTTGCAAGCAGATCCAACAGGTGTTGTCACAGGACAGCTTGCAACATTAACACTATTGAGAATCCCAAAATCCCAACAAGGAGATAGTCAATATCGGACAAATAATCAAGAAAATGGTCAAAGACACAGGAAATCTGTCACGAATGTAGCTGTGGTGAAGCGAGTAGTGAGCCTTTTCATCGGCATGGAAAACACGGAGGCAGAAGTTCTCTTTCAGAACATTTAATAATAAACCAACGAGAACCAGGCGCATACATGAAACATTAACGACAGACACTGAACATTCCAAAAAACACTGTTTAAATACAAGACATAATCAAGGATAAAGGGGAACACCTGGACACACTAATGAGCGGGGTGGAGTCACAAACAAGGGACAACATGAGGATACAAAAGGTAAACATAGGACACGGAGCACATGGCACAATATAAACAAAGGAACACATGGACGAGCATGACGGAGAGGACAGTGTGACAAAATCATTATCGCTACATGTTTAAAATAATTTTGTTGGATGGATGTCCATCCCCCATCTCAGGACCAGACTGAAATGTCTTGGCGAAATGTCTCCAAGTTTCCAACTGCACCACATCAAACTTCAAACGGACTGCAACTCCTTCAGTCACCGCCCATCGTCGATTCTGATTTGATTCTTTGTCTGAGCTAATTTGCTACAGACATCAGTGGTGGATGATCAGAGAATCATCGCCATGAAATAGAAAAAACAGCCAAGAGAAGAACACTCTCCAGGAGGTAGATATCTCACTGTCGAAGTATACAATCAAGAGAAGACTTCACCAGAGCAAATACAGAGCATTCACCACAAGGTGCAAACAAGGCCAGAATAGACCAAAACTTAACCAGATAAAAGTGTCAAGATACAGACATGCCCTGAACTAACCCACAACACACCACATGGACAGGCAAGCTACTCAAAGCAGCATGCTCCATTTCCAAATTGTATGTTGTTTTGGATAAGGCATCTGCAAAATGGCTAAATGTACATGTAAATGTTCACACAAAGATAAGACAATTTATGATGTAAATGTCAAGATCCTGACTTAAAAAACAAACTAAGAACAAGATCAACCAAAGTGAATGGATGAATAAATGTACACAAATTAACTGCATTTATATAGATTTTTATTCTTTGTAATCTGGTCATTTAATTTGATCTGAAGTAAATCTGACATGCTGGAGGAGCCAGCTGGTAGGTACTGTTCCTGTGAGAACATAGTTCTGCTCCCAGCAGAGCTGCAAGACAAATGAACAGAGGAACTGTCAGGGCAGGTCAGGGGAACATGAAAAGCAAGGAGCTGTCACAACAGTAACAGCTATGACACTACACATAGACTGACACTGAACACTAGAATGAGCAATGCACTATACCTTTGGGATGACGCTGGATTAACTGTAGTGATGTCAACACCACTGAGTGTGACTGACTGACTGTACTGTGACTAGAGGCGGCCACAATTGTCGATTTTAGGCTTTATGCCCATGGACAAAGAGCAATGTTTATAAATTCTGGTATAAAGCAGCAGCAAAAGAGGGAGTAAACAGCAGAATGGCATATTGTAAATCAACCTCTGTTAATCTGTTCTTGATTCTGTGCTAAAGAATGCATATTTATGTCAGCCGCTGTTAAATTAGCAGCTGTTACCTTAGCTGTATTAGATTAAGGGGTCACACTTTATTTAAGGTGGCCTTAACGAATATGCACTCTCACATCAACAAATAAGCACAATGTACTTATTGTGTACATATCGTATTGCAAAACATTTTTACTGCTATTGAGGTGGGATACAGGTAGGGACAGGTTTGGTGTTATGGTTAGGTTTAAGGGTGTGTTAAGGTACAAGGAATAAGTCAACAGTGTGAATATAAATGTAATTACATATGTAATTACAAACATTATTTTTAAATACAATGAAAAAACACGTATGTACACAATAAGTGGATTGTACCAAATTATTCGTTTAAATTTAAATACATAGTAGTTACGACTATCTGATATAAAGCGGGTCCAATTAAACACAAAACAAATCAATGGAGCAATGATGAGATTCCATAATGACAGGTTTGCTTATTTCTGCTCAAATGTAAATAATAAAAAATTTAATTGTAAGGCAAGGAAAAGAAAAGGAGGAAAAAGAAAAGCAAAGTTACATTGCATTATGTAAAGTCATGATTAATAAACATGACGATATGAACTTTCCTATTTACCTATTTTTATTATTTATAATTTTTTTCCCCCAGCTGAGGCAGAAAAGAATTTACATACCACAAGCTAAGCTATAAAATTAACTGAATTTGTTTCTGGGGAATCAAATTTAAATGTTTCATGTAATATTTTTCCAATTTCTTCACTATTGTCACAACCCAGACCTCCGTGGCTCTCTCCGACTGTCATCAGCGGGAACCCCGGACTATTAGTTCCTACCCATTTCACCAGCCCACTACCTTGATTCATGCTGCAGGTGTTTTCCATCCCACACCACTATTTAAGCGCCTTTCTGAGAGCAGGAAGGCGTGAAATTTTGTTTGCCTCTGTTGCGTCTCTGAGCGTTTATCCTTGTGATTATTTCGGTCTGCCTTATTGTTGTTTATCGGATTGCATTGAGCATCGATCTCTGCTTGATACCCTCGACCTCTGCCTGGATATACGGATAACGAACTCTGCCTGATACCCTGATCTCTCTGCCTGAACTCTGGTTCTGTTTTGCCTCTCCTTCGTTGTACTTGTTTGCAGATGTTTAACCTCTACCTGTATGACACTGTTAACAATAAAAGCCAGCAAATGGATTCGACTGCCTCTGAGTCTGAGTTACAACTATGTATAAAGCAAACTATCACCATATAACATGACAGACTAAACCACAGCAATGGCTGAGTATTTTAGTGAATCAGGTTAATAACTCATAACAACATTATGAATGCAGAAACAATAAATCAAATTTACATTATAGAAGATTTAAAAGTGCTCATAATATATGGTTGCTTCGACTTAACAAGGTTTGAGTAAAGTGTTATAGATTATGTGGCCTATGTCAGGAGTGTGAGAGATGAGCCAGAATCAACCACCGAAACAGAAAATGATTATCAATAACGCTGTATAGTGAAAAAATGCATAGAGAACATTTTGAACTGTGTGATTGATGGTGAATTGATTGTTCAAACCTTAGGCGAGGAATTCGCAGTGAGCCACCTGCTGCGAGTGTGATTACTTTACAGATTCCTCATGTGAAATCAAAAAATGTCAGTTTTTCAGGACTGTCTGCATCATTACTGTCCTGATGAGGAGATGATGCATGTAAACAGAAACCCCTACCCCCCACCTCCATATAACCCACCATACAACACATACACCTCAGCTTATCAGTTTGTGCAGTAAAAGACATGCAATGTACAGCAAAGGATGTTTACACATTTCTCTTCCGAAAAAAAATCTTTGCTAAAAAAGGAGTTACCTGTTTTTACATAGAAATGGTGTCGTGAGAGAATGTATTGATTCATTTGATCAAAATGACCTTTTCTCTCTCCTCAGAAATGGACTCAGTGAGGATTATTCTTTACTCACTTGTCTTTCTCCTGAGTGTTTTTGGCAACCTGCTGATCATTGTGGTCCTAATGTTAAACAAGAGAATGAGGACCGTCACCAACTCTTTCCTGCTCTCGCTGGCTGTTAGTGATCTCATGATGGCCATCTTCTGCATGCCCTTTAATCTCATCCCTAGCCTGCTGGAGGACTTCATATTTGGTGCAGCATTGTGCAAGACAGTCGCCTATTTCATGGGTGAGGATTGTTCAATTAAGCTTTCTCATGTGGAAGATTCATGTTTGATTTTTTTCCTCTGCCAAAGCATTTTTTAATTCTAAAGACCAAAGCAAACTTTTATTACAGCTCAAACACTAATAAACTAAAAAAACCTATATATGTGTAGAGCAATTTATTAAATTGATCTCGCTCTCGGTGGGGTAACCTTGTATGTATGTATTTAGGGCAGGTTTTACAGGAGTGTTGCAAGGCTATTGGCCCAACAGTGGAAACATTTTGGCTTCTGTGTCCCAGGTCCGAGGCTATTTGCTCAACCCGGCTCGCACTGGACAGTGGTCTTTCTACCAAAACAGCTGTTTCAGCTATTAAAATAATAATAATAATAATGATATTTAGTTTAGTTTTTTTTTATTTAAGTTAATTTAGAAAAACGCTTGGAGAATTTTTGTTCATTAAATATAAGTTTTTTTTAAAAAGTAACGTTCGTTTTTTTGTTTTAGCAATTTAACCTTTTCAAAGCATCACAACCTGCTTAAAATAAAATAAAATATTTCAAGCTTATAACACTGTTTAAACGTTAAACCTGCGCTGTAATAACATGTGCGATGGTATGATGGTATATTCACTTTGTAAGGAGAATCTAAAGCAGCACATGGAGGAACCAGTGCAACCACTTGCATTTTTTTCCAGTGGAAACAAAAAGGCAGACAGCGTAAGTTTTTCTGATAGGCTAAAGGTAGGAGTAATACCTCATTCAGAACTGTAAAGGGTCTTTTATTTGTGTGTCCACACAAAAATATAAAAATTGAATAAAAAAAAAATTCACAAAAAACAAAATTCAGCGAAAAAAGACATAAATAAAAAAAAAGCTTTAAATCACTTAACAGAAAAAAAAGACGAAAACAAAACCCCTTTCATTATAATTTTATTGGCGAGATGGCGAGTCAGGAAATTTATCTTTGTGACATGGTCTCAGAAAACACTAAATAATTTAAAATATCTTCCTACTATTTTCCTCAGCCATATTCCTGGTAATTAGACTACTTTTGCTGATGCTGTGACGAGCTTTAATCTATTGCGTGTATTTGAATGCAGAACTCTTCAGCTGCGCTGACGATACACTCTCTATAGTTATTTTGGTGAGAGTAACTTAAAAGTAATACAGGAGTATTACAATATTGAATCAGAAATGTTGTAATGTAAGGCATTACTTTTAAATAACAGTAACAAGTAATATATAATATATTACAGTTTGGAAGTAACTTAATAATTAAATTACAGTTACATGTTAACCATTACTAAGGGGGTTACCATATGCATATGTTCACATGTGAACAGATTTTACACAGTTCTTACCAAAATTGTTTTATCAAAAATATTTGATAGTAAAAATTATTAACTTTAAATGATTCTATTTGCTGTTTCCTGGTGTCAAAAAAATTTATTGGTTTAGGAAACACAACTGTCCATGGGCCCCTCTCCCCCTCTCGATTATCATAAAATGGTTCAGTCCGCCCAAATTGTATCCAGGCAATACAAACAGCTTGACTTCACTTATAGCGCCGGCAGAATATCAACTTGATGGAAGAGGAAGTGAAAATGCCTAAAACGGTCAAAAACGGAAAGAGAAAAAAATAAGAGACGTGAAAGAGGCAAAGGGTGGACAGTATGTTACCCAATATTTCACAAGAAAAGGTGGGTTTATAAGTAGGCCTAAATTGTTAGTGGATCGCCCGTGATAATGATCTTAGCCTACAGCACTTTTCTGTGCGTATACACGCTTTGTACATGAGGCCCCAGGTCTCTACAGTAGCATTTTTCGACAAGTTAGCACATTTCGATAGAGCAGGGTGCAGCGGGTGTACGGCTTTGCCTCACATGCAGCCGGTGCCAGCATCTTTGTACGAGGCTCCACCCACTTTCAGCACCCTGCTGCGGTCCACGCTGTTGCACCTGCCTTGCAAGCAGTCTTCATGAACTCTGATAAAAATCCTCTGCCAGCTACTGTACAAACTACTATTAGCTGTTTGTGAGGTTTCAGTGCATGTCTTGAAGATGATGTGGAGTGGTATTACTACAACGTCCCCTATATTGTCAAATACAGCATGATTAATCTCTGCCAACCATCTTCACATAATTCTTTAACATTATCTGATCAAGACCGTCGGCAAAACTCAATTTAAACAATGCAAAATGACTGCCTGTGGACGTTATAGGTAGAAATGATTATATTTCTGTTTTTATTCACACAATAAATATTTAAACTAGTTTTAATGAAAATTCATGCAGCAGCAAGGCTTTGGGATTTATTTAGACAAAGTTATTGAATATGCAAATTTCAAAACAGTCAAGATGTAGTCAAACTTCAACTCAGACTCATCTATGTTATACCTTGGCCATTCTTTGATATAGTATATTATGCAAGTTCTGCAAAATTTTAGAAATTTTATATAGCCATTTGGTTTTATGGTGGTGTTTTCTTGCTGAGATTTTTTTTTTCACCACAGATTGTAATTCCTGTTTTTTAAATTGATGAGTTTTATTTTGAAATTTCAATATCAGTGTTAAAGCAAATAAATATAAATGCATTTAATTGAATTAAGAGTGCTAAGAGTTTCGGCTACATTTCAACTGTCATGTTATATATATGAATATATATGAATAAACTATATGACACATGTACAGCTATGCACAGTATATACATTATACAGAAGTAGTGCAGTATTACAGAGGACAAATTACGGATGTGGACATGGGATGGAGTTCAATTGTCTGATTGACTTAAATATATGAGAAAAAATACCATAAAAGCGCATGATTTTATGTAAATTAATATGAAAAAAGTCTTAGCTGTGTTAAGGGCCCTGTCAAGATTCTTTTCATGGGGCCCAAAATCCCCTGTTGTTAGGGGTTAGTCTCCAATGTACACGTCAGCACTCTAAAGAGCTTCCTAAAAGAGTACCTCACGGGTGGAACATCTTTTTAAAGACACGTCTTTTTAAAGATGCCCTTGCACCCTTGCGTTTCTGGATGTGGTCACAGCTAGTAGAGCTGCCTCAGGGACAGTTTGGCACTCCTTCCAACCATCGGATGTCGACCGCTGCATCGGAAGGTGAGTCAGAAGGAGCTTGAAGAAACCATTCACTGCCAGAAACCATTCTGGTGGCTCTTCCTACTTTACAACCCCTTGACAGCGATGCAGTTAGGGGGTAAATGGGGATCCCCCCAGTGGAGCGGTTGCTAGCGATGCAGTTGTGTTCTGGCGCCGGAACCACTTGGCAGGAAGATCCTGTGCTCTCCTGCCGGGCTTGTAGGCACTGATTGGCAAAGGTGGTCATGACCCGGAAGTTCTTCGTGAACTCTGTACCACCATGGACCTCACGCCTCGGGCGATTAATGTTATGGTGCGGACTCTTGGTCATGAGATGTCTACCATGTTGGTCCATGAGCGCCATCTGTGGCTGTGTCTGGCTGACATGAGTAAGACAAACAAGACACACTTCTTAAATGTTCCTGTGTCCCAGACTGGCCTCTTCAGAGATGCAGAAGAAGCAGATTGAGGCCATTAGCGCTCTGCCACGGTGTGCAGCCGCTGCCTACACCCGGCCACTGACGGTAGCACCTCAGTCAGCTCGTCGCTGAGGGTGCCCCCTTGCCGCTGCCCCCACTCCCGTGCAGCCTACGCATCAGCCTACATCTAGGCAGCGTCGTGGAGCCAGCCACGGGGCAGCTGCCTCGTCCATCCAGGGACATCTTCCAGGTAGCTGACTAGCTGTCACAAGCTGCACTTCCCGGAGAATGGAGACTCCATTCCCAGACGGTTCAGCTGATTTGGGATCATTTTGGAGCCGCCCAGTTAGACCTGTTTGCCTCTCCAGAGACCCCACTCAACAAGGAGTGTGGTATCATCCTGGACGTTGGCATGTGGCACCTCGCTGGCAGATATTATAGAACTGCGGCCGGGCTACCCCTAAAGCTTTTTCTAGATTCTGTAACCTTTGTGTGGAACCGGTATCCTCCTGTGTTCTCACCTCAAACAGCTAGAGGTACTGAGAGGCCCGATTTCAGGTCGGCTTGTTAACTACTCCAGTCGGCTTGGTAATCCTCGGTAATATCCTGGTTCATAACTCTGGTTCAACTATCTTGTTTCTTGTTATGCTTTCAAATCTGTACTCAACCTAATTAAAGCCATACTTTCAAAATCCTTCATCACTTGAATAAAGATTATAATAATTTAATTGTAAAGCATACCCACCACAAATTAGACTTTAACACCTCGTTTTTACTTTGAGATCATTCTGAGGTCTTGATAATTGTGTGTAATCTTTAACAATTTCCTAAGTGACTGTAATTTAATTACACATGTTCTCTGTTTTCTCAGTAACTAACAGATCACATACATGTGTACGCACACACACACACACACATATTTTATGTATTAAGAGTTTATTTGCAAAAAAAAACCTAATAACTTAGTTTTTTTTTAATTTAAAAAATGTTTTTTTATGTTATCATTAATTTATTGTGCTAGTTAGTTGTTTTTTAAGTAATTTTTAAAAACTAATACAAATAACTCAATGGCATTTTACTTTAAATTAATTAGTATGCACAATGAAAAAACTTGATTTTTTTGTTTTCAAGAGCTATCTGTTTTGCAAATTAACCCTTCATATATACTTTTAATATTTAATTTTTTTTTAAAGTAGATTAAAAGTGTAAAAACAAAAACACTTTATGAAAATCTATTACATTTGCTTAACAGTAGCTGCCTACATAATCTACATAATTACAACTACAGGCTGTTTCATTACATGGTAAGTACATTTTGTTTCATGTAAGCACAATGGCTACTACTAAATACCTAATTACTCTGCATTATGACACCTTTACTATAAAGTGTTAACGCACTTTCAATTTGATATGAGACTATCACGTCTACATCTTTCTCACCCATGCTGTTAATTAGGTTGTGAAACTGTCTGAACAGTTTAATAGGTTAGTTTATTAGGATGTCATCATCATTTGTGACAGCAAGCATAAATTTGACAAGCTAAAATGTTTTTTACATTAGGCTTAAAGCACTTAAATGACTTTCCATTGAACAGGCACATCCTGCTTACCTTAAGTCATTATCGCAAAACAACTCCAGTTAAGCTCTCAGGGATCCCATAGTCCATCTCTTTTTCCATGTCATTGCTTTCCACCTCACAACAGTGGATAACAATTCTAAAGCAATATGTGTTTGTCAAACAAAATGATGCTTTGAGTCAGTTCAGAAATGAAGTTTGAAGGTCATGTAGAACAGTCATGTAGAACACGTTAATGCTTGCATCTTTGCTCGCAAATTACCGACTGATTTCAGGAAAGAAAGTAACAAAACTCCTTTAACTAACACTGTGCATACCTAGTATCTGAATAACACGTCTTTACCATACTTAGATGAGTTTTTCAGAAAGATTTCTATGGGTCTAACAGTTCAGTAAGCTATCAATGAACAAAATGGTGGATAGCAGAAGCAGTCATTTTGAGCCGCCTTTCATTTGTTGTATGGTAAGCTAATTTAAATTTGACTTGGCTATGTTTAGATGTTGCACTTTATAGGTAATTAGTCATTCACTGTGCTATCTTTCACGTGATGTCTCTTTTTTTCATGTTCAACATAATACTAACATCAATCTGTATGAGATATACAAAGAACACTGAGCCTGCAGCAAGAAATGTAATTTTTCATTGCATTTCATCTCACTCTCATTCTGCATTTCTTTGTTGACTTTATTGACAATCTCTTGATGATGGCATAGTTTGTTTTCTCTTATACTTCTCTTTACTTTAAATTTTGGTTACCAGTTACATTAAATTCTATCTATTTATTACATGTGTGGCTGGAATACTTGAATCTGATTGGTCAAATGCAGCACTCTGCAGTCAATCCAGTGTCCCTGGCAACCAATCTTTTACACTCTGCTAGTTTCTCTCACGTCACTCCACAGTCATTTTCTTCTCACATAATATTATCATTTCAACTCAAATCAATATTTCATGCCTATTTATTTACTCATTTGGTATCTGTGTAATAAGTGGGAAATGTACAGTCAGGTCATTATTACAAAATGAACCCCTTCATGGTGAGGGGCAAATAAACTGATTGACACATACTGTTATACATATTTATGAGTGTTCTATAATATTGCAGTAGAAGCTATAAGTCTTGAGAATCTGTGCAGCACAGCCTGGTCCTAAATCAGCATTTCGTCTCTGAATTTACTTGGCACTGAGCTGGACAGCAATAAGTCATTCTCACTCTGCAAAGCATTGGCCTTGAGTCAGATGAAGAGCATGCCGCCTCTGTGCGAACATTCCATCACATTCTACAGCTCCACTGGCATACTGTGGCATTCTCTTGTGTTACCTTGCTCACTTTATTGCATTAATCTGAGAGTGCTTTGGGCTCCTGGTTTTAGTCAGCCAGTGGCAATCAATGCACATAACCATTATGAGCCATTGATTTCCTACCCTCAGTGGTCATATCTGCTAATGTCTACCCACAAGGAAGAAAATTACCTCAGAACACAAATCACTGTCTGTGTGATTGGTAAATGTGGTTACAATGGCTGCAACATTTGTGTGCTTTTAAGTGAGATTTAAATAAGGCATCATTCTCAGCCACTGTGAATTCTTTTGCATTGAAAATTAGATCTGGAATACATCTTGGAGCATAGAATGCAGTTAATATATCTCAGTAATGCGAAAAAAAATACTAAAAAAACAATAAACAGCAGTTCTATGTGGAACATAATAGTTACAGATTGAACAGAGTCGAACTGCTGACCGTTTAACCGCAGAAGAGCTTCAGAGATTTGTCTTTTCAGAAAAGTTCTTAAACATGTCACGCTGCACTGAACATTTCCCTGAAGGTCTGCTTTGAAAAGCTTACTGTGTGTGCGGCCTTGGCAAATACAGGCAGAGCGGATTTATCAACCACTGTATATATGAAACAAAGTGGAGCGGATCTAAAGTAGAGCACAGACAATGAACAAGAGCAAGTATTATTGAATACTCTGCAATAATAAGAACTTGTTGTAGACACCACGCACACCATAAAAAAACTGATTTGCAATTGCACCTAGTAAACTATATGGTACTCCCACATTGCATTTTGCTCCTTTTTGGACAAGAAGCAAAAACGTCAAAGGAGAATTTAGGAAATTCACTTGGGTAATCTCAGTCAGTTTGTAATCCATCTGCCCAAGTGTTACCCTAAAGTCGCTGGATAATCAGAGGTTCTGCAGCAGCAGCCCTGCTTCCTCATTTGCACAACATGATGAAATAAGTGCAGCAAAACATTGGCATAAAAACATTCTTGTATGGTGATGCACAAAAATACCTCAATACTTCAAGGAAGTTTGCAATAATTTGGGGGAGGGGTGTGTGTGTGTGTGTGTGTGTGTGTGTGTGAGTGTTTAAATAGGGGAATACATTAAAACGATTTTGTAAAGAGTGCCATAGCGGAATGTAGCAAACACTGCATAATATACATATTCATGTATGCAAACCCCATTAGCTGCAGTTCTCAATCCAGGAGCTTCCATAAGCCTTGGTATTTGAATCAGATGAAATTAGCAGAGTTATGTCGCCCTAAGCGGGAATGCTTGGAAGAAGAACTCTTATGCATAGCAATATAATCATAAAATACACAATTCCAAGAACTGCATGGTAAATACATCATACTATACGGACTAGTAGGTGAGGAACTAAAGGTTAATACTAGTAGCATTCCATTTTATTCAGCAATGACTACTGTAACAGTACGCAAAGTCAATATATTTGTACTTCTATATTTATATAATATGCAGATTATTAAATATCTGTTTTATGACTTTACATAATTATTCTATTTAATTATTTAGTAAATGCATAATGCTTGGATAGGTCTCATTGAAACACCTACATTAAAAAATCATGAGGTGTGTTCCAATATTAATTATTAATAAGTATTAACCTGGTACCTTAAAGACACATATTAATACTCAAAGTGTACAATATTAGTACCTTTTAAAAGCGAACCACCCCAATAACAACTTTTACCCTTTGCTCAGAAATATTTTACATTGTAAGCTTAGTATTATATATATTTAAATATAATGAATTAACTTCCCTTGTCTACATTCACTTCACAGGTATATCTGTAAGCATCTCCACCTTCAGTCTGGTGGCTATAGCCATTGAAAGATACAGTGCCATTTGCAACCCGCTGAAGTCCAGGGCATGGCAGACCCGTTCTCATGCCTATAAGGTCATCGCTGCCACATGGGTGCTATCTGTGGGTATCATGGTGCCCTATCCTGTGTTTAGTATACTGGTGCCATTCAGCAAGCCAAACAACATCACGGCTCACATGTGCAGGCTCGACTGGCCCATCAGCCAGGTAGAACAGACTTGGTGAGTTGCTATTATTATATTTAAATTTTTCTGTTAAACTAGGCTATATTAAGGACATGACACACTGAACCAATTACACTGACTGCAAAGATACAGCCAAAGGCCAGTTAAAGTGTACAATTTATCTCTGTGTGAGAGCAAATAATTTACTTTATCAGCAGGCAGTATGGTCTATTTGTCATTCAAAAAGAAAAAGCTAAAAAAGGATTGTTGATATACAATCTGCAAAGTAATTGTGTACCATTAAATGGAACCATAATTTTTTTTTATGAATCGTGTTTCGTCATTCTAGATGGCCATGTCGTTATGAAATTTTTTTATATAGTATTGGTTATGCATGAAAATGACAAAGTTAGAAGATCTTCTGTGTATGTTCACTTGACTTTGTCAATTGCTGGCTTTGCTGACTTTAGCTTTTCTACTCATGCACTGGTTTACTAAGAGAAAGCTGACAGACTGTCAGGGATGGCCAACCGCTGGGTTGGTGTGTTACAGCCTTTAGTTGCTTGTTGTTTATTCCAGTCGTGATCCTGGAGAGCTCCTTTTCCTGCAGAATTTAGTTAGCACCTGCTCAAATACACCTGCTCAAAAGCTTCTTACTCCAGAAGACCTTGATTAACTGGTGTCAGGCATATTTAGCTAATGATGAAGCTAAGTTCTGCAGGAAGGCATGGTGCATTCAAGCCTTTCTTGGACGTTTGTATTTAGTCTGAAAAGTCAGAAAGTTGCAATTACTACATCATGTGCATTCAAATTACTAATTTGACATAGCAAAATGGTCAAGTACATTTTCTGAAAAATACAGCAAAATTTTTTAACTGCTTCTACAAAATTATTACAATATGTGCATCAGATTTTTATAATTTTTTCATGTGCATTCAGTTAATAAAGGTGCTGTAACTGAACTCTTATACATTAATCTTACCATACTGTATTAAGTATTCACTAATTATCAAGTGTTAATTTCAATAAATTTACCATCAGTTGAGATCCTGCAACCATTGTGTCTGCCATGTTTTCTCACTGACATGCTCCGACGTAGAAACTAATGACTAATAATTTTGTGGTGGTCTTCAGGTGCATTCAGCTTATGTAATATCTTTCAGTTGCTTTTGCACTTTTAATAGCCACTATAAGTAACTTTGCAACTGCATGTCAGTATCTGTATACATCTATTAAGGCATATGTGCAGTATACTGTACGTGCAATTATATACAGAAAAGGTATATGTGAGTGGAAAGAAAAAAATGTTCAGCAAGCAGTCCCTAGATTGAATAAACCACTCTGTATAGCAACAACAAATGCCATGACCAAAATAGAACTAACTAGCATAACCCAGAGCCTGGAAATTCATGCTGGTTTAAGCTAGTCTGTAATCAAGTGTCCTGCTGTCAGAACCCAGCTCTAAATAAGTTTGAAATGTATAATAAGAGCAATTAAATCATGTTTATTAACTGTGAAGCTGAGACCAAAGCCTCTAGCTATAGTATTCATGATCTTTCTCTTTTCAGACATTCATGTCAGATGCATCATATCAGTCAACAAGAGCTTCACATAAATGCTGGTTCAAGTCATGGTCAGAGACTGACTTAGATGGCTGTTGAACTCCAGGGGGCTTGGGTTTGCGACTTTTATAATGTAACTGTAAAAACAGCCAAAGTGCCCTTTGCAGCTAGTGTAACTACTGTACTTAGTGTAAAGGATTGACCCACCACAAATAAAGATTCAGAAAAGCCAGGCATG
>JAUMHP010000040.1:3825307-3836865 GCA_032361065.1 Enteromius trimaculatus | reverse complement strand
TGTTAGTGGTATTTCCTCCCTTTGAGGAAATATCTACGCTGCAAGTATTGCAAGTTGCCCTATTTTCGTCTTTTTTGATTAAATACAACCAGACTTTTGAGCGTTTGTTCCGCTTAGCGCCATGCTCACTATTGAGCGTAAGCTACGCAACGTGCGTGATGACGTCATTCGTGCCCACTGGAATCGTTAAGGGAATGAAATTTGCAATCGATTCCAAGGAATTGAAACACTGGGAACCGGTTCTCAACAACAACCGGTTTTCGATTCCCATCCCTAGTGGCATGGAAGACTCGGAAGGCAGGAATTCAACGAATGGTGATATTTATTTAACATAAAGAAATAAACAGAGAAAAAGCAAACAAAACTAACCATACGCGAACATAAACCATAATGCAACGTTATCGACAGACAAAGATACAAGACATGGGGCGTGGATTTATAAAAAGACTAATCAACATGGAAACACAGGACACCTGGAGAAACACGGCTATGAATGAAACACTAATGACAGAGGCGGGGTTTCAAACAAGGTAAAGCACATGGGGAGAAAAAAAACACAAAGAGCACGTGGAACCAATGACATTGACGAGAAAGGTGACACATGAAGACATGACACTAACATGCAATAGTTAACAGTAAGAATTAAGTCCGTACACTATAGTGTTTCCATTTTTTGTAATAAATGTGATTGTGGAGGCCAATGTATTGTAGTGCACTCATTATCATGTTCAAGTAACTAGTTTAAGATGATTTGAGCTTTATGACATATCACATTATTCTGCTGGAGGTAGTGATAAAACGATGGGTACACTGTGGTCATAGAGAGAAGGACATCAGAAACAATACTCAGGTATGCTGTGGTGTTTAAACAATGCTCAGTCCAGTACCGCCGCTCCCTATACTCAGAGTACGCAGTCTGCATAGGGCACCAGCTCCCATTGGGCACCATCCCATTGTCCACAGAACTGTTGCTTACTAGATTTTTTTTTTCTTTTGGACATTTCTCTGTAAAGCCAACACAGTCTCACTCAAACTCATCACATTTTGACACTTGGTCAAGACCCATTTGCCTCACTTTCTGAAGCTCAAGGTACCCCTTTTTACTCCACTGTTTTCAGTTGTTTGACTTAATGTAATAGTTTGCATGCATATATAAATGTATTATATAATTATTTACTGGAGCATCAAACCCCACCCCAACCCTAAACCTACCCACTTCTGAACAACATAAACACACACACAGGGAAATGCAGTCACAGGTATTTATTGCACAAACTAATCATTAACAAGGAGTATAAATACATTACTAGCAAGTCATGTCATTATCACCATTAACTCCATTAATGCGCTCACGTCTCATTCGGAAAACATACTCCCGTCCCGTAGACTGATGCAATCGGTCACAAGATACACAAGAGCCAATAGTATTTCACTACAGCATGACGCAAACAATCACGAGACACACAAGAGCCAATGGCATTTCACAACCAACTTTGACATAAGGTTTCTTGTAGTGGCATTTTTTTAAATTGCTGCTTGTTTCAGCCTGCTATATCTTGTGTTTTATTGACAAATGGTAGGTTTAGGGGCAGGGATTGGGTTACATGCCTATACCTATGCACTTAAGCACCCCCATACCCTCAGAAATGCTGAACTGAATGTTGGAAATATGCTGGAAGATCTCCATCCTCTTTAGCCCAGAAGATACAGCGTCCGATTTTGTGTTTACCGACAATGGTTCTGAAAGTATTTCTGGGCCCATTTAGTAATGTCAATGAGATAATCATGACAATGAGTAATGCATTGTTGGCATCCAACAAATGTCTTCGATCTTTTCCCTCTTCATGTTTCGATTAATTTATAATTGATAAAATGGGCTAATTGACACAATATTTTTATACCAATTATGTGACATAGAACATATAAAAGCATTTGCAAATGTATACAACCCTTAGTCTATGGCAATGGCAGTGAGTGCTTTTAGATGGACCCTCTGCGATTATTATGAGATTTTATCATTATTGCGATTAAGCTTTACCTCATGTAAACTCAATACTTCGATTATGATTATGCATTTATGCTCAAAATTGCAGCAAGCATAATCGTATTAACATAGGAGGCCTACCGTAACGTTACGTCGAAATGAAATATTGACCAGTCTAACTACTGTTTCGGCTATTAAAATAGTTTAGTTTTGTGTGTAATGGCAAAATGATTATTTTTCATTTTGATTTTTTTAAAGTTAATTATAAATTAAATGTTTGGAACATTTTTGTTTGTTAAATAACCTATGTTTTTGTTTTTTAAAATCAACGACCAGCTAATGCCTTTTGAAATCATCACGACTTGCCTAAAATAAAATCAATGTAGCCTACATACTAACGTTAAATTAATTCATGCATATAAAAATGTTTTAACATTAAACCTCACTATAATAAAAGTGCGCATATAAAAAAATTAACAATAAAATATACATGTGCAAACTTGTAATTATGTGAACAGGTGGTCTAGTAGTAGATGATTAGTGTTTTGAGGCCGCTGGTTCTAATCCACCCTCGTAAAGGTCTTTTTTCTAATTAAAAACAAAGCGCTGTTCATTTAAGTGATTGTATATCAAAAGCAAGGGCACGTTCGTGTGAATGTTTTTTTTTGTGCTTTTACCAGAACGAAGCACTCGATCCTCTGTGTGAAGACATAAAAGTGCGTATAACAGTGAACACGATGCCTCCTCATAACACATTCCAGCGATAGATCGCCTGCTATTTGAGCTTTCTTTTAGGCACATTTAAGCAAAGTTGTTTGTTTTTATTGTTAATGTAGACCTAAATAAAATTAGCTCATTTAGTGGATAAAAGTGTAATATTTCTCCATTTAAACATGTTCTCTGTTCTATTGTGAATAAAATGTTGCCTCATGTGATTTGAAAGACTTTACATGTTTATTTTATTCAAATTTTATTCAAACATTTTTGGAATTTGGGTTGTAATACTGTGAAGCTGTTTGACACAAACTACATTGTAAAAATCAATGTATAATTAATGTTGACTTGACTCTTCCTGATGTTTTTTCATTTTGAACTTGCTAAATGCACTGCTTCCAAATGATTGGCTGATTAGATGTTTACATAACTGAGCAGTTGCTCAGGTGTACCACGTATATACATGTATGTTAGTGTATAAAATCATTTAAATTTATAATAGGTTTCATATACATTGAGGTCAATAAGTATTTGATCACCCTGTGATTTTGCAAGTTCTCTTACTTAGAAATCATGGAGGGGTCTATAATTTTCAGCACAGGTGCATTTCCACTGTGAGAGACAGAATCTAAAAAGAAAAATCACGAAATCACATTGCATCCTTAGAGATGATATCCATTAAGAGATGATATGACTAGACAATCATGCGATATGCTTGAAGCTACGCTCCGGCAGAAGGCTAAGAAACTGGAGCAGACGGTCGAGGCATTAACCAACAAGATTCAAGGCCTGGAAGATTGCGATCGCCGTTCAAATATAAGGATGGTTGGCCTACCGGAAAAGTGAAGGGCACGGATGCATGCGTTTTTCTAGAGGACTGGCTCCCCAAAGTTTTGCCGGATTGGTTCTCCACATCTCCTATAATTGAACGGGCACATCAGGTTGGCCAAATCGATGCGAATCGTCCCAGACCAATATAGTGATGAAGTTTATGAAGTATAAAGATCGTGAAAAAACACTGAGAGAGGCCAGGAAATTAAAAGAGCTATGTTATGGAGATCAGCGTGTTAACCTGTTCCCAGACCTGTCTGCGGAGACCCGACAACACCAGCGCTGAAATCCATGGACATCAGGTACGGAATGCTATATCCTGCTCATCTGATTGTTGCTCCACACTGTCTCAGGAAGTTGAAGAGTTCATTCAGGGATTGAAAACTACCACGGATTATTGTTTAGGATATAGATTTTTGGTTGATTCGTATTATTTGTAGCGTTTTCAAGTTGGTTACAAATTCATATACTGTAGGGTTGCTCCACTGTGGATTAAGCAACTGAAGGTTAACATATTATTTTTACAAGAAACCCATCTGTTGAAAGAAGACACAAGTCAGGTTTCAAAAAGTTTTCTCTGCTCCATTTACTTATCATGCCTGGGGGGGTTATGATACTTATCCACAAATCGGTTCCCTTTCAGTTGCACAAACAACATATCGAACCATGGGGTAGCTTTATAATTCTTAATGGTTTGATCGTGAACACACAATGCTGGTATGATAGGATTCTAATGTCTGACCATGCTTCAATTCCACTTGCAGTACAGTTTAGTAGCTTAAAAACTACTCCATTTAGATTT
Organism: Enteromius trimaculatus; assembly: GCA_032361065.1. Classification (NCBI taxonomy): domain Eukaryota; kingdom Metazoa; phylum Chordata; class Actinopteri; order Cypriniformes; family Cyprinidae; genus Enteromius; species Enteromius trimaculatus. The sequence continues at coordinate 3,832,534 of JAUMHP010000040.1, read as the reverse complement.
CAATTCCAAACAAGTTGGCTCCAAAGTTTCAAATTTGTAGATTTCATGGACAAAATAATATTTTAGTATTAACACAGATCAGACAAGTGCCTCAACTAAACGATAACATATCTCTATTTGCGGATGACATTGTTCTATTTCTAACTAATCTGAAGAACTCCATTCCCACACTTACAAATATTATGAAAAAAAATTTGGAAGATTTTCAGGCTATAAAGTCAATAATAATAAAAGTATTCTACTTTTATTAAATGATCAAGAGAGAAAAGTCCCCTCGAGTTATATACAATTTACCAGTGATTCTGGTGGTTTCACATATTTAGGGATTAAAATAACACCTAATATAGATGATATAGTGCCCTTTAATTATGACCCTTTACTGAAAGCAGCTACAGAATCTTTAGACAAATGGAATACAATGCCCATTTCTACAGCGGGACGTATAAGTATAATTAATAAGTCAATCTTGCCTAAATTTCTATACCTCTTTCAATTACCCAATACTCTGTTTTCTACCCTCAAAAAAGCCTTTACCAGGTTTATATGGAATAATAAACGACCTCGGCTGCGTCTTTCTCTCCTCTACTTACCATACAATCGAGGAGGACTTCAGGTACCAAGCATAAAACTATACTACTGTGTGGCACAGCTCCGAACAGCTATTTATTACTTCTCCACAAACCAACCATCCTGGGTTGATATTGAGAAAGAAGAATTGCCACTCCTTTTACAATCATATATATATACTCTGCAGAAGTTAAAATACCTAGAAAGTCCACCCTTAATCCCTTTCTTAGGAATACCCTATCGATTTGGCTTTTTTGAAAGAGAAAATATCTATCTCTTCCTTCACAGCCATATCACCCTGCAGCCCAAGCCTGGTTGCCCACTGAAGCTAAGCAGGGTTGAGCCTGTTCAGTACCTGGATGGGAGACCTCTGGGAAAACTAGGTTGCTGTTGGTAGAGGTGTTAGAGTGGCCAGAAGGGGGTGCTCACCTTGTGGTCTGTATGGGTCCTAATGCCCCAGTATAGTGACGGGGACACTATACTGTCCAAAGAGTACCGTCTTTCGGATGAGACGTTAAACTGAGGTCCAGACTCTCTGTGGTCATTAAAAATCCCATGACACTCATCGTAAAGAGTAGGGGTGTAACCCTGGTGTCCAGGCCTAATTCCCACTGGCCCTTGTCTATCATGGCCTCCCAATAATCCCTATCCATTCATTGATTGGCTGTATCTCTCTCTCCTCACCACCAGTAGCTGGTGTGTGGTGAGCGCACTGGCGCCGTTGTCCTGTGGCAGCCGTCGCATCATCCAAATGGATGCTGCACACTGGTGGTGGTTGAGGAGAGACCCCCCCACATGATTGTAAAGCGCTTTGGATGTATGGCAATACACAGTAAAGCGCTATATAAATGCATCATTCATTCTCACCAATATGGGGCAATAACTATTTTATACCTGGAAGAAATGACATGGGGTTTAAAAACTGGCAGATGAAAGGATTATGTATGGTAAAAAAACTTATATGAAGCAGTTGGTTATAAAATATGATCTTCCACAAAAACATCTTCAAATTAAAAACCTATTCGGAACACCAACTCTCGATATTATAACAAATTACTTTAAATTACATGAATGATAGAGGAATGGTGTCCTTGTATTATAAGACATTACTGGCTGGACTAAAAGAAGGATCCCAATCATATATTTCAGCATGGAAGAGAGATTTACAGGTGCATATCACTGTTGAGGAATGGGAGAGTTTCTGCCTTTTGGCTCAAACCCAATCTATCAATACTAGGTGTAGAATACTACAGTACAAATGGATGATGAGGACTTATACTACCCCTGTTAAACTACATAGGATTAATTCTAACATTCTGGATATGTGTACAAAATGCAAGGATGAAGTTGGTACATTGTTTCAATGTATGTGGGAGTGTAGAGAGCTGCAAGTGTTCTGGAAGGAGGTTCTTCGTGCAATTTGTGAAATGAACAGTGAAAATATTCCTATGGAACCAAAGCCGTTGTCAGAAAATGGAAGAGGCTAATGATGGTGCTAAGAATGGTGAAGAATCAGCCCAGAACTACACAAGAGGAACTGGTCAATGTCGTGAAGAGAGCTGGGACCATCGTTTCTAAGGCTACTATCAGTAATACACTACCATACGACATCATGGTTTTAAATCTTGTATCACACAGAAGGTTCCCCTGCTTAAGTCAGCCTATGTCCAGGGACCATCTGGAGGATCCAGATGATTTATGGGAGAAAGTCCTGTGGTCAGATGAGACCAAAGTAGAACTTTTTGGTCTTAACTCCATTCGCCAGGTTTGGAGGAAGAAGAATGATGAGTATCATCCCAATAATACCATACCTACAGTGAAGCATCATGCTCTGGGGGTGTTTTTCTGCACAGGAGACAGGACGACTGCACTGAATTAAGGAGAGCTGACAGGCCATGTATTGTGACATATTGGGCAAAAACCTCCTTCCCTCAGTCAGAGCATTAAAGATGGGTCGTGGCTGGGTCTTCCAACATGACAATGACCCAAAGCACACAGCTCAAGGTTCTGGAGTGGCCTAGTCAGTCTCTAGGCCAGTCTCAGGGTGATCAAAAACTTATTGACCTCACTGTATGTTGTTAGTGCAACTAAACAGAGGTAACACAAATATAATTTTGTAAAATTCATCTCTTAAATTCTTTTATGTACAGGTGTAAAGAATGGGTTAAATGGTGCACTGTCTCCTGGCCATGATGAGAGCGATGGATGTTATATCCAAGTCCCAAAGAAGCCCCCCGCTATGGAACTTTCTGCTCTAACCACCTCCGGCACGGTCAAAGCAGACCGTCCACGGAGCAACACCTCAGAGGAAAAGCTCATTGCCAAAAAAAGAGTGATACGAATGCTGATCATTATAGTTGCCATGTTCTTCATATGCTGGATGCCTCTATACTCTGCCAACACCTGGAAGGCTTTTGACCAAAAGTCGGCCCAGCGCGCACTTTCCGGAGCCCCCATCTCCTTCATTCAGCTGCTGTCCTATACCTCAGCCTGCGTCAACCCCATCATCTATTGCTTCATGAATACCCGCTTCCGGAAGGCTCTCTTGGCCACCTTTGCGTGTTGCAGGCGCCCCTGCCACAACCGGAAGAAGAGGAGGGAAGGTGATGATGAGATCACTGGAGTCACAGGAGCCTCCATATCAAAGTTCAGTTATACCACCGTTAGCACGGTAGGACCGTGTTAGCATTAGCATCGCAGGCGTCTCCAGTTTGATCCATGAGCTTTGTGCTTGTGACATGTACTGAGTCCAGATCATCAGATGTGTTCTTCTTTTTCATGGTGTCAACATGCTTTGTTCAGTGTGTCTGCGTTAATTTTTATTTGGCAAAGAATACCTTATTTGTCTGGTCTTTTTTGACCAGTTGATGTTTCAGTGGTAAACTGTCTTTCTATGGTTGTCTCTTCAATTGATTGTGATACATTCAAAAGTTGTGGTGCACGAGACATGCAAAGATGTAGCTATATTTTTATTGTGCAAGAATTTTCAAAGAATGATCTTATCATGCATGGGATGTATTCATAGAGAAATATATTAGAAATATTCTTGTGTCTTTAATGTTATAGAACCAAATATTGCATGTTGCATGATCAAACACAAGACTACTCTTGTAGATACTGTAGCAGCTTTTCGGCTACAACATTTTCTTGTCTAGTTTGAGTATTGTGATGTTTCATAATGTTTTGTTCTCTGGTGGTATATTTGTCTTATTGAGCTTTGCTTAAATGGTACAACTGATAGTCATTCTTTTCTGTGTTCTGATAATAACAACATCAGATGGTTTTGTAGGAGACAATGTTTAATTTGTGCTCCTTCTTTTCTGGTGCACATCTACTACAAGTTATCCTACATGAAGATGTATCAGGTGGGCAAGGCAATTCAGTCATCAACGGAATCAACGGTCTCTTGGAAATCTTCACCCCAGTTGAAGTGATGCCATGGTCAATACTGCCAAGCTGCATGACAGGTTGGAATCTTATTGCCCTGGCACTAGAGATAATGATTTAAATGGAAAATAATAAACTGTAGAGGGAAGTTTGATGTGATTTCCTTGGAGGCACTAACACTAATGTTCTAACACACATTCTCACTTCACCACTACAAAAAAAGAAAAAAAACATCCAGTCTATCTCATACTGCAATTGCTCTAATTGATTTCTTCCTTATTGCTGAAGCTGATGAGACACCTGGGATATTCGGCTTCTCGCCTTGCCTCAACAAACCCTCTCTGAATATATGAAAGGAGAGCTAAGCTCTTGTTTGTGCTAAAATTAATTTATTCAGTGGTTCATGCTAAACATGAAAGCTGGATCTGCACAGCGAAACCAAGCGTTTTAAAATTCATCCTCAAAAGGAAGGAGCGCACATGAGATGTTTTTGTGCTTGTACTTGGTTTATCTTGTTATCCACTGGACTGCCGAAATGCCTGAATGCACATATTTTAGACAAGTATTGGCAGAAGGGTTATTACAGTTAACTACAAACTAAAACAGAAATGAAAACTAAAACCCTTAAAAACATTCTTGTCACTTATAAAAAATGAATGATAACTGAAATAAAATGTTAAATTCTAAGGCAAAATTAAAATCTGCAAAACCATGCAGATATAATGAAAACATCTCTTCCAAAAACTTACACCAAAAATGACCAAATATTTGCAATAAAAAAATGATATAAAATATATTCAAAATATTACTGTAACAATAATGCAGTTGATGGCAGTTTAAAATTTTATTGACAATAATTCAAACTTTAAATTTATAATTAGTGATAAAATGTATCAATTAAAAACCACACTTTAGAAACAAGTCATTTGTTATGCTAATAATTATTTATTTATGAGTAACAATAGAATAAAAATTAAAGCCCAGCTGGCATACAAAAGGTCCATAACCATAATAATGTTTTTGCAGGCCAGTTAAAATTGTTGTTGTTTTTTCAAATGACACTTTAATCTTACACTTTACTAAAATTATGTAGAAGAGGAGAGCTGTACAGTGGCTAAATGCCCTTTTTATCTGAATTATCCAGATACATCAGCATTAGAATGCAGGTCAGAACCAGTTTACTTAAAAGTGTTCCTTTATCTACCTAGATAAATATAAAAATAGCATAAAAATATTAATGAAAAAAGCCTTCTTTCTCTTTCATATATTTCTGCTTCTTCTCACCTCCTCCATGACTTTGGCAGGTCAGCACCAGAATTCATAGCTTCATAATTTGTTCATGTGCCCCTCGGGATATACAGTGAGCAAATACTTCAGTGCTCACACATGCCCGCACTCCTTACCTCTTTTATTTCTGTCTGCTTCCCTCTCTTGATTATCACTCCCTTCTTGCACTTTTTCATTTCATCGATCAGTTTTTCCACCCCCCATTTCTTCTAAAGGACCACCTGGGTATGTGACGGACCCATATCTATAGTATTGGGGATAAACAGAAAGTGTTATTTCTCACTCAGGCATACAACCTGTCTGCTAAAAAGCTGCTGTTATTTATGTCAGTGACATCTACCAAAAGTGACACACAAAGTTGAGCTGGTTCTTGCAGGTTTGTTTTGTGGTACATTATATATAGCATGAGTCTGGCCATTAATTTCAAATCTCTACAACAGAGGATATTGAACCAGTTTCCAAGACAACCATTCATATTTTCAAAGGGGGTTTGATTCAGATGCAACAAAGTAACAAATAGAAACTGATTTAAATGAAAGCAACATGAATAAATAAATAACAGAAAAACAAACAATTACAAAGAAATAGATTTAGATAATCAGGCAAATAACAAAGAATGACATTTAGAAATTCATCAAGCTGGACGAACAGTGCAGTGTAATGAAAGTGCCACTTTTGATGCGTGTCTGGTTGGTTAAATAAGACATGTCACACTTTCTGACATTGCTCAGAGTTTTCTAACATACTTCTGCTGTCTTCTGTGGCAGATGTAAATGAGCACTAACAGATGATAATTATGCAGCGTGTCAAAGTTTGTCTGCTCTAGATTGTTCTTTATGAGTAATTATCCTCAGCTAGTTCCCTTCTGAAATATAGATACAGAAACTTGTTATGTATTTCTTGGGAGTGCTTTGTGATCTGTATTATTTAAGCAAAACAATGTGAGATACTGAATTAAATATATGTACTGTCCTTGGAGTTTATGCTTAAACATCTTTGTAAATACAACAGTTCTTCTATTCTGTACTTATCATATCATAATCTCTAAATGTGAATATCAGACAGGAAAAAATAAATGAGTATGTTTGTAATAGATGTTTTACATGTTTCCAAATATACCACAGAATCTGCCAAACTACGAAAAAACAATGATAAAACAATATAGCTACATCTAATATCGAAAGCAAACAGTAATGGTTTTCTGCATTAGAGAGGATTGTTGGACTCAATTAATGATAAGGAAACAGGTTGTCAAAATGCAGTGTATTGGCTAAAACAACACAATACATCATGGCCACCATAGCCTTAAATGAAGGACAGAAAATATAAGACTGTGTGTGTGTGTATGTGTGTGTGTTTGAGTGAGTAAGCACTTGTGCATAACCATTGATTGTATTGTTAGGCCATTTTTGTAGCAATTTGTTCTTTCCAGTGGCCATTATCTAAATATATGTGGTTTATACATTTATCAGAACTCAGTTATGTTTAGTGCTACTCTGTACTTTGTAAAGTTATGTGATATTGTCTTTCATGGTTTTTTCCCCCAGTGCCTGAAATGTTCCATGTTTTTTGCAGATTTATGTAACTGTTTTTTTTTTTTTTTTCATTTCTTGAAGTGATATTTTCTCACAGTGTTTCACTCTTTCATCTCCAGCTAGTTGCTGTTGTGATGAATGGGTTTCAAAGGGCAAGTTTCTTGGCAGAGTTTTAAGTGGGTGTACATGCTTTGTGCATTGAATGAAAATTCAGTGTTCTGAAATTTTGAACTTCATGATATTTGAACAGAAAACAGTGAATGCGCAGTATATACAGTGGCCTCCACTAATATTGGCACCATTGGTAAATCTGAGCAAAGGTGGCTGTGAAAATAAATCTGCATTGTTTATCCTTTTGATCTTTCATTTAAAAAATTCACAAAATTCTAACCTATCATTGAAGTAAAACAATTGAAAATGGGGAGAAAAACTCATGAGGAAATAAATGTTT
>JAUMHP010000040.1:3781915-3793488 GCA_032361065.1 Enteromius trimaculatus | reverse complement strand
TTGAGAACCACTGCTCTAGTGCACTGGTCTCAAACTCAATTCCAGAAGGGCCAGAGCTCTGCACAGTTTATCGCCAACCCTAATCAAACACAGCTGATCCAGCTAATCAAGGTCATCAAGGTAGGATCACTAGAAATTCAAAGCAGGTGTGATTTGGAGCTGGTTGGACCTAAACTGTGCAGAGCTGTGGCCCTCCAGGAACTGAGTTTGATATTAATATGAGATTGAGATTAATGCCATTAATATGGTCGTCGACAGGCACCAGGAGGCATGCAAACAGGCGGCGGTGTTTTAGCGGTTCCTCCCTCGCCATTCTCCAACTCGCAGGGCTACTAGGTGGGAGCAGCCCGGGCCTCGTACAGGCTCCTCGTACAGGGAGACACAGAAACAGAGCATCGCCGACCAAGCTCCTCCACAGAGAAAGAGGAGGGGCTGGCGGCGTTCTGTTGAGAGGTCTTCACGGCCGAAGCAGGACTTGAGGGTAGTGCTTCGGGCTAGGAAGACCTCTCGAAAGAAGCCCCGAGGACCATGCTTCAGGGCTTCAGAGGGCAGCCCGTCTGCCTGCTCGTCCCCAGTGCCCTCAGGAGGGGTTCCCAGTAACCCTGCCAATTACAGGGGGTGGGTGTCTCCAACGAGCGCCAGCCTCAGCCTGAAACAGACAACATCAAAGGGAGGCTGAGGAATAGAACATCAGGTGCTCACTAGTAGGAACTAGTTGCGGTGCCACCTGCGGGTGGGCAGCGTCATTACACGGTCAGAGAGTTCCTCTCTCTCAACCAGAGGCCAGCCTCGAGAGCTCCCTTAGTAGATTTTCTGGCAGAGTGGAAACTACTGCCGAATGTATCTAGTTGGGTCCTGCAAACTGTAGAAGGAGGTTACAGAATTTAATTTGGTCGATCTCCACAATGCGGGTGTTTTACCAACACTCATGCGTGCAGAGCAGGCTCTGGTAATGGAACAGGAAGTAGAGACCTTACTGAGGAAGGAGTCCATTGAGGTGGTCCCTCCTCACGAAAGGGAGTCCAGGTTCTACAGTAGGTATTTCATTGTTCCAAAGAAGGATGGAGGGCTTGAAGTTCAGGATGCTTACTGTCAAGCAGGTTGTGTCACAAATCAAGCACAAGGACTGGTTTGTCATGATAGATCTAAAAGACGCATACTTTCATGTGTCAATCCATCCTTCTCACAGAAGATTCCTGAGGTTTGCTTTCGGTCCTCAATTACATAGACTCCATTACATAGACAATTGGCTGATACTAGCTCAGTCAGCAGAGGAGGCGAGAAGACATTGAGATGTCGTTCTTGCCACAATGGAACACTTGGGGTTCTGCATCGCAGTCTCAGGAGTGAGAGAAGGCCGGTCGCTCACTGTCAAGCAGTTCTTCAGAAAAGGCTGGGCCTTATGGCAGCTGCGTCCAACGTCATACCTCTTGGCCTGCTGTACATGAGACCCCTACAGTGGTGGCTTGGCAACAGGGGTATTTCCTTGAGAGGGACCCGGGTTCCTATATCAAGGCCCGGTTCTGGGAGCTCTGTATCGCTGTGTAACACTAGAAACAGATGCGTCCCTCACCGGTTGGGGAGCAGTCATGAGTGGCCACTCAGACCGCCATGGCTCCCGTCCAAGGCGTGTATGACCTTGTCCGCTTTCACAGGGCTGGACTTACAATGCCACAGGAGAGGCCGCCACCTCCTTGCCCGCCATGGTCAAACTTCCAGTGTACCAGGCCAAAGGGTTGAAACATCTGCACGAGGGTGGATATGACCAGGGGGCCATGTAGGAACTCCGTGCGGCCACCGACTTCGCTCTACGGGCGACGAAGGTCACCACACGTGACCTTGGTCAGGTGATGTCCACGGTAGTGGCTCAGGAGCACCACCTATGGCACAGATGGCCGACGTCGACAAAGTGTGCTTTCCTGATGCCCCCATCTCCCAGATCGGCCTCCCAGATTATACCTCTCTTACCCCGTGTGCCAAGCCTCAGCCTGCTCATCGCCGAGGGCATCCCCCGTGGCATCCAGACCTTCTGCTCCATCCCCGCTCGAAGCACATGATGCTTGGCTGTCTGCACGATGTCGAGCTGGCCGTGGGAAGCCACCCGCACCTCATGGCCCGGCCGAAAACATCTGCAAGAAAAAGCACCCCTGAGACGGGCAGCCCGGAGGTGAGAGAAATTGCTCTTCGGGGAAAGAACTCAGCTGGTACCCAAATTTTCACAAAAAGATCAGGGGTTGCTCAGAGCAGCCGGACCCACCCCCAGGACGTTCATCCTTCTGGGGCCAGTCCTCTCCCTGGTTCCCCAACAGGCTGCCCCACTGTGGGCACAGCTGTTATCGTACCCTTGATACCCCTGGCGACCCGGTTGGCGCCCGCCCAGGTACAGAGGCATCCTCTACACCACTGTCTGTTCAGACACGGATGTCATGATGTGTGTGGAGGTTGCAGTTCTACTGGCGAAGGATGCAATCGAGCCTGTTCCTCCAGCTGAGATGAGGTCAGGGTTTTACAGTCCCTACCTAATCATGGCCAAAAAGATTGGTGAGCTGAGACCCATCCTGGACCTTCGAGCTCTGAACAGTTCCCTTCACAGTGCCCCTGGGTCAAGTGCCCAGACATGTCATGGTCTACATGGATGCCTCCTCCATGGAATGGGGTGCGGTATGCAACGGGCTCGCAGCTTCAGGTTCCTGGACAGCTTTCGACCGATGCTGCGCCACAGACACATGCTGGTCCACATGAACAACACTGCAGCCGTACATCAACTGACAGGGTGGTCGCTCCCCCAAGGCGCTCCCCCGAGACCTCCCATTGACAGTTGTTTTACTCACTCAACGAGGCGCCCCTCGGCGGGGATGCACTGGCCCACAGCTGGCCTCCGGGGCCCAAGTATGGCTTTCCCCCAGTGAGCCTCCTTGCACAGACCCTCTGCAAGATCAGGAAGGACGAGGGACAGGTTCTGCTGGTGGCGCCTTACTGGCCCTCTTGGATCTGGTTTGCCAACCTAATGCTCCTCGCGGCAGCCCCTCCTTGTAAAATCCCCTTGAGGAGAGACCTTCTCTTTCAGGGGATAGGCACTATTTGGCACCCACCATCCGATCTCTGGAACCTGCACGTCTGGCTCCTGGACAGGACGCGGCAGACCTCTCCAGCCTTTCAGCAGCCGTGATTAACACCATCTCTCAGCCGAGGGCCCCCTCAACAAGGCAGGCCTACGCTCTGAGATGGGGTCTGTTCGTCGACTGGTATGCCTCCTGTAGTGAGGACCCACAGAGATGCCCGATTGCAGTGGGGTTTTCCTTCCTGCAGGAGAAGTTGGAGCGCAGGCTGTCCCCTTTGACTCTCAAAGTGTATGTTGCTGCCATAGCAGCGTATCACAATGCAGTGGAGGGGTGCATTCCTAGGTAAGCCACACTCTTCCGAGATCAGGTAGTGAACCTGCAAGCTTTGCCCCAGGAGGAGGCAGAACCAGCCTTAGAGTTGCTGTGTCCAGTATGCACACTGCACCTCTACACTGACCGCACTCTGAGTTTCAGATGCTCTCAGAAGCTCTTCATCCACTATGGAGGTCAGCAGAAAGGGAATGCTATCTTCAAACAGAGGTTGGCCCATTGAGTGGTTGATGCCATCTCCCTATCGTATTTATACCAAGGAGAGTCGTACCCCTTAGGTCTGAGAGCCCACTCCACAAGGAGTGTTGCCTCCACCTATGCTGTGACTCACGGCACCTCTCTAGCACATATTTGCAAGGCTGCAGGCTGGGCGACACCCAACACCTTCGCCAAGTTCTACGACCTTCGCGAAGAGGCTGTGTCCTCCCGTGTCTTTAATCAGATGAGCAGGTAGCGGGAGGCCGGCTGGTGTCGGCTTGCTGCACCATTCCCACAGGATCCGTGCGCTTTCTCTTAGAGGTTCCCCCTTGCCAAGGCGAAACCCTCTCCTGCCTCACAGTCGGACCTAGAGCGGAGTATCTCTGGCTGTGTTCCTACTGGGTCTCCTTCACCCAGTAGGTTGTGGCTACAAAAACCTTATGTTCCACAGTCAACCACAAGGTGTTTCCCTTCATTTATATCCATATCTTATCGATATAGTGTATTCCTTGAAATTCACATGTAAGAAACATGTTTATATACTTCATGTCTCCGCCCTCAACCCATGCTTCAGTACATAAAAGTATTATGATAGGCCTCTAACAATTCATTTTGGATAACCATTTTAAAAACTCTGAGGGAATAAAATTACAGAATCCCAGGTATTACCCACATTTTGGATGCAGATGTGTGTGAACTGTGACACCATCCTGTATACACAATATGTACCATAAAAAAAGATTGAGTTCATCATGAAAATAAAATAGAAAAGTACCACAAGCACTCATAAAACACTTTGACTACAACTTCATATTCATTGTGATAAGAGATTCTGAACATGTATGACAAGTATTGTGTGCAATATTTTGCATGCAAATTTGATGTGCCGTTATGAATTTCAGTAAGGTAACACCTGCGACCAGATTCAATAAGAGAAGCCTGCAGTGGAGCTGATATTGACAAACACTTTGTGAAAATGGAGATGAAATGAAGAAAATGAAGATTGAGAAAATGTTTCTTACAATAAAAGTGTTTAAACGTGCTTTGGCATGTTTATGGTACGCGATGGGTAGGGTTGGGGTAGATACTTATCATATGTACGTGAAAACGTGCTTATCATATGCACGGCATATATGCACGCGAAATCTGAAATGTTTTCCTCAAAAACCTTAATTTCTTTTCAGCTGAAGTAAGAAAGACATGAACAATCGGGATGACATGGGTTTGAGTAAATGATCAGAACAATTTTATTCTGGAACTGAACTAATCCTTACCATATACACACTGTAAAAGGGACATACTCACAGACAAGACATTTTTTATTTCAACATCAGCACAGTTCACACAAGTTTTCACTCTCTCACTTTAATTAGAAATATTTCAGACTGTTCATATATAACTCATGCAGATGCATTGCTTTAATTTCACAAATTAAAGTGACATAAGTTTTTTTTGCCCAAGTGGCCATTTTAATATGAGCATGTGTAATGGGGTTCATCTTGCTAAAAGGCCATTCTGACATTTTTCAGTCAGCTTTCAAGTAGGTCCTCGGTTCAAAAATAGTCACTCACTGTACTATTTCTGTCCTGACCTTCAGAGCAATTCAAAGTTCCCATATCTTTTTGAAGTATTCATGGTCACAGGTTGTCAGTCATGATTTTATGCTTCTATAGACTTGAACGTTATTGAAAATAATGATGGGCAGAAAAATAAGAAGGACATTCTTTACACTTTTTGGAACTTCAGCTATCAATATCTGAAGGGCAAGTCATTGTTCTCAGTGTAACTGTCATGCTCAGATATAATTGCACATATATCAACCAGTGTTCTTTGAATAATAATTACTAAAATACTTAATAATCGATGCTAAATTATGCACACTGCTCAGTGACTTATGACTGATAATGAATACAGCTGTCAACACTGTCAATTACTATATTCCTCATGCAGCCTAAGATGAATTGCCAGTCTCCACTGTCACCTATTGTTCCACAAATGAGGTCTATCTTTCCTTTTATCTCATTAAAGAAATGCACAGTGAAATTGCAAACAGTGCAGAGAACAAAGGTTTTGTGTCTTCCCCCAGCTTGCCCTGCGCTGTCATTAGGTGTTCACACACTGAACAGCAGGATAAGTAATCAATTGATTTTGAATTTTAACTGTATGGGTCTCTTAACAAGGAACCCTGGAGGTATGTGTAAATGTATTCTTTCAATGTGCCCTAGTGATGTGTGTTTGAGGGATAGTGTGTTCACTTTGAGTACTATAAAGCATTTAAAAGTTCCATTGTTTCTCAGAAGATATTGGGAATTTCCATCTGTTTTAAGATTTATATTACCCTAAAATAATAAAATTAATAATTATGCCCTTCTCCGGGACACCTGAAATTTAGCTGAGGAGCATTCCAACACCGCTTGTAGATGCTACTTAATTAGTTAACCTATTCATTTGAATGGCCAGTTAATTTGAATGGGTATGATTTGGAAAGGCACATGCATCAGTCAACAAAATGTCTAATAGCTGAAAATGCATGGCAAAAACCAAACCTTGAAGTCAAAAGAACTGGTTTTAGTGCTAAGAGACAGGATTGTGTCAAGACACAAATTGGAAGAAAAGTGCGGGAAAAAATATGCTACACTTAAGGCTCAGAGAAGCATGTAGCCTCCATTGATGAAAGATGTTTCAAACAACCAGCACTCTTCTGGCCTCTTTTGGAGTGAACCACTCTTAAGAGTGGTGACCAAGAATCTGATGGTCACTCTAGTATGGAGATGGGGGAAACTTACAAAAAGGCAAACATCACTGCAACACTCCACTGATCTGGGCTTTATGGCAGAGTGGCCAGACTCAATACTCTATTTTCAGTGAAAATGAAAACAACCCACTTCGTCTGTGATCTTCACATACAGTTTGGAATGCATTGGTATTAGATGCACGAAACCTGCGCGCTGACAGACTTGCGCGTTGTGTTTGTCCTGAAGCGTCTGATCACGGCTCCAAAATCCAAGTCAAGATTTCTGTAAACTTTCGTACTCTGACATATCTTAAAATTTTGTAAAAGATGCATTAATATCTTAATTTAACTAAGGCCTAGTCCTGGCTTAAGGTAAACCAGGTTTGTGAAAGTGGGCCATTGTGTTGATAAATCTTATTGCATTGAATTGTGAAACCAAGATTGAGGGGAAAGCAATCAGGTACTGTCACCGCCTTAACTTTTCCGTAATCCGTGCAAAAACGAAACGTTATATCTATTTTAGGTACAAGAACACACGGAGAACTCCACGGACAACAACTAGGAGCTACACCATTTTCTGCTAAGTATTCAACTTCTTTTCTCATAATAGCATGTTTTGCTGGATTAATATGGTAAGCGTGTTGTTTGATGGGAGGGGAGTTATTAACATTTATATCATGTTGTAACACTGAAGTCTGTGTAGGAGTACCTTTGAAAAGCCTGGGAAAACTGTTAATTAACTGTATGATGTCCTGTCGTTGCGCTTCAGACAAGTGAGAGAGACATGAAGGCAATTTCTGCAACATTTCTGAATTGCTTAACCTGACGCACTGTTGAGGAGCATTATGCAACACAAGGCCATCCTCATCAGTGACAGATAGCTGAGTGGAAGAGGGAACCTCACTAATCACTACGAAAGAAGAAATAACCGTTGCAGATTTTTGGTGAAAGGTGATACGCTTTCGACCTGTTTACACGACACACTTTTTACTGGCGTTTCTTTTCTGGAGTACAAATTACATAATCGTTTTCCCATACAAATATGGCAAAATTCGGCAAAATTCCACAACATCCTTCTTTAAGCCAGGCCAGAAAAAATGTCTAAGGAGTATATTGTACGTTAATGCCCAAATGACCTGACAATACGTGATCATGCGCAAGACACAGGACATGCTGACAGTAAACTGAAGGAATGATAATCTGATACACTATATTCTACTCAGTACAATATATATCTATATTTCTAGTCAGTTTCGGTATTGGAGCACCATTTACGCATTAATAAGCCCTTCTCCACAAAATAAGCACCCTTTCCCTTGCTAATGTTATCTGCAGAAACAGCAGAATCAAAGTATTTTGCTAAAGTCTCATCTTCTCTTTGCGCAGTGAATATCTGAGAGCGAGACACAGGTAAATTCAGAGCATTCCCATCTAACTTCAACCTCCCCGACTTTACCTGTTGGGTGACAGGAGTGACGTCTTCTTCCAATGCAGGAAACACATTTTCAGCAAACCCAGTGGCTAGAAATGATTCTGACAAGTCAATGGAGTCGTTCGCTTTCCTTGACTGAGTGCACGTCAGAACGCACTCGGGGAAAACATCAGGGTAGCTCACAGCCAAGACACAGAACTAGGCTGATCAACGACTTCTAATGCTGGCATGACCTTACCACCAGCCAAATCGTTACCAAGAATAAACAAAACACCTTTTATGGGAAGAAGGATGGACTCCGACAGACACAAACCCGGTACCTAAATCGCATTGTAAATGGACCAGATGTAACGGTACCTTTACAAACCCCATTTCAATGCCTTGAACAAAAATACTAGATCCACAAGATGACTGGTTAGACAAGGGTAACACGTCTTCAACCAGGAAGGAGTATCCAGCCCTAGTATCCCTGAGCAACTGAATTTCCCTTTGATCTTCGGGTTTGCCAGAAAACGAAATACCAGAACTGGAGTTTACGAACCCCACACTTTTATGTGGCGCTGCTGCTTGCGTCAGCAATCAGCAATTACGTGCCCTTGTTTATGGCAGCAAAAACATTCTCTTGCCTCTTAAGGGCGCGGAAACAAAGGCTTCACACGGGAAGACTGGGACTGAACAGACGGAACAGGAGGATTTTTCTCTGAACGTGCGGATGTAAATACATTCTTTTGCGTGAGCACAGATTCATCTGCCAACACCGCTGCATGTGACAGTGACAATACTTTCTGTTCATTTAGGTATACCACAACACGCTCAGGTAAACAATCCTTAAATTCCTCCAACAAACTGAACTCTCTTATCAAATTAATATCTGTTACCTTACTCACATTACACCATTTGTCAAAGAGGATGCCCTTCTCCACAAAGGTCTGACCGGAATGTTTTTTGTGAGATCTGAATCGCTGTCTGTATGCCTAAGGCACAAGCTTGTAAGCACGGAGAATGGCAGCTTTAACTGTCTCTTACTGCAGGCTCTCTTCTAAGGACAGCGTTAAACAAACTTCCTGTGCCTTACCAACCAATTTACACTGGAGAAGAAGGGACCAAACATCTTTTGGCGAGTGGAAGGAAGATGCAATGAATAAAGAAATGTTTTTGCTAATATCGAAGGTGGTTGAGGATGGATCAATGGCCGGCCTACGCAGCTCTAGGAGGATTTGTTGCGTCCAATTCAAGCTGTCGCAACCTCACCTCCTTCTCAGCTTCAATCTCAAGCCTGCGGATTTTCGAGTTTCAGGTCCAACGTATCCTGACGTCACTGAGCCCAAGAAGGACTTTTAATCGTCTATCCTCCTTAGACCCAACCGAAGTGGGGGAGAACGGATAAAAAGTCGGCAAGAAAGCCTTGGCCTCAGACTCCACCTCAACTTCAGCACCTGTCTCGCTCTGCTCTCCCTCCAAACCCCTGGCACTAGCGACCGCGTGTCAGCACCAAGAGGCCCGTTTTCTGTAGTAGTAAGGCCAGGCACCACAAGAATCCTCATCTCAACCAACTCATCGAATATAGCCTGCTTAATTTTTTCCATAAGAGATTGCTTTAACACAGGAATTTTATAATGGTCCGCAATCCTTAACAGACCATCTTTTCTGCAACGATCAAATTGTTCAATTGACGGTTGATTAATAAAGGACTGTAAATCCAACGATGCCATGCTTATGGCCAGTACTAGACACAATACAGACAGTGCTAAACTATAGGCACCGCTGCCTCCCTCACTAACTGCTAGGCCAATATGATGCGCGGTTACCTCGCCCTCAGCACAACTGCATACATGACTCTTCAGTGTCTTGGAAATAGGTTTTAAATATCCCGGATGAGCCCCCATATATGACCCCAGGAGGTCTAGGGATGCTGGGGTCTAACATAAAATAGAAACAGACATTTGAAGAGCATGCATACGTCGGCGCGTCGGACAGAGAGCCACAAACTCGATGGTTTCAGTGCTACTGAATGATTTAATAATTACGTGAACACCACTTAAAGTTTTGATATTGACCAAAAGGTGTCTGTACAGTATATACATGGTGTTCATAACAATTGCAGACACTAGGAAGCGGGAAGAAAGGACTTATCAAAGAAAATAACAAACCAAACAATCTCAAGCTAACCAGTATTCTCCTCTCAGCCTAACTAGCCAAAGAAGTAAAGCAAAAGAAAAGAAAAGAAATGTCTTCAGCGTCCAAAACGCCCTAACTAAGCTACACTTACTAGTCCGAAAGTACAAGGGGTGGCACCCGCCCCTAACTTAATGTACAAATTCTACGTGGTGCAGTGTATGTCACGTGACGTTGTTACCTGTCCGTTTCTCCCCGGCTCCTAATGGATAACGCGTGCACTAAAGTATACAGAGGGGAGGAAAAGGAGAACGATAAGGCAACGTACACTTAGGGCAGGTAATGCAAACAAGTGGGAATACAATGTATAAACAGAATTTGGCAACAACAGCGGAGGGCTTGTCTGCTTGTTTGTGGTTTGGCGTGCTCTTTTATCTGGGGTGGTCTTACCGGATTGGCGGCTGCAAAATGAGTGACGTCGGTGCTGATGAAGATTGACAAGTGACAGGAACCAATGACCGGTAACTACTAAAGTGAACGTAAGCAAGAGAGCAAGCGGAGAGAAAAACACATACACAGCACAACACAAGACGAACACATAACAATGGCTCTCCACCAGTGATCTCCATCAAATGTCATATTGCTTGTGGCAATCTGAATAGAAGAATGTAAGAAAAGCCCAAATACAGATGTATAATGCTTGTTGCATCATACCCAGAAGACTGTATTTACTGCCAAAGGTGCTTCAGCTGAGTACTGCATTATGGGTATAAATATTTATGCTATGTAAATAGTTTGTTTCTTTTTAATAAAGTTGCTCACAAACTGCTATGTTTGCTCACAAGTCTGCTATTTTGTTTTTTTATTATGGTGTAAATTGTAGATTAATGCATAAAAATAGCGTTTCAAAGCAATTTTATATAAAACTGCAACATATAGTAAAATGTGAAAAATGAAGGGGTATTTAAAAGCCACCATATACAGTATATTTCTTTACATACCATCCCAGGACCAAAATCATTACTGACCTGAAAGGATGATTTAAATTTTGTGGTTACTAAAATGGCCTCACCAACACAAATACAAATAGTAAAATACATAAGTGAATTCATGTCCTTTTATTGTAAAAAATTACTTTCCTATTGGTGCTTGAAACTATCTTATAGCCCAAATAGCCTGTTATCAGTAAATCTTGTTTAGCTTCTTAAGAGGTTTTGTTTTGACGACATGACAACTGGTAAGGTGAGTTAAAACAAATGCATCTTTTCATTATTGGCACAATAATGCATGCAATGAATTCTCTTTTAAAATGATTCCTCGGTGCTCTCCTTATTAGATGTAAACCCTATTCTGTGAATTTAAAAATGCCATCTAGTGTGTATGAATAATGATGAAACAATGATCAAACTGGAACTAAGATGCCCTGTGATAGCATTGAGTCAGCCAAGATAACAGTGGAACCCCCAGCCTCCAGCATTTGGATTTCTCTTCTTTTAACTTTTCATTTCATTTCTCTATCTCATACATTCCTTTTTTTCTCCAGTGCACCAATTCCCCTTTAGCAGGCTTTTGGCAATATCGAGTAGCTGTGGTAACTGTTTCATATCTTCACAGTGTGTATTCTAAGCAGTGGTGGGCAGTAACGAAGTATTTGTACTTCGTTACTGTACTTAAGTACATTTTTCAGGTATCTGTACTTTAC
>JAUMHP010000040.1:3749813-3780201 GCA_032361065.1 Enteromius trimaculatus | reverse complement strand
CCCAACTCATCATTGGCTGATTCTACACACTATTCAGAGCCGTCACGCTGAGGGCGTTCCCAAAGCGTCTCGTTGACGCAGCTCGAGTTCCTGAAAAGGAACCCATACATCTTTGAAACTAGTGCACTCTAAAAAGTGCTGGATTATTTCTGTAAACAGATTGTTGGGGTAATTGTGCTGGGTCAAAATTCTGGGTAATTTGAGGTAATGTAAACACAAAGTGGGGTTGTTCATGCTGGGTCAAATGATTTTCATCACTGAACCACTGGGTTGGCTTATTTTATCCCAACCGGTTGATTTCATTTTTCCTCTTCATCAAACTTTTCACTTGTCTCGTCAGCAGATGGTCACGTCGCACATCGCAGCATAAAGGATATAGCCAAATTTTAAAATGATAGAATGTTTATTTACCTTTTTTTTTTAATAAGTTAGAATCTTTAATAGGTAAGAACACACATATTTCACTGTTTAATGTAATATTTGATCTGCTTTAGCATTAATGTACTCCGTGACGTTTATAGCCGCCTAGCAAATTACATTTATTTTTTGAAAAAAAAAAAAAAATTAATGCAACAATGCCCCATAAACGCTGTTCCCCATTATCTTAAACCACAATATTACTAGTCTGTGATATTATTTTTTACTTAAATGTAATGTTATGTATCAGTATAATGTAAATTAGACATCTCTCATGGTGTAACGTTAACAAGGTCCCTTACTTTTCCTTCTACTTTGTGAATGTTAGTGCTTCGCTGGACAGAACGCAACTTTCCCAGCTGCTGAGAGGGAACTCTTAAAGGAGCTGTTCGGAGCCAATTCAGTGACTTTGTTTTTGGAATATTTGCTGAATAAATCCACCCTCCGGGTCATTTTTGTTTCCCCCTTACTTTGTTGTACTGTGCTCCTTCGACCCCTAGCGACAGTGGTGGAGAATGCTGGCAATTTAGAGCACAGGCAACAGGTTGTTTTTTCTTTTTTTTTGGAGCTTTGACCTGTTGCACTCCTTGCAAGTTTTTTTTTTCTCCCCTGTTTTTTTCCCAACATGCGGTGCCTCCTTCCCGGCCATGGAAGAGATCATCAAACGTCTCACTGAAGTTAGTATGAGACAACAACAGATCACTTGCCAAGAAAAGATTGAGCAGGAAATGGCCGCCCTTCGCTCTGCTGCTCGCCAGCCCCTCACCGTTGCGTCAACGTGCGGCCCAGCTCCTTCAGAAGATGACGGCATCAGACGACATTAAGGCATTCCTCCAAATGTTTGAGTGCACCGCCACTGTGGAAGGGTGGGATCCGGATGACTGGGCTCGGGCTCGGGCTCGGGCTCTGGCTCCGCTGCTGAATGGCGAGCTGCAGTGCACCTACCATAGCCTGCCTCCGGATGAAGCCCAGGATTACAAGACCGTCAAACGAGAAATACTAGTCTCTCACCCATCAGCTCCAGGCCTTCCAAGACTGGACCTTCCAACCACGCCAGCCTGCCCGAGCCCAGGCTGCTGAATTATCCTGGCTGGCCCACCACTGGCTGTTAAACGGCGACCCGACTGCCCTTTAAGTAACCGAGAGGTTGGTCATTGATCGGATGCTACGAGTCCTGCCCCAGCCCCAGCCCACAGGACAAACCCATGCCTACCGAACCACACTTCAGCACCGATGAAGACATGGCTGACAGGCTCCATCGTCCATCAGTCGCTACCCCAAGGAGCTCCCTTTACAGAGGTAAAGATGAATGGGCGATCTATCCAAGCCCTACTCGACAGCGGCAGCTCGGTTAGTCTCGTCCTGGCGTCCCTACTGCCACCACGGGCTGATCCTGTCTCTCACCTGCGTGCACGGAGACACCAGACGGGTACCCGCCCGCCGAGTCAGCATCGCCACGGCCATAGGATCCTGGCCGGTGGAAGTCGGAGTGGTCAAAGAACTGCCAGTACCAGTGCTCCTAGGACATGGCTGGCCGGGCTTTGATCAGCTGCTGGCCGCTGCGACCCAGCCTGCCAGTCCAACACCGGTCCGGAGGCCAAAGAGGGCTAGAAGGGGGGTCTGCAGGGAGCCCGTTCTCCTAACCACAGACAGCGGCCAAGACGGTGAGTCCCCCTCCCTTAATAATGACGTCTTCTTTGATGTGTTTCAGCAGGTCCAGGGAGGGGGATCGTTCGGCTGGGCCCAGTGGGAAGATGACCGGCTGAAGAACTGCTGGACGCAGGTGAGAGTGTTGGAGGGCCGAGTTGTTCAGCCGGCGCCCCATCCTACGCCACATTTCCTCGTGGAGAACGGGCTGTTGTAGCGGTCCTGTCCCTATGCCACGGTGGAGAAGGGGTCACTCCCCACCCACCCCTAATTTCCCCCTTGTGTTTACCGTTCTCTGCCTCCAGGACTAGAACAACGCTTGGGAGGGGGAGTGTGACGGGCATCCCGATCACTAATCAACGTTGCCCTGGCTTCCAACAAGGGAGCATCGTCAGAGCAGGATTACGACCAGCTGCAGATCATCAGCCCGCAGCCAGATAAGCTGCGTGAGGCTCCCCAGCAGATTGAGCTTCATTTGACTCCATGCCGCCGAACTAACCACTCCCTCCCTTTTCACACAGACGGCAGCTATTGATCGTTGATTACCTGCATCCTGAAGGAAAACAGAGCCATCTCAAGCCGCCTAACCTGCCTTTTCCGCTGGACAGAACGCAACCTTTCGCCCTCTGCTGAGAGGGAACTCTTAAAGGAGCTGTTCAGCACCTTGCTGATTATTTTTTTGAATAAATCCACCCTCCGGGTCGTTTTTGTTAATCCTTATTTTGTTGTACTGTGCTCCTTCGCCCCCTAGCGAATATATATATATATATATATTCGCTAGGGGGCGTAGGAGCACAGTATATTATATATATTTATTTAACAGTGTCGATTCTGCC
This sequence comes from Enteromius trimaculatus, assembly GCA_032361065.1. NCBI lineage: Eukaryota > Metazoa > Chordata > Actinopteri > Cypriniformes > Cyprinidae > Enteromius > Enteromius trimaculatus. The sequence goes on along the minus strand of JAUMHP010000040.1, from coordinate 3,777,301 downwards.
TTCCAGATTGGTGACTAAAGTGTCGAGAATGAGATAGCTAAGTAAACGTTAGCTAGGTTGCTTATCATCCGTTCTGTATAATATTGCATCTTATCGCATCGCCATAATTGAAACATTAAAGCAGCAGTAAATTTTATCATCATAGTATGCAAAAACACCCTGTTTGACAAACGTTTCCTTAATCTGAAATTTCATTCTTGGTATGCGCAATTCTAATATTATATTATTAATATAATAATAACATAATATTTTACATTCCTTGCATTATTATTGCTAATATTGGTAAATAGAATTGTAGCAAGGCAATAAGACAATAAATAACTTCTCAGGTTATGTATATAACCCTGTTCATGAAGGAATGAGACGCTGCGTCGACGAGACGCTATGGGAAAGCCGTCACGCTGAGGGCGTTCCTATAGCATCTCGTCGACGCAGCTCGAGTTCCTGAAAAGGAATCCAATTTTTAGGTCATATTTAACCCAGCAACATAGTTAACCTGACCCACTGGTTGGGTCAAATAAACAACCCAGCGTTCTGGTTCAAATAGTTTAACCCAGCATTTGGGTCAAAACAACCCAGTGAGTGTTCTGTTCCATAGTTACCCAGCAGCTGGGTTAAGGTTGAGATGTTTTTTTTTTTTTAACCCAGCATTTTTAGAGTGAGTAAATGATGAAAGTATTGTCATTTTTTGTGGGTGAACTATTACTTTAATTTGGACTAATTTACCATCTAATATAGACTTTTACTTCAGTGTTGCTTCAGTGTGTTTGAGTGTGTGTGTGTAGAGCATGCTTAGCTCTTTCAATAACCCTTGATCTTCTCTTCCCAACCTGATGGATGATGATGGATACGTTCTGCTTATGATCACATAACAGAAAATATGCCTGGATACAAAGGGTGAGGCACTCACCCACACGTTCATCCATCCTCACTCTCATTTTACATGCATAAGTTATTTTATGCAATATTTCCAATATAAAATATAAATATAATGGAAGTAAGTCTTTTATCACTTCAGTAGCTGTCTTCACACCACCCAACTGTCTGCCCTTACAGATGAATGAAAGTATTTTCTCATTGCCGTCCTGAGATATAAATGGCCTCAATGTAATCCCTCCCAGCAACAGCTCTTTGCAAGACTGACTTCCATAATATAGCGGCTCAGAACACTGTGCACGTCTCATCTTAATTAAGAAGTCAACTGAGGTCTAATGGGGGTTATTCCAGTTTGCATGTGCAATTGCATCCACATCACAAGTACATTTTGATGCTATAGTTAGTAAATTATCTGTGACAGTGTGCAGAGATGGAGTCATGGTGAGGAAGTGATATTTACACTTATTTACACAGGCTTGTTACGACAGACTCTTTGCCACTGGCTTAATCAAGGGACACCCTTTAAAGAGTGATGGATTCAAATAATAAATAAAGTCTTGAGTAAAGTCTTGTAAAGGATGAAGTAATACATACTAGCAAAATACTGTAGATTTGTATTATTACCTCACTTCTTCTGAGCTAAAATTAAGGATAATTTTGCACTTGCACTTAGTGGAATTTGTTTATTTTGAAATGCTCCTGTTTACATTGAGACCTCTGAGTTATGGTTTCCTAATATCGAGCATCCTTGTAAATGGACTGTAGCCAAAAGCTCTTTTGAATTATTCAACAGGCGCATCTTAAAGAAGGACTTTGCTTATGCATTCACCTCTGTTTGAATGTCACAGTCTCCTCTGTCTATGGTCTGTTATCTCTTTTCTTCCTGGTTAATTATGCTTTGGATGCTCTGCCCAATTTAGAGGGCTAAATTTAAACAGTCAGGGTTCTGTCTGAATTGTTCTTCATTCATAGCATGACAGTTTAATAAATCCCTTTTAGTTCAGTTCCCTCCTCTGCTCCCTTCAGAGATTCACCATAGCTTTGCTATCAAAACTATTAATATGTTGTATGGAAGGTTTTACATAATGGAACATGTTAACCAAAGACACACATTGTATCATAATTCATAATTTCAAGATAAAGAGACGTAGCACTTAACTAAATGCTAACTAAAAAAGTCTCTCTCTTTTGACCTTGCATGCATACTAATCTAGCTCATACCAGAGACTTGGCATTCAGTTCTATTTTGTTGGTTCTTATGATAAATGGCGTGGGATCTTATTCCCCTGTAAATTGTTTTTAATAAAAGCATCTGCTAAATGAATAATGCTGCAAAACAGAATGTTAAATGGTGTAATTCTGGCTAGAATTGGTAATTTCCATACAGTCTTTGGTACGGATTGTGAGAGACTAACTGGAAATCTTTAGGTCTATTTATTTTTTAATAGTGCTACTTTCACTGTGTGTGTGTCTGGAAGGTGAAGTCATGATAAAAAATATGCACTATTCTTTACTTAGAGAGTGATAACAGAAACTCTCCTGCTATGATGCCTAAATAACCTCAATGAAATTTTGTAAATACATTTGTGCACATAACCAGATACAGAGACATGGTCTCTACATTAATATCGAAGCAATACAATGCCCTCAGGGCAACTCAAAGTAGTAACATTACTAACACAATTATTTACCATATAAAATGTGGCATAAAAATACATTGTACGTGAAATTATGGATTTAATGTTTTGATCAAGCTGTTTACTTTTGTGAATGGAATGTAGTATTTTCATTATTAATAAAAATATATATATTTTTGTGCGAACACTACTATCAATACTGTGTTTGATGTTGAATGTCCGATACTGCTGCATAAAATGATATTAAGATCTAAATATAGGTTTCATCAAATCTAAATGTATAAATGCACACTCCAAAACAGAGAGCAACCTGGAGAGCACATTGAAAATCTGTTCTGTGGTTCGGGTTTAATATTTGATATGTGATAGCATCATCAGATCAAATGAGCTCTCAGAGGCCTCCCAGATGAGTCTGCAAACAGCTTTAAAGTCATTTTCAAGCAATTGGTAGTCAATCACTCAACTCTGTTAATGATCTGAAACATCTCAAATTTGAAATCTGCAGTTTAGGACAGACTGACTCATCAAAACCGTCACCAGATCAATTTCTGCTTTAGGGTTTTAGGAATATTGAAAGACCAGCACTTTTTTTTTTTTTTTTTTAGATAAAATGACTATGATATGGTTGTTCTGTTTTCAGGAGACACTTAAGGAAAACCAGCTAAAAAAAAAAACAAAAAAAAAAACAAAGTGAAACAGTTTCAAGTCTTACAGTATATTGAACCGTTCACCTATATTTGCAGTGGCTTTTATTTTAGTCTATTGTTGTGTTTTAGATACACATACCCATTTCCCTGGTTTCATCCATTGGCCACACATGCTTTAAGGACATTTGTCTGATCCAGCTGTCAGCATTAGACAACCCTGTGTGCCTGATGAAACCTGGATAGTCACTACGTGGCACTGTCAGTCTGACTCGTTGGTCGTTCCTAGGTTTGATGGATGCGCAAAATGAGGTGTAGGGTGAAGAGTCGGAGCAGGGTCAAATATGAGTCAGGATGCACTTGCTGGATGCATTTGGTTCATATGTCGGTGTGTGTTTGTGGTACTGCTTCAACCTTGCAACATTCAGCATTCAGCGATACTTGCATAGCTATTTGAGGAGAGGATTAATTGTTCTTATTTTATAATGATTGAAGTAAAAAAAAAATGATGTGAAATATGAAGTTATTGCAATAAAGTTTTAAAGCACTTCTCAGTTAGAAAGGTACAGACCTTCTGACATTTTGACTATTGATTTCTAGTAGCTCGATAAATTCAAGCCTTTTTATCTTCAACCACATACTGGGGCACAGTTTTTGAAGTGGAGCTGTTTAACCTAAACAACACTGGCCCTCTACCAAACCCCGCTGACCCTCTGATTTACCATTCAGATGATCTGGGAGGAAATGTCTGCTGCAGACCTTTGTGTGAAAACTTAATGTCCTATTAAATTTCAAAGAAGCTGTACACAGTAGAGTTCAGGATATTTTAGTCATGTCTCTGAAAATGTCAGGATGTGAAAATCTTCTTGCAGATAATATTTATATGTTGTCTTGGGAATATGGTATTACAGATGACGTTATTCACAAACTAACAATAGGAATTTGGATTTGCCAGTCAATTCCGTTCTTATATTCTCCGGTCTTTTAGTTTGATAGGACACACATTCAGTTTCTATTTTTTTATTTTGAAAGGCTTATTACACTAAGAATTATGCTTTCCTAAAACCTTGACATGCACCATATTCACAGAATTATTCTCAGCACCACTGAGTTTCTCTTGATAAAGGAAGAGATGCCAACTTGGACATATCTATAAGCAATGATCAACCTGGATAATATGCTTCATGCAAGTTATTTATGCAGTGTCCTTGATGTAAATTAAAATGCCATTTACAAGTTCATGATTAGATTTTTGATAGAATACATTTACATGTTCGAAAACATTTAGAACATGTGTCAGACATTTAACACCCCTTACCGTAATCAGTTTTCAAACCCGCAATCTTTAAACAGTATGGTTTTACTATGGCACTGGTATTAAACTAATGATTTTGTCAATATAATGTTATCTTTTGTTCACACTCGGGTGCTACCCATCAGATTGTCCTACCAGGGCTCACTGTGCATGCGTACATCAATTTTGCATAATTATTTAGTTAATTATTGTATTTGCATTATTGTAAGTTTAAGGGTAGGGGTATTATTATTATTACCGTTATTGTAAGGGTAGGTGTATAGTGTTGGAGTAGGTGTAGGCCTATACGTTAATAAATCATAATATGAAAGATAGCATTTTTCATTGTCAAATTGTGCTACCTACAGTTTTAATGGGGGTTGCAAAATCTGACAAGGTAGAATAAATCTTCAGAACACTGGACAAGAAGTGCAGCACCACATTGCTGCCAGGTCAAGACAGCAGTTCATATTTCATATTATTTAAGTTCACTTAAGCTATTAACAATGAATTGTCTATGAGTATGGTGTTTGGCAAAACAGAGCAAACTGAAAGAAAAAGTGCTAAAAATCTATATTAGTTCTATATATTCTAGCCTAGGAAGTCATTATGTACAGTACATCAACATCACCAATAATTTGGGACAAAGTTATGGTGATTTTATGGTAAACTAGCCTTAAATATATATGTAAGTGGCACGTTTTTGTACAGCAGGATTTGGAGTCACTGCAAGCAGTCTGCAACTTTTAACTTTTGTTAAAGTTTTGTTTATATAGGGTCTCTTCTGTTATGTCCCCACCAATGTTAAAAGTAAACCTACGCCTTGGGTAGGAGACATTGTGTGACATTTGGTGTGGACATTGTGCTTTGTAACTTTACAGATCATTTACATGCACAAACAACTATAGGCCTAAGGAAAGATAACATGTAGAAAATGCATAATAGTTCCAGTTTGAACTGTTTTCAGAGCTTTACAGCTGAAAGTCATTGTTTGGTATTGTGAATCCTACCTCTTGCCAGATTGTCTGTGATTCCATTCTAAAATGTCTATTTAGAACTGTAGTTCACCCCAAAATTAATGTTCAGAATAGGTTTCATCTTAGTTATGCATTTTTGTGCATCCTCATTATTTAACCCATGGCAATTGATGTATATGCCTACTGGAGAACCAACTAGTGTATTATATTATTGTTTTTTTGTTTTTTTTTTATTCAGCGTGTTGCAGCATTAGTTTGATTCCTGAAGTTGAAGAACAATAACATGGATTCCTGTTTATTTCTATAAATCTGCTTTCAAACAGTCATGTATGAAAGCAGATTTATAGAAATTAGATTAGATATAGATTGTTATGTAGAAATTTGACTTAATATTGAAGCATCTCCTCCAATTACAGCATGGCTCCTTGTTGTTAATTACGCATTTGGTTTTTTTTTTCTAATTGTTTTTTTCTTTACTTTTTTTTTCTTAAATATAATAAGTTGTGCATAATTTTTATTCATTAGCAAGTTATTGTTTACATATAGATTGTTGGGGAATAACTATTTAAATGTATCTGAGTTACATAATTTAATTACAAAATAAATTTAACTGCAATCTGTTACAGTTACTGAGAAAAAATGTTTAGCCCTTGTTAAATTATAGTTACTTATGAAATGTTGATGATCAAAAGAGGTTACATGTAAATATTTTCATACACACACATACACACACAAACAGATTTAATCTACTTTTTTCCCAAATCTCATTGTCTGCTCTAAAATATAAGACACCAATGTTGATTTCAAAAACAGGATCAAAACTATTAAATATAGTTTGTTTTAAATTAATACAATCCCAAAGGGAAAAGTGGTGCTTTAAAATACATTTTTTATCATCTTAATTTGAGTGATGAAGAATTGTTATGTAAGGTTAACCCTGCTTAAATGTTTGAAAATTAATAACAGTTGAAAACATTCATTAGAAGGTTATAAAAGTAATCAAATATAACCAATATTTAAAATAATTGCTATATTATATTTTAAATAAATTAACTTATCTAATCTGTATCATTTTCAAAGTAACCTTTCTAACACTGCATATATAGACTATCAGCAAAATAATGCAAAGTACAGGTGTGCACATCGAACACCTAAATTGGGCTCAGGTGCAGGGCGAAAAAAGCAATAAACAAAAAAGTATAGATGTCTGCACACTGAAATTACAGCTCTAGAAAACAGTGCAAAGTTTCAATCAGTCAGGTCTGTCTTTTTTTTATATTCAGTATATCACCACCCCTAAGAGAGCAGAAGTCACCATGGGTTCAATCTGTTTTACAGTTTTGTTTTCTTCTCTTGCGTTGCAGCACTTCAGTGATGAATAGGATTAAAACACTGGAAAATTAACATATGAAAATACAAACATGAAATGAACCCATGGATGCAACTGCTTAGTTCTTTTATGGGACCATTATAACTTTTTCTTTTACAGGAAAATGGCTCTGTTTTCATTACCAGATATATGTAAGATGGCGTGTAGAGCATGTCAGAGCTACAGTACCTAAAATCCCTAAGGCTACTGTTAGTTTTTCAGGTGTATGACCTAATTGTGGAATGTAAATGGTGTTATGCAGGGCTAACATTTGTTCTATACGTTTAACAAGAGTGAGAATTATTTACAATGTTTTACTCACCCGTCTTAGCAAATATTTGCTCAACAGGTTTTATGTAAGAAATTTGACTGATTGATGTGTTTTCTTAAAACTAATTGTTCACATCATTATTAAATATGACTTGTGAATTTCTACATTCACCACATCATGGTGTAAATTTCTTATGTGTTAAACTGACGGTGTTGTAACTTACCTGTGACATTTTATGCTGTCTTCCAATTGTCCAATTTCACCCTGTATGTATCGCTCTGCTCAATTAATACTGTATATTAAAAAATTACAGAATTCACACATACTAAATTGTAAAGATAGTTAAAAGACATGCTTACTAAGAAAATAACAGCTTTTTATGCTAAAATAAATTATTCATTATATTATAATAAATTTACTTTTAATAATAAAATAATTTTAACAGGAGCAGTTTCTCGTTTTGGTTCCATTTTTGGTTTATTTGATTACTTGATTGATAAACTATGCATTTTTGTGGCAGATTTACTCAAACCTGTTACAATTAGTAGTGTGTTGCAATAGCAACTGGTCATTTTAGTTAAATTTCTGTGACTTTTTTTCACTTTCACATTTTTTTTTTCTTATTGGTGGTCCCCCACATTTAAATTAGCTTCCCTGTTGAAAACACATCACATACTAGTTAGGTAGGTTATGAAGTTTGGATGCTGTTTTGAGCTGGGTTAGGTTGGTTATGTGCTTGTCCTACGATGGTCCGACCACCGTAAAACTGACACATGGCCAGCTTAAACCAGCTCAAACCAGCATACAAGCATCAAAATCTACCTAACCAGCATATGTTTTTTTTCCCTTTGTTTTACTGCAGGGTTTTCCTTCCCACAGACTTTTAGAGCAGTGATAATGTATAATTAATAATAATGTAAAAAGTCATACACGCACATGGATTTTAATCACCGAGCCTTGTTGTGTTCTCACAATTCCTACCTAACTGCCTTTACTCGCTAAAGGCATATGCTGACATCTAGTGGAGAAAAACATAAATGACAATACATTTTCCATTTGGTAGAGCACAGTTTAGGTAGTTTAACGGTCACATTCACATTCTTTATTTTAAAGAAATGTAAAAACTCTGTCAACTCTTACTCACATCACAAAAATACATAATATAAAAGTAGTATTTCTCTAAAAAACTTTTGGTTGCACATTTTTCTTTCATTTCCGCTACTGTAGTGGTGCAAAAGGTTTGTGGCACTGTCACAACCCTGAAGAGTTTAGCTTTGAGCCTAATTAAACTAACCCGATACAGCTAATTAAGTCCTTGGGACTCAGTACTGCATGCGGTCTACGATTTTAAGCTTTTCCTTATAAAAGATGTTAGAAATATAGGATCGACCATCTATTGACAGTGAATTAGTGTACAGTATTTATTAACACTAGATGATGCTAAAGCTTAAATAAGACAAAGGCAAAAATAAATAATGCTATGTGCAAACCACAATTGTCAAAGCGTGATTCATCTTGCTCTGCGTGATTCTTCATGCACCTCTGTCATGATTTTTAGCTATTGACATTATATGGTTAATATTTCAATGAAATATGAAAATACGTTTTAACCACTGGGCTCTAGGCAGGGCTGAAGCCCTGGGGGCCAAGCAGGGAGGGGCTTATAATTGGCTGTGGGTAGATTGAATGATGCGCAGAGAGGTGTAGGCTCAGGTATAAGGTGAGAAGAGTTAGATCTAGATCCAGCCTCGCCCCATGGATATTGTGTTCTGTAGTAAGGACTTGATGAGCAAATAATAGAAATGTGAACTAAGGCTGACAAAACGAATAGGTTACGTCCATAACCCAGGTTCCCTGAGACACGGGAATGAGTACTGTCTGCTAAGACGCTATGGGAAAAACTTTTTTAATCACGCAGTGAAAACTGCACGGCCATTGGCTAGAGCAGTGCTAACTGCTTCGCAGCAGGACTTCAGGTTCCCTGTCGACACTTTCACTCGCACTGAGTCTGCTATGATGCTATGGGAAACACTCACCAAGCTAAATAGCCACCCTTTACTCTGATTACTGCTTTGCACGCTCTTGGCATTCTCTCGATGAGCTTCAAGAGGTAGTCACCTGAAATGGTTTTCACTTCACAGGTGTGCCTTATCTGGGTTAATTAGTGTAATTTCTTGCTTTATCAATGAGGTTGGGACCATCAGTTGTGTTGTGGAGAAGCCAGGTTACACAGCCGATAGCCCTATTGGACTGTTAAAATTCATGTTATGTCAAGAACCAATCAGCTAACTAAAGAAAAACGAGTGGCCATCATTACTGAAATGAAGGTCAGTTAGTCCGAAAAATTGCAAAAACTTTAATTGTATCCCCAAGTGGAGTCACAAACACCATCAAGCGCTACAACAAAACTGGCACACTTGAGGACCGACCCAGGAAAGGAAGACCAAGAGTAACCTCAGCTTCTGAAGACAAGTTCATCCGAGAAACCAGCCCCAGAAATCTCAAGTTAACAGCAGCCCAGATCAGAGACCAGATAAATGCCACACAGAGTTCTAACAGCAGACCCATCTCTAGAACAACTGTTAAGAGGAGACTGTGCAAATTAGGCCTTCATGGTCAAATAGCTGCCAGGAAACCACTGCTACAGAGAGGCAACAAAGAAGAAGAAGAGATTTGTTTGGGCCAAGAAAGACAAGGAATGGAATGCAGCGACATGCCACCCCATCCGGTTTGCATTTAGTTGGACGATCATTTATTTTTCAACAGGCTAATGACCCCAAACACACCTCCAGGCTGTGTAAGGGCTATTTGACCAAGAAGGAGAGTGACGGAGTACTGCGGCAGATGACCTGGCCTCCACAGTCAACGGACCTGAACCCAATTGAGAGGGTTTGGGGTGAGCTGGACTGCAGAGTGAAGGAAAAGACAACAAGTGCTAAACACTTCTGGGAACTCCTTCAAGACTGTTGCAAAACAATTTCAGGTGACTACCTCTTGAAGCTCATCAAAAGAATGCCAAGAGTGTGCAAAGCAGTAATCAGAGCAGAGGGTGGCTATTTTGAATAAACTAGAATATAAACGATGTTTTCAGTTATTTCACCTTTTTTTTGTTAAGTACATAACTCCACATGTGTTCATTCATAGTTTTGATGCCTTCAGTTAGAATCTACCAATGTAAATGGTCATGAAAATAAAGAAAACACACACGTATATGCCTTATTAGTCACTGTTTCTATATATATAAGCCGTCCATCATATTGTAGCGGTCTTGACATCATTTACCATAATATTCACTGAATATTTGAAAAATGCATAATCCTGCACAACTTATGGTCTGTGCACCCAAAGGCTCTGTGCGCACCTGCAGTATGATGTCTATATGTCTATGGTTAAAACATTACCAAAATTATAAAAAAAAAAGATGCTAGCAAGCATTATAAGCATGCTAGCAGACTAATTTATTCTAACCATGTCAAAAACAGCATACGCTGGTTAGGTATGTTTTGAAGCTGAAATGCTGGTTTATGCTGGTCCTTTAATGGTCTTAAGCCAGTCAGTTCAGCTTAGCACCAGCGCATGACCAGCTGTAACATCTTAAACCACCAATTTAATGCCAAATCAAAAAAAAAAAGCATATTCAGGCAACAACAAATTAATACCAATAGCTCCTAACAATGTACTGTTGGCTATTCCTGCAATAAAAAAATTGAAAAAAACAATAAAAACCTTTTTGGTTTTGGGCAGGGCTCTATTGTTTTTCTTGTTTGTTTTCTTGTTGTTTTTTCAGTAGGGATTGTATTGCGGTCTTCTGAAGTGAAATGTTCGGTCTGTGCAAGAAATGTAAAATTATAATTTCCTCAATTATTTTTACCATTATTACCTGGAATCCATAGCCTTATGGAAACGGTCCTGAGTATGTTCACAGGTATGTACTGTAGCTCATGAATCTTTAGCAAATTTCTGGAACTGCAGTTTTCATTTTTGGGGAAACTATCCCTTGAGTCCTAAATAAGTTGTTTATGCAAACCAAATTTTGTGATGTTACACCAAAGCATTTACATACTTTCTCTTGTTGTTTTTGCAGATAATTCTTAAAAACACACACAGATAGTCAGAAAAACACAGACAGCAGTTTCATAATAGTTTATATCTCTATTTTATTTTCCCTTAGAACAGAACTTTAATAAATGTAGCTGTATTTTCATCTTACCTTCAAAAAAGGTCATGACCAGTGAGACTGATTTGTAAATATTAATCAAAGTCTTAGTGTAAAAAAAATCAAAGAGAATCATTGAACTAAAGCATCTATTGTATGACAATATGACACTGTAATAATAACTGTTAATAACTATATACTGTAATGTCTGTCCATTTCTATGCTTGTAAACCACAGGTTCCAGTTGCAACCTTTCCAGAGGAGGAGAGCATTCATTGTGTAAATCATATTTGTGTTCAACAGTGATTAAAATCTTGATAAACATGACAAACAAAATGTCGGAACAACAGAAACAACAACAAAAGCACAGAAAAAGAGGGCAGGCTACATTCAAATAAAGTTTATATCAGAATAACCAGATTTCAACAAAGATGGGATGGGGATCAGTTTTGTGACTTATGACACAATGGAATTAAATCCTGGGGAACAAGAGAAATATCTGGGAAACACTGACTGATGCTAGACGGTAAACTGGATCTTACACAGTGAGGCCAGATTCAGGGTTAGATTATATAAACAGTCTTTGACTTTACAATGGAATTATGGTATAGTGACAGAGAATACATTTGGGATAGCTAAAAACAGAAATCTCTGGTCCTGAAGTCAGCATGAAACAGGTTGGTAATTAACAGATGCCCTACAGCATCAGATGGACTACAGTATGTTCTATGCAGCTCTTCCAAGCTGGACATTCATACGTTTTCATAGTCTCTTGATAATCTGTGATCATTCACGGTTTGATATCTTTAATTAAATATGTGATCTCATTGTATAATCTCATGCAAAGGCAAAACAATGACACAGCAACACAGAGACTGAGAAAATGGCTCCGTTTGTTATTTTATTGTAACTGAAATCTCTGTTTTCTATGATATTTTGGACAGCCAAACCCAATATCTTTTATCATAGTAGACCCAGTTTCAGTCATAACTCTGTTGCTGTATGTTGCCTTTGCTTATTTGTGTAAAAAGTAATGATCATTTAGGAGTCAGTGTTGCCTTCATCTAGTGTAATAGATAGTGTGTTATGTTAATATTATACTGGAAAAATCTAGATGAGCCTTTAAATCAATGGCCACAATAAAATAAATAATACATAAAAAGAAAGTTATGCAAAACTTTGGCATATTGTTCTTTGTATGTTTAATGTATATCTATTACACCAGGTGAAGGCATGATGTTTCCATTGAATCGTCATTACAATTTAAGTCATCTGGGAAAATTGACATCTTTAAGTTAGCATTGTACATCATTTGATGGGGAAATCAGTGAAATGAATACAGTGAAAACACTTCTGAATAAAATTATGTGCAATTAACAGGCACAGGTTGTCAGAAACAACTTAACAACACTGACAGAGAGTAAAACCAAGAACATTTAATCACTTGCACAGTTAAATTTACTCTAAAGCAGAGACATCCAGAAGACTTTATTCGAACAATGGCTAAAAAAAGAGAACCAGGACACTTGTACACAAAACAGTTAATTGACAAGACATCTCTGTGTGACTTCAGAGATTCTGCAATCTTTATTTTGATGTTTTGTGAAGTGCACTTATTATACTATCATACACACAAAAAAAAAGATTTTAAATTAACTAGTGTATTTATTTTTCTTACAGTTTATGCACAAATATAGATACACTATAAAAAAATGACCGTGATTTTTAACAATAAAAAACTATGAAATTGTTAATGGTAAATTCCTGTTAAATTTACAGGGAAACACTGACACTCCCAGAATTACATGCATTGCATTTAAAATTTTGTTTACCAGTTATGTGTATTAGGGTTTTTTTTTTATGTTACATGTAATGCTGTTAAATGAATGTTAATTGCACATTTCAGTTTAATAATTCTTACCATAATGGTGTTTAGTGTTTGTGTGAATGACACTGAGCGCCTTCTATATATGTTACTATTTAAAAGCTACTTGTAATGAGCTTTGGATTATCATGTGACTTTCTCATCACCACCTACATTTGGTAGTTGTCAGTGTATTACAAAGGTACTAAATAGATTTCACTATTTTAATAGGTTGGTATTTTAACATTATATCAGTTATTACGGTTTATTGTTAGAAATTAGTGTATTTAACTGTAAATTATTTGGTTATTAATTAATGGTTTTATTCTAGCAACCACAGCTGCCGTTTCTTAACCATAAATGTTACAGATTTGTTTTTCAGTGTAATTATCTATAAGTGGTGCATTTACTGGTAGTTTCCCCTAAGAATTGTTCAAATTTAAACACCTGGGCCAGTGTCACCAGTCCATCTGTGCATCTCTGCTCTTAAGAAATTTAACTTTACAAGAATTAATTTAATGCTAGTGAATTTACCCTATAAACACACAAGAAAATAATGACCAAAGGAATGTGTTGGATGCACAGCTGTATACAAGGATAGTCAGAAAATAAGGTCCTGACAAAGGCAAAACAGCACATAATCCCTATTAGCCATTACACTCAAACACAGAAGACAACAACCACACAGAAGGAGAAATGTAGAGTAAGCCCTTAACTCCTTCTCCACACACTACTATTTGCTAAGCCCTTTACATAATAGATAGGGAACACAATTTTGACAGGGAAATGATGGTAAAATTACAGTGTAATTGTGTATGATTATGATGGAACAGCACATTCTGTTCAGCTATTTCATTTCCAATCGCACATGAACTATGGTAGTTAACCTCAGTTAAACCAGCTTCACATATAAGCGTATGTATGAGTAAAGATACAAACATTGTTGATGCTAAGAATTATGTGAGGACCACATACTGAAAAAAAAATGCTTTCACAGAACATGTAAGAAGTAATTAATGCAGAAAGGCTGAAGGGTTTAGCACATTATTAATTGAATAAAGTGCATAATATAGTCGTGTTTTAAAATACATCTAAATGTAACAAAATCATCTTCCTCCTTTACAGTTTTGCCAAAGCCCTGTTTATTTGATAGACTATAGTTTTTCTATGTAAGTAAGTACCAATATAATGAGGTCTTTACAGTGGTTTTCAAACTATACACTCTCAGAAAAAAAGGTACAAAAGCTGTTACTGTGTCTGTACCACTTCAGAAGGTAAATCTTTGTACCTTTTTTACCTTAATAGGATCATATCAAGTTCATACATGTAGTTCTTATTTTTTTCAGAGAGTGTACATGAAACAGAACTGTGGTAGTTAAGACAAACTGCAGCAAACTCACAAGTTCATACAGTGAGGGAAATAATCAACTTGTATTAACATTAGGTGGTTATATCTGACACTTACAGGGTAGAAAGGAAAAGCAAAATGTAGTAATTACATGGGATGCCAATTGCTGCTTTGATTTTGAGACTTTGAGTACATCTCATTTAAAAACATTTTATTCAGGATGAAAATGTATGCATGAGAAATGTGAAGAGAGACGTAAACATGTAGCCTGTATCCTGTCTGAATGGTGCTAATGACATGGTGGTGTGACACTCACTCTGAAAATACACTAAATACTGACACGCAACATAACGAGAGGGTTTGACAGGACCATGGGCACTCAAGTTACCTTCCAGGTTGCTCTGAAACCACTGAACAGAAGTCAAAACCATCTTTAAGTAAAAATAACAGCTGAAACTAAAAGGGAAAAGTTAGATAATCTCCTAGTGCAAAGTGAAATGACATTTTGTGTGTGTTTTTGTGTGTGGGTTTATGTGGTTTATGAGGACACAAATGTGTATAATGACATGGGTATGACATAGGCATTACAATATGTAGGTGTTTTATGAGGACATTTTCAGTGTCCCTGTAATTCAAAAGGCTTAAAAAACATACTAAATGGTGTTTTTTTGAAAATCTAAAAATGCACACAGTTTCCTGTAAGGGGTAGGTTTAGGTGTAGGGTCAGTGTAGGACAATACCACATACAGTTTGTACAGTATAAAAACCATTACGCCTATGGAGAGTCCCCATAAATCACAGAAACCAACGTGTGTGTGTCACAATGTGTGTTCCAGAAGAGAGTGAGAAGTCCCTGTGGGGGCATGTTCTGACTCTTCATATTATGCTTATCATCTTTTGTCCTGTGTCTCATTCGCTGTTTTCCCCAAACCCCACAAGGTGCTGATGACAAGTGTGGTTAAGTGTTCTCAGGTTGTGACTGTTAGCCTCACTTAGAGCCGTTACACTCAACTTCTCTCTGAGTGCTGGGCTTCTTTACTGACAAGCCCAATGCGACATGTGTTGGAGCATGCGGATAAGCTAGAGTTGTCCAGCCCAACTTCGTCCCATCACTCTTCTCTGGGGGCGTTGTCGTCCAGTGGAAAGATGGCGGTCAGGCAGGTCGAGTTCTGATTGGCCGTCATGGTAGCCACAGTGTGGAGAAGAACTAGGACCAGCAAGCAAAGTTTCAGCCGGCCCTGCCCAAGCCGTGGAGCCCCCGAGGAGGTCACGGATGTGTGCTGGCAGGAAGGGTGAGTTCTTTTTAAAGTGCTGCGGGAGCGGTTGTTAGACTTCTGGTCCCACCGCACATCACAGCACTCTGGCTCCTGGTTGATGTCTGCTTTGAACCCTTGGGTGTAATATGCAAAAACACACAGAAGTGTTTTATTTGGAAAATTCTTGAACATTGTATGATACAGTGTTCCTGTCTGAGTGTGTTTATGAAAAAAATTACTAGAGTTTTGGCAAGTTTTGTCAAAGATATAAACATTTAAAATAAAATAATCTGGTCTATAATAAGATGCCCAAAATGTTGGGGAAAAAAGTTATACGAGATAATTTTTATGAAACATTTTAATTGTATGTTAGTCTAACATATTTTAAAATGTTACTATTAACTAGTTAATTCATCATTTTCTTATAGTTTTTTTCTAATATTGTCAAAACATTTTGTTAGCTGGTGTTCCCCAAAAATTATTACACTAAGGTATTTGTGTGAACTAAATATTCACAAAATCTTATGTCTTAGCTATTCAGTCTTGCATTAAAAAGCCTATCCATTAAAATGCATGTTTTTTGTTGTTTTATGGTGTTCTAAAAGGTGCTTGTACATGGTTTGAAAAGCATTTGGCTATTTCATCATGAATTAAAGAAAAGTGTTAAATATAAAGATTTTCCTGTGTTCTCATTAATTAGGTCCCATGGCACTGACATCCCTGTGACACCGTATGCAAATTAAAGCTGAATATAAGCAGAAATAAATGGTTAGCTCATAAGTAATTAGGAAAGATGAAAGAAGTTCTAAATAACTCATTTTTAAAGCCAAGATTCTCACACTTGAGAAAAACCTGTGTAGTATAAATCAACTATTTGCATGCTTTTGTTTTTTGTTCCTTAAAATTGTTAAATTATGCAAATGTATAAATATTTACTGATTACAAAATTATATTATTATTGAATATTGATGCGTGTAATAAGAGATCACAGGAAGTGTTCATCACATTGTTATGCGGCATACAGAAATTAGATTTATGGAATATTGCCCTGTATCAATACTGTATGAGAATTTAATGGTATTGTCATGTGTGTTGCAAGGCCATATTTTTACATACAGTACATGGATTCTTTAGTGAAGATTTAAAATACAACACACAGTATGGTAATAAATGTATTATACATACATTAACCCATATATTTGATTTGGTAAAATATATATGCTATATATATATATTTTAGTCCCATTTTTATGGTTGTTTATGTTTTGTACAAGACATACATGTTCATTTAATGCATTTCATTTCTAAGGCAAGAAAGCAGTAGATGTGTTGCTCAGTTTTCAAATATGGTCTTTCATGCAGTGTGTCATGTAGCTTTATGTGAACTATCTGCAAAGTTGTGACGCCGACAGTGAACAATAAATGAAGTTATTGTCTGTCAAAAAAAAGTTGTCTAACATTTGCCTAAACGAGTCTGCAATTTGAATCTTTTTCTGTTACGGATCAACGTCAGTAGGTAACATATTTGCATAATGTCCGCCCATGTTCTACAGTACGTCGCGAAAGACTTGCCCCGCCCACAAACAATACAATTTCCACTTGGAGTACATCATGTCAAGAAGACACTGTATGCTGTGGGAGTAAATTTGTTTCATATGCCCTTCTGAAAGATGAATCTACAAAGAATGAGTGGTTAACATTAATTTTTTCAACAACACCTACAACAGCATCATTTTACTGATGACTGCTTTTCCAATCTTGGAGTACAATGCGGGATGCGGGGAATGCTTGGTCTTAAAAGATGGATCAGTGCCCAGTTTATTTGGACCGGCTTGCTCCTCTGAACTTCTACCTGTAAGTATGATTAATAATTGATGATTGTATTTTCTAGCGATCGTTCAAAATACGTAATGTTATTTGTATACGTGTATGTTATGTTGTGCAACAACCCTGCACATGACTTGGTGACTGGCTAACTTACGTTTCTTTAGTTGAGTTGTTCAGCTGTGGGCCTAATGTAGTCTAAACATTTTGATTGATGCAGCTTGACTGTCTGTATGTATCTATGTATGTGTATGTATGTATAAACAATGTTTAATGCAGTGTTATGCATTATACAATGCTGAAGTTCACAATGTAGAGGTGTGCCAGATTCGCCAGATTGCGAGCACTTTCCACAGTAGTCCTTGCTAACCAGTTGACTCTGAAAGCACCTCTAATAATGTCAGAAAGTATAGCTTTGGTACAAGCTCTGTAGACCGCTGTAGTGGTAGACCAATCATAAAGGACTGCACGATCTGACCAATCACAGCAGTGAGGGCTCACGGGAAGGCGGGGTTTAGACGGACTGATTCTTTGAACTGCTTCACACGAGTCGTTTACAAATCGTTTAGAAATGGGGTAAAATTTAATCTATTTTGGAAGAAATCTAAAGTGTTTTTTTTGACCTTGCATAGATGTAAACCTGTTTTATGAGACTCATAAAGCAATATTATCAACCTTTCACATGGCATAACAGGAGCACTTTAAGGGTTTTCTTTTTGAGCCGAGGTCTGACAGTTTCAGCAAATGTCCAACAGATGTCACTAAAAAGCTGTATAGTAATCCCAATGACGTGATTTGTTTCAGTATTACCTATGTTTTTACTTTGAAGAAGTGCAAAAATAATTCTGAAAAATGAACAAGCTCTGCTCTATAAAAAAATAAAATGTTTATTATTATTATTAATATTATTAGTATTTAAATCAAATTTGATTTCCTGTTGATCGTTCTGCTTTTCTTTTTGATCCCTAGAGAAAAATTAAAAATACTTACATTTGGATTACATGTATTTCATACTTAGTAGACTAGAAATATACCATATTTATTTATTTAATAAAATGCCATGCTATTGTTATTTCAGTATTATAAACTGGTATACTTAAAGTCTGCTAAATTGGAACAACTAATATTGTACTTAATGCACTTTAATTGTGCAGAAGTAGTGCTGAAGTCATAGTATATTTGATTGTGCTAAGGTGAAACTACTGCAAGTATACTTTAGGTACACTTTAAATATTTTGCATTTAAACTGCAATGTTACACAATGCTTATTAACAGTGGCATAAACACTCCTTTTAGGCTTATCAATAAGAATTATGCATTGTGCGCAAGTAATACTCTAAAATAAAGTTTCATTAAAATGTTTATATTACTAGGTCTCTTTTATCTGTCAGTAAAGATGTTAATAGATTTGAACTATATTACTTATATATTTTAAATATATGACTTTTTCACTAGAGATGTGCTTAATGTTTTACTTTTTTTGCTGTATCGATGCTATTAATTATGACTGGTCTCCTATTACTGTACATAATAATACAATAATCATAATAATAATAAAAATCTACCTATGGCAGACTGTAGTTTGTTTTTACTTTAAAGGCTTAATTATAATGATTAAATTCAGCTTTGGCTATACAGAGTACGCATGTATTTGTATACCAACCTGCACATATAAAACTGGGAGTTCCACCATGTATGAGGTCATCATTGTCAGGCAAAATGAACGGACACCTCTGCTGGACCTCAAGACAGTACCGTTCACAGGGAATCTTATGACTGCAGCCTGACTGAGGACTCTGGAAATACTGAGCACAGAGCCAGGGCTTGTAGACAGTCTGCAGAGAGAACAAGAAACAAACAAACAAAAAAACAGAGTAAATGAATGCACACCAATAAACTTTCAAACATCCGTTGGTTGAATTTCACACATGCTTCTTTTTTTACCACATTCTTATCAGAGTGAGACACAAATGATTTATTTGAAGAACATATTTAATATAGGGTTTTATTAACAAATCAACATTGATTAACACATGCATAGAGCACATTAAATGTAGTAAACAGAGTCTCAAAATAAACGGAAACTTAGTTTAAGAATCGCTCATAAAGTCGAAAGACTTAAAATATATGTGAAATGATGTTTTGTGGTTTATTTTGAAGCTTTAAAACCACAATCCCCATTGAAAGAGCATTACAAACAGCAATAAATTATTGAATTACTGTATTACAAGTGACGAGTTACAGCAAAGGATGTACTGTAAAAAGGATTTAAACCCACATCAATCAACTGTGCAGTACTCAAAGTGACCAGCAGATGGGAGAGTCTGACACCGCTCCACTTTGGACCTGTTTGCTACATTCATTTATCTGACTCACAGCAGCTCAGTTGCATGTGTCAGTGACACACACAGAGGCCCAACCAGGTCACACAGACCTCATAAAAACACTGCTGCTTTATGATGCACCTTTGATCGTCTAACCAAATACGGCTACTGCAACATCACTGTGACAAAATGATAGTATCATACTATATATGAAGTGAGTTGGTAGCAGAGGAGTGCAGTGGGCAGTGCAAGGGGTGGGCAGAGGACTCCACAGCGCTATAAGAATAGACTCTGCTCATTTATTTTGCCCTACATAGCACACAGCACAGCCTGCTGTTGAGGAAAGGGAAGATGCCAGAGCATCCACGAGTGTGTGTGTGTGTATGTGTGCGTGTGTTGAAAAGGAGAACAGGAGGCATAGAAAACCAGGCCGTCATTAGCACTGTCTGGCTGTCAGAGAATCCAGTACTGCAGTCTGATTTGTGAAGACTGGTTTCTAAGAAGATTCTCTCTTCTTCTCTCACTCTCTTCTTAAAATGTCTTTAAAAACAAGACATCTGTAACAGAAAAACAGGAAATGACATGCCATTGGGGGCTGCTGACCCCCATCTCACCCATCGCATGCCAGATGGAACCGAAAAACAAATGTTTGGTTTAACTGTAAATCTAGAGCTGTCACATCATAAATTTGCACTTACTGTACGTGTTTAGGAAGAAAGCTTCCTGTGGTGTAACTCAATGTATGAGCCAAAGATAAAAAAAAAATACTTTAAAAGGTTATGTATTTTAAGAAAAAGACTTTTATGTCTTATGAAGCCTTATGATATCTTTTGGGAAGAACCAGACAAACTTTAAGTCATTATTCACTGAAGGTCATGTACAGTACAACCATATAATGGAGTCAGTGAGATGAACTCATAAAAACGGATCTCGGGGCTCATTCAAGAACAAATTGTTCAGATTAGTTTTAAAACATGCATACGGCTCATCAAATATATACTGTATATATATATATATATATATATATGAAGTTCAAACCTAATGGAAGATCAATTTAAATTATACATATTGAATCAGAAAATAAACTATTTGCTATGTAAGGATATAAGTGCAAAAATGTCAAACTTAAGCCCCATTCACAGCAAGCACGATAGCAATAAAGATAACAATAGAAATATAGTTCTAAAAATTGTTTTCAGTGTTAAAGACAGCAGCATCCACACCGCAACTATAGCAATAAAGGCACAGAGAAGAGAAACAATGTTGGAATCCTTTACTGAACTATGATTTCCAGCTCATGAACGATAGACATATTGATAGAAACATCAGAATCAATCCTGATATCACAAGCTCAAGAATTTAAAGCAGTAGACAAGCTAGAGCGTAGAATAAACAGACGATATCGTTTGCTGGTGTGGATCTTTATAGTTATCATACTTGCTGTGAAAATGCCTTTAGCATTCTGTTTTTCTGTTTGTTTTGTGTTTTGGCAGTCAAGGCTGCTGAAGCTTCTTTGTTATAGTTTATTTGCAATTTTTCTATATTACACTAATTTTAATTAATGTATTTGATTTATTAAACTTATCACATCCTGTTTTTTAAATGTGTTGAACAAGGGAGCGTGTGGACATATGGAGGAACTGCAGTCACTCACAGCCTTGTTTTTATTGCTGACAAATATTAAATATGCCACTTTGCCCTGACTAGGGACCACTGCACTGAAAAGAGCAACAATTAAATTCTTTAAATTAAAAACCATCAACACTGAATTTCTGCAACTGAGGGATAAAAGTTCTAGGGCTATTAAAAAATTTGTGATTCCTCCCACATCACATACAACGGTAACAGGAGGTCAAAAGGTTAAAGCGTGCAATACCTTTAGGCACGTGGATGGTAAAAAGCATTATGAGTATCCTTTGCAATGCCTCAAGGGATTTCTTATGACCATATGGCCATGAGCCAAGGTTAAGGGTTATGCAGTCATTATCAGGAATGGAATGGTCATGCAAATGAACAGCATCACCGATGGATAAGAAGAGAAAAATGAATGCCATGAATGAGGAAGTTGTTCTTTTTTTCATCAAGGAATTGTGGCTCTGTGAAGCTTAGCGTGAACAAAAAAAAATGCAATCAGATGTCAAAATTATACTTAAATTTGTTAATTTATGCTTTAAATACTGTATATATATATTGACAGAAAAACACAGAATTGTTGATATTTTTGCTGATTTATTAAAAAAGAAAAACTGAAATATCACATGGTCGTAAGTATTCAGACCCTTTGTATTTTGTAGAAGCACCCTTTTGATCTCTTTGGAAAGATGCAACAAGTTTTTCACATCTGGATTTGGGGATCCCCTGCCATTTCTCCTTGCAGATCCTCTCTAGTTCTGTCAGATTGGATGGTAAATGTTGATGGACAGCCATTTTTAGGTCTCATTTGTTCAATTGGGGCTCTGGCTGGGCCATTCAGGAACAGTTACAGAGTTGTTGTGAAGCCACTCCTTCGTTATTTTAGTTGTGTGCTCAGAGTCATTGTCTTGTTGGAAGATAAACCTTCGGCCCATTCTGAGGTCCTGAGCACTCTGGAGAAGGTTTTGGTCCAGGAATTCCCTATACTTGGCTGCATTCATCTTTCCCTTGATTGAAACTGGTCGTCCTGTCCCTGCAGCTGAGTTTCTACAACTATCTCCCATCTCCTGACTGCATCTCTGGAGCTCAGCCACAGTGATCTTTGGGTTTTTCTTTATCTCTCTCACCAAGGCTCTTCTCCATCGATAGCTCAGTTTGGCTGGATGGCCAGCTCTAGGAAGGATTCTGGTCATCCCAAACATCTTGCATTTAAGGTTTATGGAGGCCACTGTGCTCTTAGGAACCTTAAGTGCAGCAGAAATGTTTTCGTAACCTTGGCCAGATCTGTGCCTTACAATTCTTTCTCTAAACTCTTCAGGCAGTTCCGTTGACCTCATGATTCTCATTTGCTCTAACATGCATTGTGAGCTGTAAGGTCATATATAGACGTGTGTGACTTTCCTAAACAAGTCCAATCAGTATAATCAAACACAGCTTGACTCAAATAAATGTCTAGAACCATCTCAAGGATGATCAGAAGAAATAGACAGCATAAATATATGAGTGTCACAGCAAAGGGTCTGAATACTTACATTGTGATATTTCAACTGCTCTTTTTTGATAAATTCGCAAAAATGTCAACAATTCTGTGTTTTTCTGTCAATATGGGGTTTTGTGTGTACATTAATGAGAAAGAAACTTAGCCTAAATGATTTTAGCAAATGGCTGCAATATAACAAAGAGTGGAAAATTTAAGGGGGTCTGCACAAACACTCTTTACTCCCGGAAATAACACTTTACAAAAATGTTTCATTTATCTAAATCCCTTCATTTAGTAATGTGATGTGTGTGTGTGTGTGTTGTTCAAGCGTACATGTGGGTCTGTCTCTGCACACTCACATGTCCAATCAAACTTCATTAACCATGAGTTTCTCATTAATGATTCAAATCTAATTAAAGTGCTTCCGAGGATCATTATAATGCATCAATGGTAACTAATTACATGAAAAAAGGACTTGCCACATTATTACAGAACACGATTAGATTAAGAAACCTGGAGTTTGTGCAATACTGGGTGTGATTCTGAACCAATGAGTGTGTAAGTTAACATCCAGAGAGTCATGTGCATCAAATCAGCAGCAATTGGACTAAAAGGTCATGTTAAAGTAGTTTCTCCTATTCCAGTTATGCACATGTAACATACAATTCAGAGTAGGGCAACAAAAAATAGCAAAATCTTTCACAAAATGTTCCACATCTTGTCCTGAGCTGTCCTTTAATTTGAGTGATCACAGCTACTGTGTGTGATACAGTGCAAGAGATGCAGGGAACTTAGTAAAAGGTACCATTTGCCCCACCACTGAAATGATATTGATATTATAAAGATACTCTACTTGTCTGAAACTCTTATCAATGACGTGATTTTGTTGCTGTCATACTGGCAACCAGTCACTGCTTTGCTGACCATGTTTTTAAGTATCAATACATCTGCCTTTTCCATTGAGAAATCACAGTGATCTCAGACAACATAATCTTCATGCTTTAATCAAATTTGCAAATGCATTAGAAGAGCCAAATTTGCCAGAGATGAATCATGATTAGAAGATCTAACATTTGTCACATCATATCAGATGTATTATTGTGTAGAAAGAATGGAGCCATGGAGGACGCACAGCACTGCATATTTTAACTTCCACCTGATTCAGACCATAGCAGAGAGTCTGTCAGATATCCCAGACAAAATCTGCTGTGCTGTGGGTTCCCAGGGGATATAAATGCAGTGAGCAAAAGGGATATAAATACAAAGCTTATAATATAAAGTGTACATGATTTGTCAAGGTTTATTTATTTAGAAAATAGGCTTGACATTTTGTATTATGATTGTGGCTTATAACCCCGGTTTCACAGACAGGGCTTAAACCTAGTCCTAGATTAAAATGTAAATCTGAGCTGTTTCAGCTGAACGAAACTTCCATTACTGATCTTAAAACTTGTCATTGTCTTTGTTTTTTCTTAAGATGCACCCCAGTAATGCATTTGTCTAAGACATGTTTAATAAAATTACTTAAATGATTCTAACTGAACGATGGCCTAATCCTGGTTTAGGCTAAGCCCTGTTTTTCTGTTAATTTTTGCAGTAATGTATAAACTTAACTATACAACAATGAAATAACAAAGTAAAAAAATATATGATAGTCTGTGCCGATAGCAGAACTGTGCTCCTGAGTTCTGGATTCTGTTTACCCTCTCTCTCCAACTTTGCTTCCTATTAACCTACTGTCATAACACCAAAAATAATTCTTTAACAAAATGCATGATTGCACATTAAATATAATTTACAGAGTATGCAGAATTACTGCAGGCCTTAACCCCCAGTAATCAATATAAACGTCTCCCCTTTTTTGGGGAGTGTCACTAAGTGCAAATAGCCTAAGATATTGGCTGTGGTTATTTACACTAACTCCACCCAACAATGTGTGATTGGACTAGTCATCATTACAAAAGACGGCCTTCTGACATCATCCCCAGTGTTACAGATAATAAAATTTGCATTGTACTCATTTTGACGTGATGACCCAGGTTCGAATCCACCTTTTTGCAAACTTTTTTCCATTTTTAAATTTCAAATCACATCAGAAAAGTATTTATTTTTAATAAAAAATTAAAAATTAAGTATTGGGTAGGGTTAGGGTAGGTGTAGGGAGGGCTTTTTTGTCCCATAAGGTGTCAACGTGACATCTATTTAATAATTTAATTTAAAATTAGAATATGTTATTGCATACTGTTTTATAATGCACTTCAAAACCGAGGCGCAGATAATTGCCACTATTTGCAATAAGTAGTAGCAGAAAATCCTATTTTAACATGTAAATAGAATCTAAAGCTAAAAAATATTTAAAATATTTGAAATTCATGACAGCATTATTTGATCACTTGCTTTGCAGTTTTGCACAATACAAATCCCTGCAAGACAATATTAAAACCAAAGTAGTTTTACTGCTGAAAAACCTCTTGAACAACGCCAGCACTGTCAAATCACCTGACATAGAAAACTGACCACGTGAATTTCCAGAGGTGAAAAAATAACAGTTTTACTGTGCCTTGGAATTGGTCTACAGGTCTCTGGAACACTGCTGGAGAGCTGGAACACCAACCCTCCAAAAGAAAGACCTACATTCCCTACATTCCCTTTAATATACTAAACAGCAACTTGTCATTGCACTTTTTACATTAAATCATAAATATATTTAATCACATGTTTATTTAAATAATTATTTAAATAACATTTTAACCAAATAAACTTTTTCTTTTAAGTAATAAAAATCTTACATTCAGATTGCTGTTAGGTATACTTTTTAAGAAATATTGTTCGGTAATACAGTAAATAGTCACAAGGGAATAGCAGACAAAGGTGTATAGTCTGCATAAAGCAAGCTGTTTGAACACAGTTATTATATTATATTGTAATTCTGTTTGGTGCAGAAATGAATGAATGCTGCATAATATAATCCAGAGTTACACTATAAACTGCAAAATTAAATTAGATTCTTCTCGCAGTGAGCTAATGTTTACAGCTTTTTGAGCCAGTAAAACTTAATTGTTTTTAATGTCAAAAGAACATAATAGCACTGTTGTTCACCTTGTTCATGCCTGTCCACTGAGGCCTTGCTCTTTAAAAAAAAGCCTTTTTCTAGAGCTAATTGTATTTATAGTTTTTGGTTGATGGCATGACATGACTAACAACCCCTGACATGGCCCTGCTGGTTTAGATCCACTAATCAGGATGATGTTTTTTCTGCACCCTTGAAGCCAGATGAAGCAACATGTTGATGACATTTGTTGTGTGTCCTTGGCTCTCCAGATGTGAGCAGTGCTAGCAGCAGACATCTGCGCTGCTGACTCACGCTGCAGCCCTGGGTGCTGTCAAAAAATTGGCTGGCAATAACACACACCTTCGTCTCGCTGAATATTTAGAGCTCTGAGGCTAAGCTTCTTGCTATGTTCTCAAAATAGTAAATTTGAGTGAATTTGTGTCCTTCCGCAACCTGCACTTGCATACTGTAGGCTCAAGGGTTGCCAAAATGTCACCAGCTTCTCTTTTCTCTGAAGCCCTGATAAACACTGGCACCCTTCCACAGTTCTGACAGTGACTGTTTGCAAATCAAACAAACAAGCAAGTTGTGAAATTTCCCTCCTCTCAACCTGTCAGTTTTGGATCTGCGTATATATTTTCAAGCCAAAAATGTGAAGATAAAGGTTAAAGACTAGATTCAAAGAACTGTTAAATGGTAGCGAGCTTCAAAGATCGTGTGTGTTGTTAAGAGAGAATTCCTTCAATTAGGGCTTAATAAATACCAAAGATCAAAGCCTTATATTTTTCCCTTGTTTTGACTTTGAAGTGTTAGCAATGAATACTGTATCTTTCTTTAAACGTTTTCAGAATATTCAGAAGTTTGATAATGTCTCGATTATGTGAATCCTAATTAGATTTTGACAAATATTGTTTAAGGACACAATAGCAGAGTAGGTAGAACTTTTAAATGGATTTGTGAATTTGTGAATTTGTGAAAGCATCCACTTTCAATGATCGCAACTGCTTCTCTGAGCTTTGATCATGGCGCTCTTTCAGTTTAGGCTGTTCAGACTAGTGCTGCATCAAGTCAGCACACCTAAAATAAGCAAAGTATAGCGTTTCAGTATATATTAGAGATGTATTTTGTCTCAAGCACTGTAAATGTGTTCGCACAGATCCCAGCTGAGTTGGTTCTCGAGGAAAACAAAGCGTTCGAGAGGTGGTATTCACATGGTGTTTTCCTCATGAATTTCAATTAGGCAGCGGTATACAGGACAGCAGGCATTACCCAAATACTGCCTTAATGCTCTGTCTTATGTCTCACAGTCTACCACATGGACAACCCTTCTGGCTGTAATTGGATTGGATACCAATGCTGCTTGAAATCTCTCCATGTGAACAAAATGAACAAAAGCCCAATGCTGAGGAACGTCTAAGGTTACAACGGTAACCCACGTTCCCTGAAGGAGGGAACGGAGACGTTACATATGGGATCTCGCATGA
>JAUMHP010000040.1:3734488-3748490 GCA_032361065.1 Enteromius trimaculatus | reverse complement strand
TATGGTATTGTATGTTGCATATATGTGACCCTGGACAACAAAACCAGTCGTAAGTGTTAATTTTCCAAAATTGAGATTTATACATAAACTGAAACTGAATATATAAGCTTCCCACTGATGTATGATTTGGGTGGATAGTGCAATATTTGACTGAGATACAACTATATGAATATCTGGAATCTGAGTGTAGAGAAAAATCTAAATGCTCAGAAAATCACATTTAAAGTTGTCCAAGTGAAGATCTTATCAATGGATATTACTAATAAAAAATTAAGTTTTAATATATTTTCGCTAAGAAACTGACTAAATGCCTTCATGGAACATGATCTTTACCTAGTATCCTAAGGATTTTTGGAAAAAAAAAGAAAAATCAATCATTTTGAAACATACCATATATTATTGGCTATTGCTTCAAATATACCCCAGCGACACACACACACATGGGTGTATATGGGATGGCCATGAGACATAAGTTCTTTGTGATAAAAATAACACATTATATGACACATAATGTCATGATACGCAGTCAAACTGAAGTGTCTGTAACAAGATAATCACATGAAAAGACATAGTAGAAGATTGATGCTTGCCAAATGAATCTGTAAAATGAGATAACATGCTGTCTTATATTGGAGCTTAACGTACCAATTTGTAGCTCCAGTCATTTTTCTGTAAACAACCGCTGCATTTCAATATTTAATTGGTGCCAATTATTTGCCTGCTTATTTATTAATCTGGAAGCTGCTTATGTGTTTCGGCTGTGGGCCGAGATTCACAACTGGAGTGGAGAAATATGAGCCATCTGCCAAAGAGCATCTATTTTTCCAGCACACACACATATACAGGTATAGGCACATTCATAAACCCAAATATAAATGATTACAT
Organism: Enteromius trimaculatus; assembly: GCA_032361065.1. Classification (NCBI taxonomy): domain Eukaryota; kingdom Metazoa; phylum Chordata; class Actinopteri; order Cypriniformes; family Cyprinidae; genus Enteromius; species Enteromius trimaculatus. The sequence goes on along the minus strand of JAUMHP010000040.1, from coordinate 3,747,605 downwards.
TATACATCGGCCACTTTGTTTCATTAGATGTGTGTAGGAAAAAAGCAATAGGTGTTTGTGAGAGAAAGAACAGGAGAAACCGAAAGATTTACTTGCTTTTGAAGTTTTCTTTTAAAAATGCATTGCCATTTTGAGTGTAAGGTATTTAATGTATTATTTTTTATGTAACGCTTTTGACACATGATACATTTATTTAATAAGCACAGTACTTGAAAAAAGTTTTATCAGAGAAGCTCAAGGTGTATTACAAGGAAATGTTTCAGAACCAGTGAACAGATTTCTGAGGGCATCATATACATCCTCATTATATACCCACAATAAAGGGTAGACAAATCTTTCTGTGGCTTTGTAACTGTCACTCAGGGTTTATTTGTAAATATGGTGCAGGGTCAGATTCTTATGCACTGTCTTCTTCATAATTGGTTCTTTTTCTGCTGGTTTGCTGCATCAGTTTGAACCTTTGAACCTTTTTTAACTGGGATGAATTTAGCCAGTCATTCATTAACACACAAAGAAAACAAAAATAGCCTTTAAACCTTTATAAGACACCATTCTTAACCATCACTGGCCAATTGGCTATGGATGACTCCTGCTCTGACAGAACTGCATCTTTATTTCACAGCCTGACGTGACTGCTATGTGCGTGTGGATTGCCTCATCACTATGGTTTCAGCCAATTGAGAACGCAGTGATGCATACACCTCACACTAATGACATCAGCAGCTCATTAAAGAAGAATTAGCCACATTCCACGTGCAGACAGGCACACATCCATGGAAAAGTCTCCTATCGATCCCAACATAAACTCATAGGAACTATGCACACTCACATACTCTAAAACACACGTGATGACACACAAGTGTTTCTTAATCTTGTGCTTTTTCTCTTTTGTTTTATCTTCTATCCTGTTACTTATGAGTTCCTGTTCCTCACATTTGCATTTAGATTGAAAAGCAGAGCGGATGACTCCCCCTCTCTCTCGTGAGTATGTAAGTGTGTGAGTGTTACACTCCTTGGGTCCCAGGCATGCTCACACGCGATGTTTTCTTGAAAGCAGTCTTCTAGGAATAAGGAGTTGGGTGTGCATCTTGAAACTTGCTGCCACCCTCCCACCTCTGTCTCATTCTTTTTCACCCATCCAGGGGGACCAGAAGTGTGCACGCTGTTTGCCAAGAGGGAAGCAAGAAAATTTTTGCGCATAGACTTTTCTGCTTTTCCTGACAAGCAGTGGCATGTGTTTTAGTTTTGTTTTAATCGACCAGCAGTATTGAATAAAACTGAAAGAATGACAGAATTTTGTGTCTGTATGAAAAATGCCTGTATGAAAGTTACTGTGTACCTCCCTCCAATCAAGCAATATCTTTCTCTTTTTTCCTCAGATTTTTAAGTGATATTTATTCATACGTAAATAGAAACACACACAAATTAAATATATATTGCTAACATTTTAAAAATCAATCATATTAACATACTTTGGCCCGGTTTCACAAACGGGGCTTAGCTTAAGCCAGGACTAGGCATTAGTTAAATTAAAGATATTTCAGGCGTGCATCTTAACACAGAAAAATGACACTGACATGTTTTAAGATATGCCAGAGCAAGATATTTTCATCTGAAACAGCTCAAACATGCAATTTAGTCTGGGACTAGCTTAAGCCTTGTCTGTGAAACTGGGGGTGTATGTATTATCTATTATATGCCTTTATCCTAAAGCTTTTAAATATTTGTCAATATTACCGATTTACAGGTAATATGGTAATATCACTATAATATATATAATCCAATCTATGTCATATATTTCATTTATATTGCATGTGTCATATATCTAATATTTCTGTATCGGAAATTGTCACTACTGGCTTTTCTACTGAAATTCAAAGTCTTTTTAATGTGTGACCATGATGTAGCCTGAGATAATTTAAGAGATGTGGTTCAGTGGGGATTTATGAATAGGCTGACTCATGTTGCTAAACATGGCATTATTGATGGCGTGAAACCTACCTATCTGGAGTGGAACCTACTCATTGAGGTTTAATTTTATTATGTTCTTCATAGTTGCAGACTACTACAGTAAATACAGAAGTGGCCTTAGAGAAGGTGTTCACAAATCTGGGCTGCATTCTCTGATAACGTTGTCTCTTAGCGCGCTACAAAGACTAGTTATACCTTTCCTACGTGTGTTCTCTGAACTATACCTTAGGATGTTGCTTAAGATAAACCTTCTTAAGTGCGATCTTAGCAGGTGCTGTCCATGCTGGAGGTGCTGAATAGGTTGATACTGATGCCTCCCTGATGGAGGGAACGGAGAGGTTATGTCATGACGACAGACTGGGGTCATTACTTGGGAGCCCTGATTCGCTCTGATAGAGAGAAAACACCAATCAGAATTCATTATGAATGGCTAGCGGAATTTCCATGTTAGGCCACTCCCCCGCAGAGCGGCAGGCAGCAGCTGCATCCACTCTTCAGATATTGCTGAGGAGCTGAGAGCCAGGTCCATGGGCCCCCAGCGATGGGTTCAAGGTGGTGGCAGGGGGACATAACGTCTCCGTTCCCTCCATCAGGGAACGGGGGTTACAATAGGTAACCTACTATAGATGTTCCCTGTCTGTCAGTCACTATGATGTTATGTCGTGACGACAGACTGGGGTCCATATGGAAAGCGCCATCGCCAAGATCCCAGTCACAACCCACCAGCACTGCAGTCGGTCAGAGCAGGCTCCTGTGTGCCGACGACTGCTGCGCCAAGGTCGTAACCTTCCCAACGCTCCGGTGCAAATTCGCCGGCAGTACTTCGCGCCTGGAGGGAGCCAAACAGCGCATTCCTGAACTATAGACTATTTTAGACTCTAGAGAAGGGATTTTGACCTTCACAAGGACTGCTTCAGATCCTCCTTTTTGTTGTTACAGTTTGGCGGAACGAGGGGGAAGTGCTCCTTCCGTAGAACGGCGCTACGGAGAACCGCACCCTGCCCGCAGGGAGGTAATGTGCGGTAAGCAGTATGGACTGACCCACTGGGTATTGTCACATACGCAAATCAGTTTACCATCTGGGAAACTTAAGCCGTGGAATACCTTCGCAAGAGATTACCAATGGGGAATCATGCATGCGGCCACCTATCCCAGTACAGGGGCTGACCTTTCGGGCTTAGCATCACCTGGATACTGGGCATAGCGTCAGACTGCTCCGCCTCAGTCTGAGCGCCGTTGGTGCTTGGAGGATGCTCGACCAGGGTCCGCAAAAGGAGACACGACTGGGAGAGTAAGGCGCTTCACATCCCTTTTTAGGGGGAATGGCGCAGCAAGCAGGACACCAAGCGGTCTGATCTTATCTGTTTTGCAACAGAGAAGAAGAGACCGGTACAACCCAGAGGTTGTAATACCGTGCAAAAGTATTTGGTGTCGCCCAGCCCGCAGCTCGACAAATATCTGCAAGCGAGGTCCCATGTGTCAGCGCATGGGAGGACGCTACACCCCTAGTGGAGTGAGCACGCACACCCAGGGGACACGGCTCGCCTTGGGCCTGGTATGCCAAGACGATGGCATCCACTATCCTGTATGCCAAACTCTGCTTGGAGACAGCCTTCCCTTTCTGCTGACCTCCGTAACACATAAAGAGCTGCTCAGAGCTTCTGAAGCTATGGGTGTGGTCCACGTACAGGCGCAATACTCTGACGGGACACAGCAACGCTAAGGCTGGATCCACCTCCTCGGAGGGCAGTGCTTGCAGGTTCACCACCTGATCCCTGAAGGGAGTGGTGGGAACCTTTGGCACGTATCCAGGCCGGGGTCTCAGGATTACCTGAGAGTAGGCCGGCCCGAATACCAGGCACTCTTCGCTTACTGAAAATGCTTGGAGGTCCCCGACCCTCTCGATGACTGATTCCAGCGGCTTAAAGGGACCCCTCTGTAGGCCTGCTAGCACAACAGAGAGATCCCAGGAGGGTATCAGGAACCTCACAACGATATCATGCTTTCCAATGGACTGGCCATTCACTGCATCATGATGGGCTGCTATGGCTGCTATACGCCTGCGCTCCAACTTTTCTTGCAGGAAGGAAAGCACTACTCCAATCGTGCATGACCGGGGGTTCTCCGCACAAGTAGAACACCAGTCAGCGAACAGACGCCATTTCAAGGCATAAGCTCGCCTCGTAGAGAGGGCTCTTGTCGAAGTGATTATGTTAACCACCGCTGGTGGAAGAACACTTAGGTCTGCCGCGTCCCGTCCAGGAGCCACCCTGAGAGAGGAGATCCTGCCTCAGAGGTATGCGCCAGGGAGGAGCTGTCACGAGGAGCATGAGTTCCGTAAACCAGGTCCGAGTGGGCCAGTATGGCGCAACCAGCATGACCGGTTCATCGTCGTCCCTGACCTTGCACAGTGTCTGTGCGAGCAGGCTCACTGGGGGGAAGATGTACTTGCGTAGGCCTTGCGGACAGCTGTGTGCCAGTGCATCCGTGCCGAGGGTCCCCTCGATGCGGGAATAAAACCACTGGCAGTGGGAGGACTCAAAGGAAGTGAACAGGTCTACCTGTGCTTCCCCGAATCGACTCCAGATCAGCTGAACCGTCTTGGGATGGAGACGCCACTCTCCCTGGTAGGTAAGCTGTCGTGAAAGGCTGTCGGCCGCACGATTGAGCTCCCCCGGGATGTGAACAGCACGCAGGGTTTTGAACCGGTGCTGTTACCATAGGAGGAGATGGCGGGCGAGCTGGTACATGCGACGTGATCATATACCCCCCTGCCGGTTGATATACACCACAGTCGCAGTGTTGCCCGTCCGGATCAACACTTGCCGGTCCTGCAGTGGCGGCCGGAACTGGGCCAAGTGCACTGTCACCAGTTCTAGGCAATTGATATGCCAAAGCATCTGGGGCCCTGAAAACCACGGCCTGACCCTGGGAACCAATCATCCAGCCGAGAGCGCTCAGGGCTAGGAGGTTTTGACACCTTCAACCCGATGCTCTCGTCCGAGCAAGCATGGCAATCATCTTCAATCATCTTCAAGTTGGACAAGTCGGCCGAATCTTCATCCTCGCCAGATGAAAACCCATCCCCCAATGTTGTGATCGACATACGATCCCCTAACGGTCCACTGAATGAAATGTGAGGGCCGCCCGCGGACAGTCCAGACAAATCACTGGCAAACTGTATGGGGCAGTCTTTGCGAGATATGTGAGAAGCTCAAGAAGCTCTCACATTGCTCAAGTCAGCATCCACACTAGCAGCAGAGTCACCGCCAGAAGCGGAACACAGGGAGTAGATGCTGACTCACTCGAACTCCCCCTAAGAAGAGAGAGGCGAGATCTCAAAACTGTCAGGGGCATGGACTCACAATGAGCACATGAACCCTCCACAAACGCGTCTTCAGCAGGCCGGATCCCCAGACACTGAAGACAGTGCTCGTGGCCATCGCTAGTGGAAAGATGGTAATCACACCCAAGAGGACACGGTCGGAACGGCATCTTTAAAAAGATGACTGCCAACCGTGTCAGAAACTGCTCTTTTGTGAAACGCCCAAGGGAATTACTGGAACACACAGGAACTCCATTGATTGCGTTGTCTCGCCACACAGAACTGCCTCCGCTTCTCATGTTAGCTCACAGAGCATTAACAAATGTTACTAATGTTAACTAATAAACCTTATCAAATGATAAATTCTAACTAAAAAAAGCACACAGATAAAGCCTTTTTAAAAAGAATGGAATTTTCAAATGGTAATTTACATCTTTGAACTTTACCATAATTAATTGTGCTAATTATTTAGTATTTATTTTAGGTTCGTGTTGAGCGCAAAGTATGTGCTTATTGCAAATATAATTATTGCAAGTGTACTTGTGAAAAACATCTAAAATCCTATAAAGTACTACCGATATTTATTTTTTATAATTGATTACAATTGTACACGAACAATCATTGTCTTTAGCATTTAGGAAAAGAAAGATATTTATATAGTGGTTCAGTGCCAAAATCACTCTTTTTTGACTCTTTATACTGTAAATGTAAATACACTGCTAACTATTTTATCATACGTCCATTTTAAAATAACTATATGTAGAATTCAGAAACTCATCTGATCATAGTTATGTGGATATGTTGTAACAGGCCTGCAATCGCCATCATGTCGACAGCTGAGGTAATAAAAAATACACTGCTATGATTTGATCATAAAGAATATCTGAAGAATATGTAGTTCTTGCTATTGAATGAACCTTGGCTGTCATATCTTTTTGGTATTAACCTGAACATTGTATAAGAATTTCATTTGCCAGATTCTTTTGATTTCCCCAGTAAAAGCATCCTGAAGTTAGAGCATAATACTTTGCGTACAGTTTGTCTTCGCTGGTGTTAGTGGTATTCATAGTGTGAATTCTCTTCCACAACATCTGATAGCTTCAACTTGGGCATCTCCAGTCTTGGCTGATTTCAAGGACCCGTTAATTAAATCTCCATCCTGCAGGAGTGTATCCTCAGTGATGGCAGGTTTATCCCCCAATGTGAAACAGACAGGAAGGAATACAGAGAAATGCTAGAGGATGATGAAACTGGGAGGCAGCCAAACAAGATAGACTCCTGCTGCTGGATCTATAACGGTAATTTAGAAAGAACAATCCTGTCTCCTTGAGCCACTCTGGGCACACATACCCTTAGTGACAGATCTAAGCGTAAACACACACATGCAGTGAGGAAAGAAATATTAGACTAAACACAAATACTCTTTAAATTTCAGAGGACGCCTGATATCAGGGAGTATATACAGTGCATACAGTACCAAATGATAGAGGCATTTATTGATGTTATTTAAATCAGTGAGCTAAAGTACTAATATACCAAAAATTCTGTCACCATTTTATGTTGCATTACTCAAAAGTCTTTACTTTACTTTAATCTTTACTCTGATTATTTCTAAACAAAAAAAAAGATAGATGTTGTAAAAACGACAATGACTTTGAGATCTGTCTTGTCACACATTTTTCTTATTTTGCCTATATATCATATTTTTTTTTCGTTTAGTACTGCCCTTCAGTAGCTGCAGAAGATACTAACATGCTTCCCAGAAGACAAAATAAGTTAATTTATGAATGTGGTTTTGCGCAGCTTGACAGTAAATGTAGTAAATGCTGCTCCATGTGAAAGCAGCCATGTGAGAAAGACCTGAAAACCTGAAATCATAAACTATGACCTCTTTAAAGTGACTTTCAAAATAAACATTTTACCATTGTATTTATGTGTGTTCCATGAACATACTGTAACAACATGGAAAATGCAGATGTGCTCTAAGACCTACCTTCAAAGTTTGACACAAGACATTTGTCCTAAGATGACCTTAAATACTTTAACAAATCCAGCAACCTTTACTTGGAAACAGTCATTGCTAACCTCTAACAAAACCTAAAAACATTCAGCGGTCTGCATGGTGATTCAGACTACAGAATACCAAGGCGTCCAAATTCTTCAGTTTATTTTTAAACTGTTTTCCGATTCTTCTCATTTTATTACAATATTTTCAAAATTTTCAATATTTTCATATCCTTATATACATCCTTTTCATATACACACTCCAGAAAATGCACTGACCACAGAAACACACCTGTGTCATCATCATTACTTAAAAAAATAAAGTTTAATAACAGTTACACTCTAAAAAAAATAAATAAATGTATTTATTTGTAGAGATTAAAAATCTAGGAAAGCATTCTTTGTCGATTTGAATTTACTACTGTAAATTATGTGTTACTAACAAATTTTGGGAGGAGCACATACGAATGATTAACCAGCTGCCATCTATCTCCCTATTACCTACAGTAATTACCCTATCAGAGCTAAAACCTTCCCTTTAAATACCGCCTGCTTCCTAGTATCTTCATTCTTTGCATCCCTCCACCAGCTAAACTGAGAACCGGGTGTTGGGTCCCCGGCCAGCGGAGAACTGGCCCCCGCTAAGCCAGGTTCCTCCCAAGGTTTTTTCTCCCACGTTGAGTTTTTATTCCTTGCCACCATCGCCGCTGGCTTGCATAACGAGGGACACCCAGTTCCCAGCTTTCCTAGTTAACACTCAAAGCCTTTATCAGCTTATAGGTCCTTGGGCCGACTTGCCATCTCAGTAATTCTGCCATTCCACCCTCCTCCCGGGGGGCACGCGGTGACCAGGCCGGACTCCGAGCTCTACCCATACCTCAACTCCTAGGGGTTAATCCCCTAGGGCTCTGGGTCCGCCGGGCACTCTGTCTGCTCCCCGGAAAGTACGCCAAACATGCTTACTATCGGTTATTAATAAAGAAGTGGGAACTTTTGAAATGTAAAATGCCTTATTTATTTGATAATACAGTATCTTCAAAACAGCAAATTTATTGTTCAGCTAATTTTCATTAAGTGACACAATGAACAGTTTTTTGTGCATATAGTCATGCATGTTTATCATTATTTATATAAACCTACAAGAGCTGTGTTTATGATGTTTGAGTTTGGGGGCACATGAAGCATGAAATGGGCATTTGCAAAGATTGTTTAAAAACAGGTTTTATTTTTGTAGTTCCAGGTGACACTAACAGAAGCTTCATAAACCAGCTTTAATTCATGCTGCAATGCATGCTGGGAGCTTACAAATACTTAACATGTCAGCAATATGAAATTTTGAAATTCTGCTCAGACAGCTTTAATTATACTGGGAAAAAATTCAGGGTCTGTTATGGGTCTAAATGTAGGAACATTTCTTAGCATTTGCCTACAGTAGTAGGAAAGAGTGGAACAATTTTGTAAAGCAATACACATGCAGTGGATTTTTTTTTACAGTGAAATGTTAAACGTTTTGAATATATCACTATTATATTAAGGAAATATTTACAGGTTATTAACATTTACATGCAGCTTCTATTTTGAGAGACGTTCTTTCTGTGAAGAGCTCCAGACCCAGCTGTGTGTGTTGGAGAGTGTGCGTGTGAGCACTAGAGAGAGAAAGAGGAGATGATGTGTTAGTGCTGGATTGAGTTATGGGATGGGGTGGCAGGAAACAGGCCGTCGTGTTAGATTAGATAAGTCTCTTTTACACATACAGAGCCTCCTCTGTCTCTGGCTATTATAGCGAGGGAATTATTAGAGCTAAAAACAAGGATTTTGTGGAGTCCAGGACCAGAGAATGACCTCGCTACAATATTCTGTGACAGAAGTTCTAGTTGGAGAGAGATACTGAACATTAACTGAAAAGACACAGTGACATATACAATAGGTCTTATATTATAACAGGAATCATATATTGTGGGAAATACTGAATCAGTTCAACATATCTGCCACTGCCAATTTTATTCTCATGAAAAGAAAAATACATACATAACAATGCAAGCCTTATGTGACAACAATGGCACGGTGTAGGCTTTTAGAGACATGTTAATCTGATCCAATCAGTCTGCTATTTCTGCTATTTAATGTTTATTACTTCATACTTAATGTATTCATATATGTAATCAATAATAATAAAATTATCAGGGACTCAATTTTACACCACATAGTGACTGGAATTAAAAGTTTTAAAAAGAGTTAGAGAAGTTGATTGTATTTATTTTAATTTAATTTTTCCCCCTCCTCCAATTTCAGGGAAAATAGAAGTTTAAACAAAGAAGGGTTTGTTATTTTGGCCTGGTCTACACCTAAAGATTTATCCCTTTTTAATCAATAAAACAACACATTCTGGTAGTAATTTTCCATCCATCACTTTGCTTTTTTCAATTCTCTTAATTTTTCTGTTATGATCAACCCCTAGAGGTCGTAACAATACCAGTAATTTTTACGCGTATTTGCAAGTGACAGAAGCAACAGCTTTTTTCATTATGTTGTGTGCACAGGTCTCTGTGAGTTGTACTAAACTGGAGACTTAAACGGTGAAAGACCATTGAGCCCAACACACACACACACATTTAAAAAGTTTCAACATGGTATATTAACATTATTCTGTTTCAGCTTTAGCAAAACATAACTCTTTATTTTGCTATGTTGAATTGCTATGTTTCATTTTATGTCTTATTTGTGTTTGTTTTTTTAATGGATTATCAAAGCTGCTTGAGTTATACAGCCAAAGGCATTAAGTGTTTTTTTTCTGTCTTGTATATTTTTGTTAATATTCCCTAATTACCAATTATATCCTGTATATAATAGCAAAAGGCCTGTGGTAAATGGATTTCACAAATCCCTTTTGTTTTATCTTCATACTGGTTACTGAAACAGCAGGAATGTGTTTAGTGAATGGCAGATTCATTATTTAGGTTTTAATAAGAATGTGTGTGTGTGTGTGTGTGTGTGTATATATATATATATATAATTATTATTATTTTAAATCAAATATATATTACCAGTTTATGGTAAGTGGGATAACTATTAGTATTTAAACATACTTTCACTAGTTCCCACTACCTCAGTGATAAAATAGCTTGCATGGCGGATTGTCCGGGGGACAGGCAGGGAGCCCGGTGGCCTCCAAGCCCTAGGAGGTTTAACCCTCTAGGAGGCTAGGGTTAACAGATGCTTGGAGCCCAGCCTGGTCCCCGCGTGCCCCCCGGAGGAAGTGGAGAACTTGGCAAAACGAGGGACCCTTCACGAGGGTCGGCTTCGGCTCGGGTGGAGGAAGACAAAAAACGCAGAAGACGAGGATAGGGTGTGAACGGTATTTAAGGCGGAGAAGGAGAGATTTGGGGGTTATCAGTAATAGGAGATTGGTGGCAGCTGCGATCGTTCGTGCGTGCTCCTCCTGAAATATGATTAATTGCTTAATCATCATGAAAACACATGGATAACAATAGTTGAAATTAATTATATATTTGCTTTTCATTATACTTACAACATTTTAAATAAATAATTATATTAAGTATATTATTAATTATATGAAAACAAAACAATTTTAACTTAAATAATTAATTTCTTCTATAGATGGCAACTTGTGTTATTGCAGTAGCTCATTTCCCATACCATCTTTGACAGTTTGAAAATTTATTTGAAAATGCACTACTTTTTTGTTGTAATTGTAAAATGTAATAACTTTTTTTTTTTCATTTCATTGTCAGACAGCACTTTAGCTCCCCAAGCAGTTTAAGTTATTTTAAGATCCTTTGATTGTTCAGACCTTTGCTAGGAAAAAAAAAATTAAGACTGAACTTCTTGGAACCTAAATTAAATAACCTGAGGCTACAACGAAAACTACTTCCAAATACTCTGCAACTTCACTGTTTATCGCCATGTGAGCACATGTAGATATACCTGAATAAACAATAAGAAAATGAGATCACAGAGAGGGGGTCGGTCCAAACATCCCCAATACCTTCTCACATATGCCACCTCATTTTCTGATTCAGTGATCTCTAAAGTCAACACTGATTATGCCTTTTGGAGGGCAACAACCCCAGATAAATCAAAGAATACACAAAGACAGAGTCAGGTACACACACAAACACATTCACTAATTACAAAGAAGAGGAGAGCAGGGGTGCTGCAAATCGTTTCTTCACCCCCTGAGTCACTGCTACCCCTAATAAAGTGACAGAACACACACACACACACACAGCACCGTAGCATGTCTGGCCCAAGTCAGACAAAATACTACTTGAGAAATGTGTGACAAACTTTACTGCAAACCACGATTTCATCTCTAATAGGATGTGACATTCTACAGAGTGGTTTCTTCCCAGCACCTGAACACAGAGTGGTGTGGGCGCAAAGGTCATTTTATCAAGTTGTAATTCATCTTGTAATATTTAATAAAGGTTTGCGAAAAAGCATTGCATTTAGACATAGAGGTCACTTAATTGTTGATATGTGGTCTTGCAAGCATTGGTGCATGATGGGAAGGATTTCTAGAGAGAAGAATAAAACAACTTGCTTCGAGAATTTCCCAGAAACTTAATTTTAGGATTCTGTGAGAGTCTATAGAGGTTGTGAAAAATTCAAAATGCAGAAATTGGTTTCCTTTCAACTCATGAGCTCCACTGATTTAGCCACACTCCAGGATAATGAATCCAATATTGAACTGACAGGCAGATGACCTCACTGAACTGTAATGTGGACAAATGAATATATATGGCAAATTAAACATGATGATTTTAATATACACTTTAATGGTTATGAGTTATAACCAGAATATTTTTTTTTACTTCTGTAACACAGGTACATGTATGTCATAATTATTCAACTCCATTCAACACTGCTGCTTTTAAGTAACTTCTGTATGTTATGTTATGTGTTAAAACACAATTAGGCCTTTGGAAACAAATTATATAACAAAATTAAGGATGAGTAGCAAAAAAGGAAAAGCCAAAAGAGCTCTGAAAAAGGCTTTAGAAAACAAATTATTTTATGTATTATATTAGCTTGTCTATGGCTGCAAGGAGATGGAGTGATGTGAACTTTTAAGACCCATGGATCAGTGGTATGTCTGGTGCAAAAAAATGAAAAAAAAAAATATATAATCATCTCTATAGTCAAGCAGTTAAGTATTGGGGGTAGAATATTCCATTAACGAAATATACATTTATTTTATAATGAAATAATACTAAAAAAAACAATTTACAAATCAAACATTTATTATATATTTAATCACATCACTTTTAAACAGTTCCTAAAATAAAAGTAAAAAAAAAAAAAAACAGTTCCTAAAATGTACAATTGTCATGAATCCGGTCTGTGGCCTTCTGTCCAATTGCCACCAGAGGTCGCTTTTCTACTATACTCACTCTCACATCACACAGACTGTTACACATCACACTGGACTACATACTAGGGCTGGGCAATTTGGCCTAAAATCAAAATCTCAATTAACTGAACGATTAATTAACGATTATTTTATTTCATTTATTTTTGCCATCTTGTACAGTAAATATGCTCATGTAATACGTGCATTACTTGATTTTAAAATAATTGAAGGAAACACACACTATCTACTGTCTATGATTATTTATTAAACATCAATGTTGCACAAGTAAGGAATAACTGACGACGGGCCATTGAATTATTAGAAAAATAATGCACACCCGAGGTGGTGATGCGGTCACGACGCGAAGCATTATTTTTCTAATAATTCAACGGTCCGGAGTCAATTATTCCGCTTATACTACGGTTGCCACACCTCAAGACATC
>JAUMHP010000040.1:3718234-3731235 GCA_032361065.1 Enteromius trimaculatus | reverse complement strand
TATATATGTGTTGATGCTGTGTTTTTTTATTATGTTTATATTAAAACACACATATACAAAATATATAAATATATATTTTAAATATATATTTTAATATATTAAATTGTTCAAGTTTCATTTATGTTTTTTTTTATTTTATGTTTGTTTGTTTTTTTGACAAAAAAAGGATTGTGGAGGATTATGAACATAGGTGAAACTCCTCACTGTCGCAACCACATAATAACACTTGTGTATGAAAACATGGACACTTTTATGATACATTAGAGTGCCTACTGAGGTGTAGGACTGCCTTCCAGTTACATCTTGTCTGGCTAAGCAAAAAAATTCCTCTATTTCAGATACAAAGGAATAATCAGCTTCATGCATATTAATTAGATGATGTAACATTCACCCAGTAGTGCTTGCTGAAAGGCCTGTAAGTGGGTGCTATCCACTGTCGATTATTGTTTATGAGTGATCAAGCATGGATTGTCTCCTTTACTGTAAAAAAAAAAAAAAAAAATCTTATCATTAGGACTGGCCTATAAACAACATAATATTAAGATTGCAATATAATAAGTCAATAATGATGACAAGCTCTTGACATTTTTCCTCTAAATTAATTAATCTATAATAGCCTATCACACAGCAGAAATAAACACCATGACAGCCAGTTATGTCATGTCACTAACAGGACTGCGTATTCTGTGTTGTCTCAGTGTGAAAGAGTTGCATAGTTTTGTTTACTACACAACTCAAACACGTAGCATTCGCTGTGTCAGTGTCTACGGTCTATGGAGGACATGAACACACATCTCCAGAACTGTTCTGAGAGTCACTAAATTTTAAAAATATTTTTTTATCCATATTTTAATATAAACAGCCTATTATTATTATGGATATTAAAATATTGTATTAACTGTTAGAGTTGTTTAAATGTATAATTTTAAACAGAATGTTTAATGATAAATCTGTACTAAATAATAAAACAAGAAGTCCAGAATTGTTCATATTTATTTGTTTATTTTTAGTGGGGGACTTATGTACTGTTCGAAATCAGGTAACTTCCGGTATGGACAGGGTCAAATTGACCCTAATTGGATTCAATGTAATTTTACAAAAAGGGAGTGGAAAAAAACAATATAAATAAACTTTTAATATCAGTACTTTTCACACATTTCAAAGAATTAATTTATGATTTAGAAAAATGTTTTTAACCACTATTTTTGACTCTTCACACCTAAAAAATGTTAGTGATTGCAAATTGTTTAACGATAACATCTTTGTCTAAACCTAAGCTAATCTTGACAAACTATATATCATTTGAAAGGTTTTGGACTGTAGTTTTCGTACTCATTTTAAACGTTTAATCCATATGTACATACATTTTTATGTGTTTTAGAGATTCAAGAGATTTAGAATTCAAATAAAATATTCAAGTTACTTCCCAAACTATTTTTGAATAAGAAGTCTAAAAATATGGTTCATGACACTCAAACAATAAATGGAAATCAAGAGTCCCTGTATATCACCTAGTGGAAAAGGTTGGTTCTGCATCCACAAAATATTTTTAACTCAAAAAAAATATTTTGAGATATCAACCTTAAATTTGTCAACTTGTCAACAAAATGTCTATTTTTATATTTTGTTACATTAAACTTCTATAACTTTCAAAACGTACTTTTATAACACTTTTTATATAAGTTTTTGTCAATTCTACAATAATCTGTGATGTTTCACCTTTAAAAAGATACCAATTTTGCATCTGTGGTCTGAAATATTCAAGTGCTATTTTAGTAACTATTTTAGTCGGAATAGTCATTTTATGTCTATGCTCAAAAGTGGGACGTTCAGTTGAAAGGCTAATCATGAAAAATGAAAAAGTTGTTATGAAATATCTACGCAATATCATCTTCAGAATTTGAAGCAATTCATAGCTCATTTTGCGTAGCTCATCAGTGATCTACGGCTGAGAATCAACTGCCGCTCATTTTTAAAAACAGCTGATTAAGATTTACCGCGAATCAAAGAACCGGCTTTAATTTTAGATTTTTGAGCGAACTATTCCTTTAATGGTAAATAACTACTGTAAAAAATATTGATATTGTATGATGTGGAAAAAATGCTATTTATCCATTTACAAAAAGGTCCAGTACTTAAAATTTAAAATGTAATTGTAATTAAAAAAATGTTCTCTTGCTGTTAAATAATCGCAATAAAGAACATAAAAAACATTAAGACATCAAGAAGTGATAATGGACAATAAGGTTCACAAATGTGCATAACACATACTTGTTTAAAGATAAATTATGTTAAAAAAGAGTCCAGACTCAGGAGCAGAAATTAGACATTATTCAGCATTAACAAATAACATAAAACATAAATGTGTCATTTTTGCTTGGTTTGGTTGGTTTAGATCATGGAAGGTCAGTAGCAAAGACATTAGTTATAAAATAGGATTAAACACATACAGTAAATGATATTTGTCTTTTTTAACATTTGACTTTTTAATTTTGAAAATTACACCACACACACACACACACACACACAGACACACACACTGGTGATTTTGTCTTCAAAGATAGTTTTATCTAACTCTAAAATACAGAAAGTCAACAGCTTTGAAGAACAAAGTATTTTAAAAAATGCCTTCAAGAAGCATGTACAGAGAGGACATGGGACAAGAGGCACAACAAACATTACTCTGATAAATCTTCAGATAAGATCTCTTTTTAACATAGATTAAAGCTTGGCATTATCACATGCACATGGTACAGGATATACAGTAATGTATTGAACTCTTTTCTCACATACGCTGCACACCATTAGAGGAAGAGAGAAAAAGCAAAAAGGGTTAAATTCACATACTTTGGAAGTGTAGGACGTGCCAGGCATCGCCACCCCAATGCCAGGTCCTTGTGTTTCCATCATTGTCCAAAACACTCTGTTACAATGGTGTTACCTGGGCACTGGGCCATACTCAGTTTAGAGCAAACATAGCACTTTGCTTTCAAAGAGCTCAACATCAGGATCAGACAACAACATTCTTTTTTTCTTCTTTTTCCAAATGGCTTCTAGCAAGCTCAAGTGTCTTTATTCTGGCTACTCTCTATCTGTGAAGTGTTAAAGAGATTTCTGATCAGCTTCTAACATTTCAGAAAATAAGTTTTGCAACTGGATTCTTTCTCTCTCTCTCTCTCTCTGCTCCCTCTTCTAAATTGCCCTCTCAGTTTTGATAGGACAGCATTATAGTTGTTCAGGTTTTGCAATGTTTTGCAATGTTTTTCTCATTCTATTTCAATGGATTCATTATGTTGCAAAAGAGATTTTATGATGTCATCAGACTCCACAGGTTCATCTTGAAAGTCTACAAAAGTAGGATTAATATGAGCTGTGATATTTATTGTGTAATTAAGCAACCCTGGTGGATTTGAGATCAACACAGGTGTATCATTTTACACGCTCAATTAGATTTCATAGCATAATTGAATATTGCATGCAAATAAGTTAAAACTCTTTAGTTATATTTTTCTGACAATACTTTCTTACATAAAACAACATAAAATTAGATTAATTAATTTTGACTTTCACTGGTTTACTCTAGGGGTTTTCACACTGTGCTTAACTTCACCATCATTGTTCTACACCCTGCTTTTTAACCCACTTTTAATTTAGAAGCAGGGTTTGCACCACTTTTTCCCTTATAGTTTGAAATACTGCTCCAGTACTGCTTGCTTTGTTAACCCTGTATTACAATGCCAATCTTGTACAGTGTGAAATGCAGTGTTATTTTGAAATGCAAAGGCTGTCAGGGCTCAGTAAAATTTGACTATAAAATTCTTGATGAAAAATGACATTTTAGATTAGAGCATACCACAGAACGGATGAGAAGGAAGCAGAACATGAGGTGATGTGGCAAACAAGATCCACCAACTCCACTATTGGTTATCACGATGGTTGCTGACATTGGGCACCTATACTATCCAGTGGCTGTACATGGCAAGAGAAACCACAGAAGAAGTAAACTGGTAGCAGAGACACCAGCATTCAGTGCCAGCTAAGGTTCAGACTGTACAAGCAGTCTGAGACAATGCAGCACCTAATAGCATAGAAAGAAACAGACAGGAAAAGCCAAAAATATAAGGCACACCAAACCGTGCCAAATATGGGCGACATCCAAACAATACTGAGGAAAAAAAAGGTAATATCAAATTCATCTCTTTTAAATTGCAGGTTAGTACTTTTTGCATTGTGTGTAAAATTCAAGAAACTTTTTGGCATGGGAGAATGTATTGTTGGTAAGTAAAAAACACTGCTCCAAACAGAGAGTGATGTTACACCCAAACTACAGTAGGCCTACAGTATATCCAGGGCAGTTATAGGATTTGCTAAAATATTGTGCATAATCTGGAAAAATCCCAGGTTTACTTTCTTGTCTTTGTTTACCATTCTCACAGTTCCCTGACTGAACACAGACCTCTGTTGTTCCAGAGAAGCTGTTAGTGATTTGCACTCTGGAGTAGTGACAATAGATATCTGATTTAACATGGTGTAGAGGCCCATTTAGTTTGTCCAGGAGGCTTCATTAAGGCATTGACGCAAATGTCCAGGAAATTAAGCAATAGGGCAATAAGTGTGTGCGTGTGTACGGATGTGTGGCTACAGTAATTGTAGTCCAGTGCCAGAAAGTAACTTGACAATGAGAGCTGAAATGTGCAATTATTTTTCTCAGCCTGTTGCTTCCTCAGTTAATAACAAATTTGGCAGCATCATGACACCAGAAATATCCCCCATTTTGTGAGATACTGGTAAGATAATGCAAATTACAGACCACTGCAGCCCCAAGAGACTGAGTACTAAGAGAGGCTGTGTGCAATGTGCAAACATCATTTCTTGTACCGCATTTAATCTGCATCACATCATCATCCACCTCATTCAGTTTTACCCAAACCACAAACATTACATCAAAATCAATTAAAAAGCAGGTTCTCTATGGGAGGAGCCAAACAATTTTTTGTCTCTCTGTCTAAAAGGAACATCAAAAGGAAAACACGCACACACACACATATTTGTTCCCCTTCCTGTTGTTGCAAACCTTTAGTTGCTTTTCTTCAAAAGATATTTTGAAGAATGCTGGTAACTAAGCAGTCACTGCTAGTCATTAGCCCTATTCGGACGGTAATTGTTTCTCATGGGGACGTAAGTGATTTTCGCCATTAGGGGGTAGTCAGTGATTTGATTACCATCCAAATCCACAATGTCTGTGTTTATCTCTTACCACCCCCCTAAAAATCTCCAGCCGAATTACCTACTGCGTTTTGACAAACACCAAGGTCATGTGGTAATTTAATTGTAGTCCAATTCCACATCTCTGAGTTTACAGGAAGAGATCATTTCAATATTTAGTGTTTAAACCCTTTTGTAATATGCTCGAACACTGTTTTACTTTGGTGTAATTTGCATACATATTCATTTCTGAAATGCTGGAAAGCATTTAAAAGAACATTACTTCATAACTGCTCCACCACAGAGACTGGGAGCAGGATGAGAAGAAGCATGTAACCATTTAAAATGGGTCTTTATTATGGCAGCAAAAGGTATGCAGTACATGATATGCAATACATTGTGTATTATAAACAGATATATACATAACTGTGTAGCGTATAATTATATATAATATATACAGATATACTACTTATACCTTTAACACATCTATAACATTTTAATACATTTAAAACAATAATAAGTATACATTTAATATTAATGAAATTAATTTTATTTATAGCAGACAGTCATGTGACTGGCCACGTGAGCAATGCGTTCCTAGGATCACAGAACTCACTCTTTAACTGTGAATAAATGGCCATCTATTTCTAGTTTTAGCATTAAGGTGCTATGTACATTTATTTTTACAGGCGTCCATATGAGAAACAATTACCCTCTGAACTGACTTCCATGGACACAACACTATACTACATACAAAAAAAAATCTTTATGATGAGTTAGACTTCATGCGGTGCTGCACAGACCAATCTGACTTGAAGCAGTGTAAGCCTGTTAGAGTTTTTTTTCTGACTTTATATGCCACCAACACTATGTCACTGTGATGATGCAACACGACCAGCATCAAGTTTCAAGTTGGAATTCTTGCAGTTTGAAACTGCAGAAGTATTAATAAGATAAGATAGCCAGGGGATGAATGGGTAGGATTAAGAATTACGGCATCATAAGTAATCAAATCACATGAATTCTTTAAAAAAAAAAAAATTCCTTCTGAACAAGCATACACCTTCATTCAATTTCATTATACAGAAAGGTAGGAATGATACATTATTGATTTCATATAACTTTTTAAGGACCAGTTCTCACTATTACCTCATTGGCATGCATATAATTTTAGCTGTTTATTAAAGCACACATTAATGCCCATACCTACACTTAACTACCTTTCTAACTATCTAACTAACCAGCAAATTAAGAGTTTATTAAGGGAAAGGTCTTAATATTATAGTTAATATTAAATATGTGTTCCCTAACACGTGTTACCAGTATTATTATTATTATTGGTAACACTTTATATCGATAGTCCACTTTAGGTATTCGACTAACAGTAAGTAACGTTGCAACTACATGTCAACTACTGTATATGTAATATGTAACAAGGACACCTTAAAATAAATTATTATCATCTCTTTCTTTTACACTGTGTGGCAGTCAGCAGAAAGAGCAAAGTCATTATTTAGTCAGTATATAGTG
The DNA here is from genome assembly GCA_032361065.1 of Enteromius trimaculatus. Lineage (NCBI taxonomy): Eukaryota > Metazoa > Chordata > Actinopteri > Cypriniformes > Cyprinidae > Enteromius > Enteromius trimaculatus. Next base: position 3,724,500 of record JAUMHP010000040.1, on the reverse strand, counting down.
TGTTGCAGACCCATCAAAATAAAGTGTTAGGAGATATTAGGTATTAATGTATAATATTAATATTTAGGTATTGTTATGTATAATATTAATATACAGTATTACTATAATAATAATAAATTATGCATAATTGCAAATACAAGTAAAGTTACACTAAACTCTAATCATATTATAATAAGAACATTGTATAATTACACTGTAACAAGGACACCTTAAATTAAAGTGCAACCACAAAGACATATAGTGCATGAACAGATCTTGTGAACAAAACATATACACAAAGAATTTTCTTTTTAATTCTCCAAATCAATATCTGGACAGTGAGGCAACTGATAACCTCTTTTCAGTCAATATCTACTGGCATATAAGGAAAAAGACTTAAGGATGAAGAAAAAGGAAAAGGAAAAAGAATTACCTTCTTCTGTATTATGCACTTGTATTTTCAATAATGTTTTGTAGTGAAATATTTCATGTAAACACTTGGTTAAGATCCAATTTAATCAAAAGATATTTAATCTATTGAGTTCTGAACAGCTTGTGCAATACATAAAAAATCAAACCATCATCAGTTTTACAAATGAACGCATGTTGGAAGATATACTTTACAAAGAAAAGCTGAGAATGTGGAGTCCTCCAGAAGTTTCTGAACTTTACTGATTGATAAACTAATAACTTTGATCAAAAATAAATAAATAAAGCAAGCTCGCTTCACTTGAACATTGTGGTGTGCTATACTATATTCTCAAAAAAAAAAAAAATAAAATAAATACAAGAGGTAATTTAGAACTTGCTGTGTTCTCAGGAATGGTTGATGATTCAACTTATAAGATCAGAAGGCAGAACTCACATTTAACTTGACCACAACTGAGAGCAGCATTGACGCCCTCAGGCTAGCTGGTGGCGGAACTTATTGAATGCTCTGGGAAGCAGCCAGTCATGGATTAGCTCATCGACCATGCCAGGTTTCAGTAACCAATAATACACAGTAGGACAAAAAGGGCTGAGAACCAGAATATGCCCATATGCCAGTGTTTCCCATTGACCCAGAGGGGGGTACGCAGCACTGTTTTGCTGTGGCATACGCTCCACTGAGGGGGTGCCAGGGACTGATGGTAGGCTGCCAGCATATTATAAGCTCCACTCATATGGACCTGCAGAGCTGGACTGTTATAGAGGGGAAAGCTTCTACGGTAGCTGTCAATGGCTGCTACTGTTGATTTACTATTGTAGGTTTTTCATGAATAAGAACTCTCTGGGGCTCATTAAACACACAAACACAGCAAATGATAACTCTTACCTAAAGCTAGATGCTCAGGCAACTATACAGTAAGTTTCATTACTGCCAGCCTCACTAAAGCAGCTCACTGTTATTAATAAGTTTTATTATCTTTCTTAATCATATAGTTACAGTATACATCATGCTTAGAGATATAATAGTTACAGGGATGATTAGATTCTTCACAAAGCAGCTGTTCCTGTCTTGCTCTCATGCTATTGAGAACATAGTCGACATCTGTTGAATATAACAGCAGACTGATTAAACTTGTTAATGGCTTTCTAACATGATCTAAACACACTTCTAGCAATATAAATGACACACTTTTCCAAAGCCTGGTGTGTGTCGCTTTGGCACTCAGCTACATGCAAACGGAAGCAGTAGAGAAAATTACTAATGTACCGTATGTAGAGCAGTGTCAGAGATTTCAATGTTTCATTAACTACTTGTATACTGCAGGTTTCAACCTCTCTCACTCAGAAGGTATCAGAATCAAGCACCATGCTTGTGCCTGTTAAGATGCTAAAGATACCCTAAGCATCACTAATTCAACAAGCTTTTGTAATTACAATATGAGCTTAAAACATACATGTACACTATAAATGCATTGTATCAAAGGATTACTTTCAATTAAAAGCGCATAGTAGTTAAGGCCACCTGATATAAAGTGGGACACATTTTTTTGTGTAAAACAGGCAGAATTTAACAGGCAGGTACAAGTACAGCCACAATAATTTATATCAAAATTGCAAATATGTTGAGATCAAATGGTTGCTTTGTGTGAGGAGTAGAGGAATATGGCGTGGATATGATACACACAAATGTGACTGCATTTGCCTGTGTGTGTTTTATATTGTTCAGAGGTGGGTAGGTTTACCCAGAGTTCGGTGCCCAAATAAAAGTAACATTTGCATGCAAACCATTACATTAAGCCAAACAACTGAAATCAACGGAGGACCACTTTTTATGTCCAAAAGTGATTAAAAAGCGATACAAAAGGGTCTTGACCAAGCGTCGAAATGTGACGAGTTGGAGTGTGAGAATGTGTTGAATAAGCAACTAGTTAAGAGAACCTAAAATAAAGCGTTTTATTCCGCCACATAATCTATAACTCCTTCAGGAAGTGTTCATTATAAAAGTCCTGTTTCTATGCCAAACTCATGTTGAAAGAATAATGTAATAATATCTTGACGCAAGTCACTATTCTCTGCATTATTAGCGCTGTTTTGTAGTTACTGTTTGAATTGGCTCACTAGATCAATGGGCATTCCGTGAGTTTACCAGTTTAAAGTGTTATTGATTGTATTGTTTCTGTATAATGTACTGATTCATTGTACTGATTAGTAATCAATAATTAATTATTATTGTACATCGCATGACATGCTCTCACACCCCACACATTGACAACCCCTGCGGTAGACTAAATCTGCTTCCATTCATTCATGGGATTTGTAGAGATGAGAGGCGACCCCTCCTGGTAGTGTGATTTATATTGTGTCATTTCTAATCACCCAGTCACTGATGCTTTGAGTACTGGCAACATCAGTGTTGATATGCTAAAGACTCAAATACAGAAGTGCCGGTACTGCATTAAGGATTTTTTTTTCACCAGAAAATGTGTTTTCTTGTGTTAATTAATAAATAAATATATAAATAAACACAAAATAATGATTTTAAAGTAAATAACAATTTGTTTAAAAATTATAAAGCACAATAATGTATACGGAAGTTTTTTTGTCTTTTGAATTTTACTGATTGCAAACAAAATAGTGGAGATTTTCACATTAAGGCACTACACACTTAACTACTGTATAATACCACATTTGTTGTACTGTTTTAATGTACAGTGAAATGGTATGGTAACATCTAAATAAATTGATCTAATATTTTTAGCATTGCTGAATCAAATACGTTTATTTAAATACCAGAACTATATTAGAGGGCTAGTTCATAATAAAATTCTTCTGTTAAACACAAATGATGGTATTCTAAAAATTGTTGGTATCCAAAACGTTTCAAGTTTTCATTGACTTCCATTTTTTTCCTACCTACTATGGAAGCCAATGGCTACCAGAATTCTTCAAAGTATCCTAATTTTTTTGTTCAACACATGAAAGAAAGTCATGCAGAATGTTCATATTATTAATCATTAAATCCTGTACAGTAAATATGGACAGTAAATGAATGAGGATGCAGCAGTTTTCAACTATGCTAAAAATAATCTATGATTGCAGGAAGTGACATGGAAGGGGTGTAAGGAGCTATTCATAAAGCACTGTTGACTTGCAAAAGACTTCATATACTAATTACATGAAATCCACTGAAAAGTAGCTCCAAAAAGACTAAAAATAAAGTAAAAATGTAATGAAAATGCTTCACCGAAATAAGCTTCACATTTAAACCTTCTGGCTATCTTGTCTGTTAGGGCTCCACTGTAAGTACATTAATGCATTTTCTTTCAGACCGCCCAGACAAACGCCAACAGACTAGTTGGGGCAAGTTGGTTGTTGTCTTTAGAATATTATGAAAAATAAGAGTCATGTTCACACCGCACCAACCAGGTGACCAGCTGTCACTGACTGGAAAAAAATGGATGATCCTATATTCACAATGCAAATTTTACTCTTATTAATGTATTTGTGTGTCATTATTCACATGAAAAGATGGTAAATTAAACAAAAGGACTGTTGGTGAAGCTGTAGTTGTTGAAAAAAACAAACTCAAACCAACTCCAACCAACATCTGACAGGGGTACCACACTGGTCCAACAGACCTGTCTATGTGGTGTGAATTGCCCTTTAAATGTAGTTTCTTTCATGTAAACCAGAGAGCCTCAGTCCCTGACATTTCACTTCCTAAACCTCCATTGTATTACCCTTAACTCTTAAAAAATTCCACACGATACACTGGAAACACTATTGATTAACTACTTGTTTAGCACAAGGTCAACAGTTTCCCAGACTGCTTGACATCATCTCTTTTACGGGTGTCTGTCAGTGAGGAGATCAATGAAGAAAGGAGTGTGAATCATGTTCTCTTCACCCAGCAGGCGCCATACGTGCTGTTTCGTTCAAAGCATGTCTGCACCAAATAAAACACTTTCCAGGGAGTGAAATACAGTTGGCTTTCACAAATCTAACACTGTGACCACTTTTCAACTAAAAAAACAGTACTTTTAAGGGAATACCTATTCCTTTGCCTAAAAATTGGTAGTGCTAGCTCAGACTAAGGTCACTTTCTGGATAAATCCTTAGGTCTATGGTCTCCATCTATCTATTTGTAGCACATGTACTTGCTCTTTTCTCTCCTTTGCGCGCTTTAATCTTTTCATTAAATAATAAGCTTTCCATTAACACCCTCTGAGGACAGGTACAATGCACATGGGCACACCTTGCTCTAAAGGAACCTCAAAGACGTTGCATTGACCTGGGAACAAACTGTTTGTGTAGTGCATGTAAAAATAAATAAGTAAATAAGTATATGAACAGTATATGAGCCTCTAGACAGAACTTGTGATCTGGAAACCTATATTGAGCTTTCCATTAAATTGCAGTCACTGTAATAGTTAAGCAGACTTAAATATATCTCACGTTTGTTTTAGCCCCAGATGAATGATCATGCGTTGAGGTTCTATGAGTCACCTCTTTGAACACTGTGTAGTGGATGGAAAGTGTGAAATCGATCATTATCCAAGAAACAGAAGCTCTGTTGGAGGTTGTCAAGCCACCAAAGAGCTGCGATACAGAGGCTGCTGTTGCAGTTGTAAAGTCACTGGTACTGTACTATAATATTCTACAAAACAGCACATTAATGTCATTTGTTCAGGAAATGTACAGCAAACTTGTTGCTGATAGTTTTCACAACATTAAAAAACTATGGTTCGCATTCACCAAGCATACATGTGAACAAATTTGTTAATAATATCTGCGTAAAATGTTTCGAAGAAAAAAAGAACTAAAATTGATTTTAAACAACAGCTGAATCAATTAATGAATTTAACTGTTTTTGAGAGTAACACACTTGGCATTGCTTGAGGATCTTGCTGTGTGTCTTTCAGGCATGAGTGTGTCTTTAAAGAGCATCACATCCTTCCAGAGAATGATGAAAGACTGCCAAGAAAAGGTTGTGTACAAAGCCTTTATACAGAGTTTGGGGTGTGGTTTTTGCAAATGACTAACCTTGGGCAAAAAAAGTCATAAATCTCTTATTTAACATTTCAATGGAATTTCATTTAATTTTTTTTGTTTGATTTACATTTAAGGTTTTTCCTGAAACCACACAAAAAATCTCAATCTAATCTGTTTTTTTTGTTGTTGTTGTTGAATACCATGTTTTTTTGTTAAAGTTCTAATAGATAACATATAGTAGACTACTTATTATCACTTTTTCTCCCAATAATGTCTTAGAATGAAATTTACATGCTTAATTTTATGATTAAAACATAATAAAATCCAGCACAATGATGAATGAGAGGTAAACAAATAAACATTTCTCAAAAGTCTGATATATTTGATACTCACATGTAAACATTAATTTTATTTTTAAAAAAACAAACAAAAAACAATCTAATATACATAGTTTTCAAACTCGTTTCGGGAGGAGAAATCAGAGGCAGTTAATTATGATCTCCGCCTCCAATCATCCAATTATCCAATCAGCTCCTCAGCTTTGCTCTATAAATATTCAGAAACACTTCCTTCCCCATCCGCGATCTTAGCATCCCTCCTCCTCCCCTGCTCCTCCTTTTCCTCTTGGGGGGAGCTCTCAGGGTTAGAAAGCGGCTATCCGCCTCTTCCCCCGTCCGAGCCCTTAGGGTTATTCACCCTAGGGCTCGGCAGCCCTTCTAACCCTGAGTTTTCCCCCTAAGTAGCACGCCAAACAAGCTTCGCTATACGCTTATGCCGTCAGAGTTCGAACTCGTGAAACAGTTAAAAAACAGAAAATGCTGAAATGGTTAATGGTAAATTCCTGTAAAATTTACAGGAAAAAAACT
>JAUMHP010000040.1:3698128-3718134 GCA_032361065.1 Enteromius trimaculatus | reverse complement strand
GTGTCTTTTGACAGCTCTTTGGTTTTGCCCATGTTGCTACTTAGACTTTGGCTGATTGTGGGGTGCTCAGGTGTCTTTATGGCAGCTAACGACCTCAAACAGGTGCTACTAATTTAGAATCATGAGCAGAGTGTAGATGGACTATTTAAAAGCAAAATAACAGGTATTTGAGGGGCAGAACTCTGGCTGATAAGCAAGTGATCAAATACTTATTTGACACAGTAATTGCCAAATAAATTGTTAAAAAATGTGATTTCCAAATTTTTCATTTTAGATTTCTCTCACAGTGAAAATGTACCTATGCTGAAAATTGTAGACCCCTCCATGATTTCTAAGCAAGAGAACTTGCAAAATTACAGGGTGATCAAATACTTATTGACCTCACTGTATATATATATATATATATATATTTACATATATACAGTGCTGGGGGTAACACATTACAAGTAACGCAAGTTACATAATAACGCGTTACTTTTTAACTCCAGTTAGTTTGTTTTCTTATTTATTGACTGACATGTTGGGAGAAATTTAGAAATACAGAGGCATTGTGGCCGGTGTGTGAGTACAGTGTAGTTCTAATTAATTTAACAAACCTGAAATAATTAAATTACACAAATGTATCTAATCTCATTTTATTCTCAATGTCTTTGCTGCTAACCTTGGATGATCGAGTTGAACCATACTTACAAGCAAAAATGACTGTCCTTCATAGATTTTTTTTTTTTATTGCTGAAGAGTATTGAACTTTCTCCTGTATTTACTTTACAGATGTGAATTTACTTTTCTTCAGCCTGAGGTTTATTAATTACACTTGTGTGAAAGGGCTTTTACATTTGCTATAAATAGAGATTCTTATATTAAAAACAAACACTCAAGCTCTGCTCATACTTAAAAATTAATGCAAAAGTAGTGTAATGCATTAATTTCCATAAAAAGTAATGTAATTAGTTACTTTATTTAGGGAGTAACACAATATTGTAATGCACTACTTTTAAAAGTAACTTTCCCCAACACTGTATATATATATATAATCATGTAGGCCTAAATTACTTGTGCAGTAGTGCAGTAAGCGTCCAGCTTGAAAAATTACTAACATCAAAGTTATTCTTATGTTTAGTGTTGTTTTGAAAACCACTGACTTTAACTGTATGGACTAAACTGCTGAAACATTCTTCAAAACTTCTTGTCGTGTTTTCTGCAGAACACAGAAAGCAATAAAGGTTTGGAATAAAATAAGGGTGAGTACTGTAAATAATGAAATCATTTTTAATCTATACGTTTTAATTATAGCAGCCTGAGATGGAAAGTTGGTCTGGGCTCTCTGAGGTACATTACAGTCCCTCCTTGGGAATTAAAGAAGGTGAATCTGTATGAAGTCTCCAAGACTCTTATTGCTGATTGACGTCAAACTTACGTTGACACTAATTAAGGTCCTGTACGATCTCCTTGGCAACCTATCCTCAAAGGCATTCTGGCCCATACAGAGGTGTTCTGACCTTCATCATCAAACCCAAGATGTAAGTATCTGCTACAGTCAGTGTCTTTCAAGAAATCACTTTACCAACAGAACATGGAGCACTAATTTAATTAAAGAATTATACAAAATAAATGCATACATAAAATGTCTCCATTAGTGGACATATATAAAAACATATGTGTATTGACACATGGCACATTATTTCAGAGCATTTTTTGCAATGGCAGTGATGTAATGGAGATCTGGGACACTGACCTTGGTTGTGGTTGTGTCCCTCACTGGAAGCCTGCTGCAGCAGCCCACGGCAGGCTTTTATGAATAAGCAAACACACTCAGCATTCTAATGCTGCCATGGAGACCTGACCCTAGCCAGAGCTTCAACCTCTTAGCTCCACCCATCACTGTAATCCCTGCTTCATTTCAATAAACAGGAGTGGCAGGGGGTCTGTGCTCCAGCCTATGAGCTGATCCGAATGCTATCTCTATGAATGCAGTACACTAGCTATGACATGCAAAGAGGTCAATGCTGTGTGATTGCTGCTTTTTACAAATATAAATCAAAAATAAATGCCTTGATAGGGTAAATGTAAATCATAATAACTGCATAATATTACATCAATACATCACTATTTTTACTTCATTAAAACACTTGACCATGAGAAAAAGGTTACCCATCCATCTGCAAACACCATGGTGAGGTGTATCTTTAGAATGGAGGATGACTCTCCAACCTGATAACCTAAATGCCACCCATTAGGATGATTAAAAAAGAGCCTGATTATGCAAAGCTGGAAATGAATGGGCAGTTGCTGAATCCTGTGTCTTGCTATTTGTGTGGTTAGTTCAAAGATTGAAAACACAAAATCACAATCACTTTTCCTTTTTTTCTTTCTTCATCAAATGTGCAAAATCTAGTAACATTTCTATTTCTATGTATGACTCACTTCGACTCTCATCAGTTGTGTTCATTCAAATCTGGTCCTAAAAACAAGAATCCAACTATTTTAAACAACAAAGCATTTTTGTTTAATAATGTAAAAAGTATCCATATGGTAATTGTCTAAAAGCCCTAAAATTATTGTGTAATAATCTGACTTTAGCATTAATGTATCAGATGTTTTATTTTTTTATACTGTATGGTCTGGTATAATATACTCTGATTTGAGAATTAAATTCTGATTATTAGGTAACGTGAGCAAAAATCATTAGTAGATACTATGAAGTTTATTGAAGGGTTCAATTTGACTAGCAATGACTAGCACAAAAACAACACTATAGTGATTCTGGTTCAGAAATAAAGTTGCCTTAACTATAACAATAAACAATTATCATCTTTTTTTTCCAAGAAGGGAGTTCTCCTTCTATCTCATAAAAATTAATTTGGTACAAAAGTGGTAAACGACAAGAAATATCTAAACTTACATTCAGACAAATGTGATCCACAGAGAACAATTTAGTTGTAACCAATTCTGTCCTCTGTAACTTTTATATCAGTTTAGGTGTTTTATGTCAGAATGTGGAAGAAGAAAATAGCCTTCTGATAAATACCCTGTTCAAACAGGGTACACAGTGAGCAGTGATAGCCTTAATGAGACACAGAGGAGCGCTGTCTGCTTTTTCTAGAATAAAAAGAGTAGGAACGTGAACAAAAAACGTCCCTTCATGAACATGATAACAATGTAGGGGCTTCTGTTTTGTGAATTTGCATTTCAGATTTTCCAAACCCACTCCATGTGAAGCTCAGTGAAAAGCAAATCCTGGATCCACTTACAGTTGGTTGAGTAAAATGAGCAAAGAATCCCATTAAAGGGACATTTTGCCCTAAAAATAAAAACCTTATCATCATTTGATTTAAGCATTCAAAAGAAAGTGAGCTGAGAACGATAAGAGTGTGAGGAAATGACAGAATTCAAATTTTGAGGGAAACTATTGCTTTCGTTAAAGATCACTGAATAGAGGACACAAAATGGAAAAATGTGGAAATCTATATATAAGTAGATTATTCAATTATCAATTATTCAATTGCATTGCAATGCAGAGAGAAAATGAAAGTAAAATGCAACAGACAGAATGATGATGTCCCCTCAACTTTGAAAGAGATGAACAAGCAATTGTGCTAAATCCTTGCAGGGATCTTACCCTGTCGAGTGCAATAACACTATCTAAACTCTTAGAGAAATGCTGGACTTGTCCTTATCTATTCTCAGTAAATAGGGTATCATCCCAATAGCTATCAATTCCACACCACAAGCCTTTCTTTAATGCCCAAGAGACAAACAGTGGAAATCACAAAGTTTTGTGCTAAGCATTAAAGGGTTAGTTCACCCAAAAATGAATATTCTGACATTAATTATGTGCCCTTAAGTCATTCCAAACCTGTAAGACCTTTGTTCATCTTCGTAACATAAATTAAGAGTTGTTTTATTAAATCTGACAGCCTTCTGACCCTCCATAGACAGCAACAGAACTGAAATGATTCCAGGTAGTAAATACATGAGTAAAACAGTCCATGTAACGCTACAAGCATTAATGACAACATTTTAATTTTGGGGTGAGCTAACCCTTTAAGAAAAAGGTTTTCATCCACGTTACCAATTGAAATGTAATCAGGCCAGCATGTAATTCACTACAGCAATAAACAGCAGGTTTCACTGCTAGAATGAAACTGTTTCGAATCATAGCAAGTGGAAAAGTCAGGGCAAGTAACAAAATGGACTCGAAGTTCTTCTGCAGCATTTTTAATGATTAATTAGATACCTGAAATAAGAGAACACAATGTAGCGTAAGAAAGAACATCAAAGGCATTCCACCTTTGAAGAAAAGTACTGTCCACTTTTGGTCTCTGAGTCACTAAATGTGGTCCATGTTATCAGTGATTTGTGATTGCTTTGTCACAGAACAGCCTAGCTGTAACACCATTGCAACAGTGCAATGCTCAATACAGTAGCTAAGAATAGCACACTATTGAGTAAAATCTTCTTTTAGTTTATTCCTCTAATCGCTACCCCCTCCCTCTGTTCATTTGTTTGTTACCTATTTATAATGTCTGGTTTATTCATAGCAGTTGAACTGAACCTTTAGCACATTTACACACAATACAAACCCATACATGCAAACCAAAGTAACAATGTAAGGAACGTGCCGAATTAAATCAACCTGAAGGCTGATCCGGCTGTCAGAGACAGCGTGTCACAGTGATTACCCATCCTCTCAGTCTCTCTCTGTCTTTCTTTCTGTCTCTATATCTCTCGCTGCTTAATCACAGCTGGGACTGGCTATCCCTTGCAGCTGCTTGCCAGAGGCTCTGACTGACTCCTGCCACCTCCCTCTGCATTACGACCTTCTTTCATACTCACTGGTAGTTTAACAGGCTACGGTAATATGCATTCTTTCCATTTAAAAAGCCATAAAAAGCATTGAATATAAATGCACTGTAATGACACAATATCTTCAGCCGTATTGTGCCAGCAATGATGAGCACTTATTTTTTCCTGCACAGAAGAACAAGGCAACAAAACAGTATAGACTTATCGTTCACAATGACACAAAAGACTAATTTGGCCAGAATTTCTACCTTCAAACAATACTTTGAAAGCATTTAATAGAAATAATTGTTCTGTAGAGGCTGTTGCAGAGAGATTATTCATATGGGAGGTTTTTTGAATAGCAGTCCTGGCTGTCACTTTGCTAAGATATGGCGAAGGCAAAGAAAACACAACACACAGGTGGTGCGGATTGTCCTAAAAAGTAATGTAACTCATCAACAGGTTGAAATAAGCACACAGTCTCACTGACAGTCTATTAAATTGTTAACAAAACAGCTCATTATAAAAGGCAACGTTAGAAAGATATATGTGGATTTTAAAATCGCAGGTGCATCACAGATGCAAAGGTTCAGTGCCATAACTGTCACTGGCAATGATGCTGTAGAAAAATACTAACTTCTCATGGAATATTGGTCACCCTTGCTGGATCACAAAACCAGTCACAAGTAGCATGGGTATATTTTTATCAATAGCCAACAACACAGGATCAAAAGGATTGATATTTTGTTTATTATAAAAATCATTAGGATTTTAAATAAATAACTAGATATTTAGTAAATGTTTAAATAAAAACTTACTTTTTGATTAGTAATAATATGCATTGCTAAGAACTTAATTTCTTAGACAACTTTAAAGGTGATTTTCTCAATATTGTTTTGTTGTTGTTGTTTTGCGCTCCCTCAGATTCCGGATTTTCAAATAGTTGCATCTCAACCAAATATTGTCCTGTTCTAACAAACCATACATCAATGGAAAGTTAATTTATTCACCTTTTAGATAATGTATATACCTCAGTTAAAAATAAAACCTTGACCCTTGTGACTGTCTGGTTATGAGGTCCAGGTTCACAACTAAACATGTCCCCTGCATTAAAAGGCCTGTCCTTTCATTGTAGAATTAAACGTGTTTCAGCACCACGGACAGCGAGTCCGTGATCGAGTCCTGTGCCAAATGAACCAGTGAATAAGCAAAACACGCCACCCACTTATTCACCAGCTTATCTGTTTCTCCTTCATTTAAACGACAACTTACAAGCTCTCGGTAAATGTTTGACCATTAATTACGCAAAGCAACACACAGGCGTAAAGAACACGGCAAGATCGCTTCCTTATCAGCACACAGGAACTATACACTGTGTGCTATTTTTTTCGTCGCCCAGGAGCAATCCATTTAAGATGACAGCGGGAGCTCGAAAATTAACCTTAATGTCAAGTTTATGGCGGTTAAGAGGGCACCCTGTTGCAGCGCGCGCAGAGTGCTGTGCAAACAATACCAATGAGCGAGGGAAAATACTCTTGTGAGAAATTAGCTGAGAAAGCACCGCTGCCCTATTAGCGTTATTGAAATGTACTCAGTGTGGTGGACGTGAAGGAACACCTGGCGGAGCAGCTCTATATTCAGTTCAGAGAGACGCACCTGCGCGCTATAGAGTGACGCACGCACGTTGAAAGATCGGCTGTGCGGCGTTTTTTGCATTGACACAGTAACCTTGGATCAGCATCAACATAAAATTTCTTCCTTAAGATAAGAGGATTTTGCGTTGATCGCGGTAGCAATCATTTAAGACAGCAGGAAAGCAAAAGTTTAAAGGCCTGTGTAATTTTTCACCCTCTAACTGTCTCGGAAATGAGGTGACTTTAAAGTTGGCACCACCAACAGATGCGAAATGGGGGGGGGGGGAGTACAATATGAAATGCACTTTTCCCCCAAACATCACCGCGTTACTGTCACCAGTTACCATGACGACAGAGAAAGAAGAGCCAACTCTATTCAGCGAAAACGAGAGATCCAGATCATAAAGCCCTACCTTGCATTCTTCCATGCACGTCCTTACTGAGTACACATCCGTCTCATATTTGTCTGCCATCATCTCAAATTCCTCATATTTCTCCTGCGCGTGCAGGTCATAACGCTGGTACGCCTGAACGCACAGACTGCACCTGTTTAGTTCGCCGTCCGCGATCACGTCAAGGCTGCAGTTCAAATTGTCCGGACTTAATGATCCGTAAAGCAAATCCATAAGAGAGTACGAATTACAAAAGGAAAGGTACAAATCGCTCATGTTCATCCACCGCGTCCCCTCCGTTTGCGAAAGGCCGCTGCACAAGTGGTCAGCGTCGACAAAAGTGAAGCAGTTTTCAGACAAACCATCCGGGTGGCAAGTTTCTAGTTGCCACAAAGGTTTGGTAGAATTGACTACAAAAATAGCATCTTCATTTCTTCTGAGGCTGCTGTGTGTTGAAGGGAGGTCGGGTCTGTGGTTCGCGCTCATGTCCACAGAAGCTAACTTGTCTCTGGTCCTTGTCAGTTTGGCCTCGGCGCAGAACCACAGATGATCAGAAAGCAGAACGGTTAGAAATAAGAGGGACGCTAAGGACAATCGCCATCGCTGGGCCCTCTCGGAGTCGGTGAATGGCTTCTCGTTCTCGCGGGGAGCACAACAAATTTTTAAGCCGTCATCTCGCTGCCGACACTTCCAAGCACCGCTGGTCATATTTTGGGAAAGCGCAGCTCTGGCTGACTCCACCGTGGGGGCTTTTCTGCCACAATAGTCATTGACGGGAGGTCTGCCTTGAGTTTTTCCTACTAAACGATGGCTGACGAGCGGTCCTGGCTCACCTCCGCGATTAACGATCAGTTGCTGTGTTCAGGGGGATTACTGCTTTCATTGTCGAGTCCCTTCTCCCCGTGCTTCTCCGGAGAAAAACCCAGCTATCTGTAGCAACATGTCTCTCCCTGCTCGTCTGTCATGGGTTCCGCTCTCCCCTTTTGCGCAGAGCCGCTACAACGCGGAAAAACCAGTAGTGTCTGGCCGCTCGCTCTGCTGAAAAGCGCAAGGACTCCTCGTTTCGAAACGCCGAATCTCGCCTCCTCGGTCCGACAAGGTGGGATCTTTTCTCGCGAAACGACCCACAGTCATTTTGGCCAAACGTTAAGTTGCCGCCATGTTCGTTTTGAAAGAGTTTTTGAAAGAGAGCAGGGTCATTTGCGTCAGCTCGCGCGATGTGATTGATCCATCACAGCGACCCGGCCGATTCGCAAACTGTTCATATAAGCTGAGCTGATGCACCGTAGCGAAAGATAACATTGTTGCTGGTCAAGAAAATAAGCCCTCATAATCATCACGTTAGAATCTATAACACGTTTACATCAACAGGTTGAACAGCTGCACAAGAGCTTGTATACTGTGAAACTATTCATTATTGCTTGAAACCAACATTGAAGGTCAGACAGACTATATTTCATGCACTATGTAAAGTTGCTATAAAACTCACTCAATAAAAAAATGATATTGGCATAAATTGAAAAGATTTTAAGTGATAAGTGGTATTGCACAGTTAGAGATGTTTCTACGTGATTTAACCTATAGTAGTTTTGGAATAAATTGACATATTTAGACTAATTCAGTGATATTTATCACTGATAAATATATACATTTTCAATTTAAATAAAAAAAATCAACAAAAGATGTTCAAAAATATTTTCTTAAAGGAATAGTTTACCCCAAAATGAAAATGTTGTCATTATACTAACCCTTGTGTTGATCCAAACCTCTAACCTTTTTTCTTGAAAAACAAAGGATTTCTGAAAAACAGAAATAAGTGTGTAAGTGTCTCCAAACGAATCACAATAATCATACAATAATAGTTGGTTCACGTAGACAAACGTAGGCAAAAGCAATATAAGCAGTTCATATAAAAGTAAGATGATGTAACACACCATGTAACACAAGATGTTTGTCAAAACCTAACTTGAATTGTCCAATACCCGCCTTTTACTTTTTAATTTGGAGGTTAGTCTTTGTTTTTGATTTTTTTGTCTCTCACTGGACAGCCATATGGTAGTGTGTGAACCTGTCAAATTTGCATAAATTGACAAACAAATACTCGCAGAGCATGTAATGACCTGAATATGTGTTCATGCTTGCAAAACGCATTTTTCCCTTCATCTCCTTCATTCTCTCTAATCAGCAGCATGAGGATAGATGTTGTGATGAGAAAGCAGATGAGAAAATGGGTCACAAATGTGAAATGCATAGTATTAATAAATAAAAATATTGTGAACAATTTATATGTTTCACATGAAGGAGGGAAACATGTGCCTAATTTATATTGACTTAACACAAACCTGCGTAAGTGGCAATAATTACAATGATTTTTTTTTTTTTTTTTTTTACAAATATTTGTCCTTACAACGTTATTTCCAACACAATTGTTCAACTGTTCAAATTGTGACAACTGTTCCATGAAGAACCTTTTACCTTCCATGGAAACTCTTCAACGCACAGGTTCTTTACAGTGGGAAAAAAAGACAAGAACTGTTCTAAGGCTATTTGAACCTAAAAAGGTTAGAGCAAACTTTCAGAACCTTTGTTTTTAAGGGGATTAAATGGATGCACAGAGAAAACACTCCACCTTCTCCAAATACTTATTGTGAACACAGTGGTTTTGTTTATTTGGCTCCACTATTATTTGTTTTTTTCTGGTCATTAACTATTATTAGTCAAACTACAATTAAGACCTGCGTTGCACTTTAAAGTAGCAATTAAGAGCATTTTCCTTTTACTCATTCCAGCATGCAGTGTTTGTCTGCTACAGGCCATATGGCTACAAGTTGGCAAATGCTTTAAACATGCATTACCATGCATCAAGTTTTGCCCTATTGTAACAAGCTACCACTGAATTTATATCACATCTCAATTTTTAAACACCTTTCAATGATGAATTATCCTTAAAGCATGTCTATTGCAATAAAGAAGACATTGACATAAGCCTTTATAATAATAATATGTTGTGTACTTTATGCATAATTGGTGTAAGGATATAGTCAGGAGTGAGGGGAGAAAAAGTGCACACCAAGGATGTTATCAGGGCACAATATCTATAGACAGGGTCAGATTCATTTCTTTATTTCAGCTGCAGGAAACCATAGATTCAAAATGACTTAATAGTTTATCTGTGTTATAGAAACCAAACTGACTGATGCTGAAGTAAAACAACTGGGGGTGCATCCCCATTCTCTATTCAGTTACAATTGCATTTGATCAAATGTATTAAATACAGGTTGCATACACAGTAAAAGGCAAGGGGGTCTAATGTGTTTGACTTGGCATTATCAGATACATTAAAAAGACAAGGAATTATGGGGCAGCTGTGGCCTAACAAATAGAGAGTCTGACCTGTAACCCAAAGGTCATGGGTTCGAGTCCCAAGTCTGTCAGGGATTGTAGGTGGGGGGAG
This sequence comes from Enteromius trimaculatus, assembly GCA_032361065.1. Taxonomy (NCBI): domain Eukaryota; kingdom Metazoa; phylum Chordata; class Actinopteri; order Cypriniformes; family Cyprinidae; genus Enteromius; species Enteromius trimaculatus. Next base: position 3,707,869 of record JAUMHP010000040.1, on the reverse strand, counting down.
CGAGTACCCAACACTCTCTCCACCTTCAATACCACAACTGAGGTTAGACCCTTGAGCAAGGCACCCCAACTGCTCCCCACTGCTTCAAGCATGTGTGTGTGTACGTGCGTGGTTGTTCACTTCTCACTGCTGTGTGTGTGCACTTGGATGGGTTAAACGCAGAGCACAAATTACTAGTATGGGGAACCGTTCCTGGCCGCATGTCATTTCCTTTCCTTTCATATACATTTTACATATGCATCTACACTACTACTACTAGACATAGATCTTTAGGATAAAGCAGGAAGAAAAAGAACACCACTGTGCCTCTAAACGAAACAAAACTTACTGAACAAGGATTTCATATGAAGCCATTTAGATCAAAACATGCCCTTACAGAGGTGCAAGGTAAATCCTCTCTCCTCTCCACAGCCCTTTTCAAAACGTTTCATCACTTCAAAGCGAACATTCAGAAGCAGGTCAAAGACAACATATAATCCCTCAGTATGTGGATTTATCATCCCTTCTCCTGAGACAGGAAACAGACAGAGAAAAATACTCGGATTGAATGCCTGAATCTGAATATGAGTACTATCACACTCATTTAAAGGATGTTAGTCTGGGGATCTGAGACCTGCAAACTCCATTCATACCACAGCGGGTGCCCGTATGTGTGCTGAGATCATGGCATTAAAACGACAATAGTATTCAAGCTGAGCAAACACACAAAGCAAGGCTATAATTCACCAGGCTCTCAAATTATACAGTATGACTCATGTATAAGAATGTAATGTTACGCTGAAATTTCCATCAGTCATTTCTACGTGTTTCCTGCTCTGTTTCCTTATTTATTATGAACTCATCATTATTATACCAACAACAATAATTTGTCATCATCACCATCATCATCATTTCTTTCAATAATAACTGTCTTCATCTCAATAACAACCAATCATTATGAAATTTTCTCTGAAAAAGACCAATAGCTACAGACATCAGCATAAATTGAAATTTATCAAGACTCTTGGCAGAAAGCTGAGGTGAATTAAGCCAGTTGGATATACACATTATTCAGTGTCCAAGCACAGATAATTCAGGATACATTAGAATGCTGGATAATGAGGGTTGGCTAAAAAAAAAAAACAAGCTTTGTCACTCCATATTATAAGCAGCATTGACTCATGCCAGTAACACTGTCCACCTGAAGAAAAATTGCTTTTGTCAGGATCTTCTCTCAACATCCTGGACCACTGGCTCTAAACTAACATGTCACCAGAGGGAAGGCACACTCGTTTGCAAGGCAAATTCCCCATTTTTGAGTCAAGTTTTCTAGCTTTCAGAGGGGTGGGGTCGGGGATGTTTTTCTTTCAAATACATGCAGCCGTCTTCAACTGATTTATTTCCAGGAAGCCCCAGGGTAATAGATCCTCTCTTCTCTACCTAGTACAAACATCCAATTACTGCTGCTAACTGACTAAGCTTAACGAAATACTGGCCCTCAGTAAGAAAATGTGATATGCTTTTCTCTGGACAAACAGGATATGGACATCACGAAATCAAAACACAAATCAATGCTAATTAATCTTACCAAAACACTGATTTTCAATCAAATAATTCTGCAAAGCCTTATCCTAAACAATATTAGTGACTAAGCTCAAAAAGCAGTCAAAGTTACTGCAGGCTGATATAGACTTATGATCATTCTCTGACCTTTTCCATACAGGAAACCTTTAACACTGGGTGCACCAGCTAGTAGGCACTCTGGGAATCTTTAGTCAGATTCATATTTCCTTCCAATGTCTTTGCTTTCTAATCCAAAACAAGTTGTTGTTTTTTCTTAGTTAGTGTGCTTCACTTTCCCTATAGATCCGCATGGCAGGGTGATTTCATACTTAAAGCTTATAATGTATGTATGACAAAACACAAAGAGACAATGAAGAATTTGCACATAAACCTGCTTACCAGGGTTTTCTTTTCAGACTTTGTCTTTATTCGAAAACCCACTCTCTGTCAGTGCAATTGTTTAGAATAGCAGTTAACTGATGAGGTAATGTCTCTTCTTGTCTCTTAGACTCTATATTCCAGAAGAGACTGATACGAAAAATATTGTTATCCATAACTATGAGCTTGAGTAAACCAGTAAACTAATCACAAACCACTCATTGTGCAGATAACAGAATCCAGTCATTATACTATGACAAATGATCACTTTAAAGCTCTGGTTTACTTAAATCATGTTGTCTATGGCTATATAGACCAGGGATTTCATGGAAGAAATATAAATATAAATTATAAAACAGTGTTACAAAATTTTTACAACTCCCCTCCCCATTAGAAAAACATTACACACTATTGTCTTAAGACCATTCCTATAATGGCTCTGCAGCATAAATTTCCAAAACCAAAGCACCTTCCCACACTAAATGTGGAATTCATAACTCAGTGCAAGGACATCATGCTCTCATTTTCAATGAGGGATGGATTTGTCACTCACACACCTTCACAAACTCACACCAATTACCCAGTGTAATATCCATATTACTCAAACACAAATCTATCTTTACGATACCTAGACACACAGTTGAATGTGTTTTCGTGTGAAGCCTCAATCATTCTATTAGTGCTCTGGAAATTAGATCTCTGGAAGCACTACAGTAACTCCCATTCCAAACAATTAGAAAGCTACAGCTCTCGCACAATAAATTCAGTGTGCTTGACAAGCTGTTCAAATGGAACTTCAAGCTTGTCAGAAGCTCAATTTGTCTGACTGTAATGAGTCAAGTTAATGTACGAGAAAAACACTTTTGACAGCTTCAATTAAAATTCTGAATGCTTCTTTAAGAATCAAATTTAATTACACATTATTTTGTATATAATTTCCATCTTAAGTAACTAATAGTACAGTAACATCAATGTAATTAATAGGACGACATAAAGAAACTAAGATTCTTAACCATTAGGTTATTACCACCCCATTTAATTCAGTACATCTTATAATTTTGACATTTTTATTTAGAACAAAACAAAGCATTTAAGAAAAATATTTTTTCCCTCCAAAAAGGCATTGTTTCCACCTCTATTTTTTTTCCCTCAGTGCTTTAAATCAAACTTAGTCTTACCAAGTGCTTTAAATCAGACACATATGACAATTTTTTTAGAAGGTACTGATGTACTGTCAACAGTAAATTACACAATTTTGCTTTTAGCAAATTTCTCCTTCCCAACATTATTTTTAATGGAGTTTTAATGCAACAAATGTTTATCCAGATTCCAGTGTAATTTATTACAGCTTGTTTTAAAACACCACAATTTTCCAGTGTTATATTTTGTGTACTAGCCTTCATTGTTATATTAGGTAGTCAATCTCATCCTGTACATGACCTGCTTTAATGGAATCAGTCACCCAAGATTCTCTAACAATTTTGAACTTCTTAGCATGAAGTCGCCTCAGAGTCTTCAAGTCCAGAGTTCTTCTCTCACATTCAACTATGACATGCGAGATTCCTTCCTTCAGTTTGTCCACAACTGTTCCACCATGAAATCGGAACTCTAAGGCACGTGTGTCTAAACTAGTACCCCTTATGATGGTTTTTGGATCTCCCAAGTCAGCACAAAGGTCAAAGTATGCAGTATAAGGCCTAAACATGCTAGTGGGTAAATCGTCCCAGGCATGCTCTGCTTCTATCTGTGCCACAGAGGAACGTTCAGTTTCTGCGGGGCCAATCCTTTCAAAGACTTCTCTCAGCTGTTGTTCATCAGTGTCAACATAATAACTGTCTCCATACCGATCATACTCTTTAGCGAAGTGGTCCCTGGTGGAAGGTGACATATGGATCATGTGACGAGGTTGCCATGGTATAACCTGCTTATTTTTCAGACACTCCAGCAGCCAAGTAGCCCACACCACATCATGCTGGTCTGAGGAGATGAGGTTCTTCACTCTCATGTTCTGCACTGCTGCTATCACACAGTACGTGTCTTTCCCAGGGTTCTGCACAACAATGCCTCCACAACGGGCCACAACTTTCTCAAGCTCTGCTTTGGAATGTTCATCATTGCCATTTATCACACAAAATTCCACATCTTCAAACATATCGGTCTCTTTGGTGACCGCTGATAAATCCTGAGATTTAAAGTGGTCAATGACTCCGATTGTCTTCTTGGGCTTGGCTACGAACCTCTTCTTCTTTTCAGGCTGGCCCTCTTGGATATGTAGATGTCTGGATGCCAGCTTTCCAGAAGCTCTGGAGCGGAACTGGCTCAGTTCAGCCAAGGTCATGCACTGATTCCACTCTTTGTCTTCTCTGATTCTTTCTATTCTGGGAAAACGTAATGTGCAGTTGGTTTTATACATTTCACTAGAGACGATTTCTGCCGCTTTGACTTGTATGATCACTGAGTTGCGTGGTTCTATGTAAACCTCTGGTTTTTCTGTTCCACACAAGATGGCAGCGGGAGGATTATTTCTGTTGTAAACCTTCCAATGTTTGGCCAACTTCAGACCAAGATCATACAGTTCTTTCATAGTGTAACCTGATCCGATGCGGCAGAGAGTGTGGAAAACCGTGGGCTTCTCTCCCGGACTTGGCACCTCTGCTACAGCACACAGAAAATGAGAGAGCATCCCGCTTCTCCTGCCTTTACCCCAGTAGCCTCCCACTATTAGCAGATCAAGCTCATCCATCAGACCATCCACATATTCAGGCTTAATTTTAACCCATCCTTCGCCCCGTTTATCTGGTTTGTAGATGGACATGGGATCCTTTACCATAATTCCCTCTTCCAGATTATCAATGGCCTCATTGAGAGAATTCACCACTTCTTGCATGGTTTTGCCTTCAATTTTTGTGACCAACTGGATACGACCTTTGACTGGCGTAAAGATAGTCTCAAGAATTTCGTAGCGCTTCTTCAAAGGTTCATTCGCAAACTTCTGATTGTTTACTAACAAGACATCAAACACGCAAAAGCAGGTTTGCAATTCAGAGTCATCCATCAGCCTTTTAATATCAAACTTGCTGCCCTTTTGCATGAAGGTCTCAGTTGTAGGGTTATAAGCCATCATCTCTCCATCCAGTATACAGTTTACCACGTGAGGTTTGAAGACATTATGAATGTATGGTGTGAGGGAGCCCTCTAGTGGAGAGGCCCCAAACTGTTGCGTGTACTCATAAGAGTTCCTGGTATAGTATTTGTAAACGTCTCCAGCTTTGTGCAGTTGAATGCGTTCACCATCAAGCTTTGTCTCAATATAGAATGTCCGGTTGCCCATTTGCTTCTCTATCTGTCTGACGTTGGAAACAGCAGCCAGCATTGGTTTAAAGGCAGAAAACATATCGATGGAGACCTCACTGAGGGACACAGATGGATCATGAAGTTGTCGGCAGACCTTATTCATATCTGTGATGACATTGTAGAGTTCTGGTGCGTCGGGATGAAAAACCTGAAGTACTGTCTCCTTACTAATGCCAAGTTTCATGTCTTTGAGGATCATTCTAATGAGCCACTTTTGTTCCAATGCTGAACTCTGGGTTATCAGATGCAAAAGGCTTTTCTTCACTTGATCCTTCTGTTTGCTGGCATTGTTGATAGCTACGGAATCCAAGAAGTCATTGACTTCTTTAATGCTTAAATTCCCTTGACTTGTACACCTTTTTTTCAGGACGAAGTAGGCCATAAGGGCAAAGTCACCTGCTTCTCCTTGACTTGTGGTTGGAGCTCTGTAATTTAGAAGTTTGTTTGCTTCAGGTCCATTTTTAGGTAGGCCTAAAACTTCAATATAAAGTTTGGCAAGCATGTTTTCTTTTATACCGTAAGCCATTCGCTCTCGCTCAAATTGGGGCACAATAAGACGCATGGCTGCATAAAATGAATCCGTGGTATTGGAATTGTCCTTGTGAAGCGCTGCATGGAAGTTCCTCCAAGAATCAATAAAATCCTTTAGAATTTTGCTTTTGTCTGGTCGGAGTTTGGTCTTTTGGATGTTCTCCAGAACTGTGCAGAGGTCGATGAATGGAACTTGTGTAGCAACAGCCGTCTGTGGTGTGGCATCACTTTTTGAGGCACCTTCCATTATTACAGAGGACACCTGTAAGAAACAACAATTGCAGAATTTATTAATGTGCTTTTTACTAGCTAGTAAATAAAGTTATATATGTAAATGTAATATATGCCATACCTAAATGAAAATATATAATTTTCACATATGTACATTCTCCCTGATTGGATTATTCATATGCTAATAATATCTATATGATTTTTTTTATATGGTAATAGCAACCATACGTCAACAATATACTATATATGCATGCAACATTATCAAAAATGTAAATACCAAATAGGTCCAAATTAAAAAATTTTTTACACATATAAACACCCATTTTGTGCAATTATACACAATACATATACGTTCATATAAATCCCAATTTCATTACACACAGACCATTACACTCATTCACATACTGAGCTCTTTTTTTGTTTTTCGCAAAGTATAACTAATGCTGTTCTTTCTTTAATGGAATACAAATTTCTTATAGGTTTCATAGTTTTTCTATTTTGCATATGTACACATGAGGTTGAAGCGAAGAGTCTGACTGATTAACTTTCCTTGAGCATCAGCAATTTATTCTATCACTCTAAAAACTTATGAAGGAAATGTTTCTTCTTTTCTTTTTTCCACAAAGTATCGAATCATTTTCTTTCTTAAAGGGAATACTAACAGGGTACTTAACAACTAAAATAACGAAAATAACAACGCAAATTGATTTGAATAAATAATATATTCTATAAGTAAAACATATGTAACATGAATTGGTAAATGATCAAGTTTTTAAAAAATCGGCACGTTAAGCGTTCAAACGCGCCACTTTGGCAAGTAAAAAATATTTACACAGAAGAAACCAAAACAGAAAATATTTACCTTTGAACGAAGACTTCTGAAACGGGAGTCAGTTCAAGTCAACTTCCGTGTTGCTTTTAGTATTCTTATCAGTATATTTTATAAACAATTTCCGGAATGATGCGCATATTAATTGATTTAATTAACGTATCGTTCATGCTATGTTATTTTATGCAAGCAATGGAATACAAATTCCATCTAGACTGCCAGGAAGTTTTTTAATGTAACACAAGGCAGTTACTTCTTCTCCTGGTTTAGTGGACGATCACTCACAAAGAACTTTAGTGCCACCTACAGTACAATAACAATCTGAACAAAGATCTTATATCCAGTGCTCACAATGGGTTTAAAAAAACACTTACAGAGTTTGTCATTTACTAAACTTTAAAAAAATAAAAAAAAAATAAAAAAAAAATTCTCTCTCTCTCTCTCTCTCTCTCTCTCTATATATATATATATATATATATATGTATATGCCTTGTAAGATATTGGATAGCTGCCGTAAATGGCCCTTGGCATAACAAGGTTGCAATATAGGCTACAGTAAGCTACTACAATGACAACAGTCATAAATCTAGATCTATCATAGCCCAATCAGCTGATGCCCCAAGGTTACTCACATGTTAAAGGGACAGATTGCCCATAAATGAAAATTCTGTCATTATTTACTCACCCTCAAGTTGTTCCAAACCTCAGTGAGTTTCTTTTCTTCTGCTAAGCACTCTTAATTGTCTACACGTTGAAACAAATACTAACCCCTAAATCGACACTATGCAAGTCTTATTGACAAGTGATTGTCATTGACAGATGACTGTGTGTTTTAGCTGGGGTGGGGGTTGGGGTGGCTGTGAAGAAAACTTTCAAGCATCCAGGACATAATAATAATTTAGGAAGGCTATTATTTTTGCTTGGTTATTTCTCTGAGGTGGTAGAGTGTTCTTCTATCACTACAAAAAAGTGTTTAAATGATTCCTTTTATCATTGAAGCTAAGTTTGGATGTTTTTTTTTCTATTGGATTTATTTTTGGCAGTCTTCGGAATAAGTACAGATAAGTACATTAGGTAAAAATTATGTTTTACTAAGAAATAAATTGTTTATGGTCATGAGTACATGGGCACAATGTTTATGCAATTATTTTTTAGGAATTCTTTGCTCTGGGAATTTGTTTAGGGTAAGAAGCCTGTGCCCTCAAAATAATCCAGTCATAATGCAAACATAAACCCATGACCTGTAGCACTGGAATAGAAGGGCTGAGTTAGGCAGAATGTGAATTTGTCAAAAAGCCAGCGGTGTTTGGAATTTAGTTCAATTTAGTTGATGTTCACCACTAGAGGGAAGTACTTTCCATATGAGCTGGAAACGCACTGTTGGAACTGTGTCATAGCCCTGACTTGTTTACATCAGTCCTGCAGTAGACAAACCACTGAAGGGACAGTGCCCATCTTATCCCTCGAATCGCCATCCTTCAGAACGACAACATCAGTGCTACAAATGGCTTGACACTTTATATCTCATCAAACAGAATTACATGCATGAAAATGAGGCACTAAGAAACAGTTCATTACATAACATTCCATATGTGTAATTTTGCAGTTATGTAGATGTGTGTGTGTGTGTGTGCACAAGAGGTAGATGGAACTGTGATTAAGAGAACTGAACTAGAGAGTCTGCTGAGATGGGGAAATGGTAAACAAGTGACGGAAGCATTTGTGGTGAGGAGTCCGTTTTCAAGTGGAACCAAACAATGAGTGTGTGTGTGTGTGTGTGATTTGTGGAGGGTTTAGAGGAGAGTTAGTGCATGGAAAATGCTCTGTTGTCAGGGAAACTTTAGGTCAGCTGATATCACAAAATCACTAATGGTCCTCTTACTCTCTCCCTTTTATCCATACACATGCATACGTACGTATTCCTAACTGTAAGGCTATTGCTGTTTTAATCTTCCTAGGATTAATCACTGCGCTGCACACCAAATGACTTCTGCATCACTGAACCATAACCTACCTTCAGAGAAGTCACAGAGGCCAGGGGGTGGCATCACAATGACCATGCAAAAAGCAAAAACTACCCAAAAGCTGTCCAGAAATTACTATACTGATGTCTCTAACCTGCAATAAGGGAGAAAAGTTTACTTGACACAATCATTTTAATGTTCTTGATATATGTTTTCTTTTGTGTCTCTCTTCCTCCCACTGAAATCCCACAGTGATGTTGTTGTGGAATTATCTACTGTTGGTGTACAGGGTAGGACCAAGCAACTTCACTTCAGTTCAAAACAAAATAAAACTCTGGAAAATATCCGGAAATTGAATATATCACTTATATTGGCAGATATCAAGAATGATGTGATAAACAGTGTGTTACCTATAATGCAAAGATATATGTTTATAATATATAAAATGCCCTTAGTAACGATTTGTCTGGAGATGGCAGACATACAGATCTGCACCTTAGCATTGCATGTATTGTGGAACCGCTACTTCTACAATGATCAAGGTGCTGCTATGTAAAAGTTTAAAGTTTATATAAACAAGGGCACACAGCTTATTCAGTTCAGATCATCAGAAAACATTTATGTTCTCCCAGTCCATCTTTCTCCCACATCAGCACTTCCTGTGCCCCCTGCTATCACATAGCTATATGATTGTTTAGCCAAATGCAAACACACAGACCAGAGAGGTTTTATCTGGTTGGCATGAAATGTGTTAAAACAAGAGCTGTAGTGGTGATTGCCAATGATTACAGTAAGACATTTCTCCATCACCTGTCCATCTGTGAGAGACTCAATTCTAAGCTCTCTTCTGCACTGGATTGACCTCATATTAAAAGTTCAAAATGTTTACAGTGTTACAAAAAGGTTTATACT
>JAUMHP010000040.1:3648218-3684624 GCA_032361065.1 Enteromius trimaculatus | reverse complement strand
ATCTCTGGAGAGACCTAAAAATGGCTGTCCACCAACGTTTACCATCCAACCTGACAGAACTGGAGAGGATCTGCGATGAGGAACGGCAGAGGATCAACAAATCCAGGAGTGAAAAACTTGTTGCATCTTTCCCAAAAAGACTCATGGCTGATATTTTTCTTTTTTTTTTTTTAATAAATCTGCAAAAATTCTGTGTTTTTCTGTCAATATGGGGTGCTGTGTGTACATTAATGAGGAGAAACTTAAATGATTTAAACAAATGGCTGCAATATAACAATTTAAAGGGGTCTGAATACTTTCCACTGTAAATATTAGTATCTCAACTATACTAAAACAATGTTTTTTAATAACCACTTTCATATGTGATTTAACTGAATTATACTTCCTTAAATTCAAATTTGAAATCCAAAAATTAAGCAAAATCATTTCAGTAACTTGAGTGTGAACAACACACAATGTTTCTACAGTGAATGGATGGCTGCAGATGGTTGTAAAGAGAAAATGGCAAACAATTAGTCCTGTTGTTATGTTAACATTATGGTGATACTCTCAAGCATCAGTGACTTCATCAAAGCAAAGAGTCTGATATCTGAAGCAGCACTATGAAGACACGCACGAGGTCAGGACTTCCTCAGAGTGCCCATCTCTCAGCTCAAGGTCAAACACAAACTCTTCTGGATGTAGTTTTGCATGCGGCTTCCCCATCATTCACTGTAAAGCCTAAAACCCAGCCCAAAATCCCCGCCGTCTCTGGATCCCTCTCTCTGAACACGCTCCTGTCCGCTCCGGTGAGCCGAGGAGGTCAGCGGGTCAACACTGACCTGCCATGTCCGCTGTCACACGGCTGCAGAGGGCAGTCAGGGGCAAAGCCATGCCAGGTGAAGCTACTCCAACACTTTCACCGCTCTGCTCACTTCAGATGCGCTTTTTTTTCCTCAAGCTTGTTTTTTGAGAAAGTGCAATAATTGACTCCAATTGCATTCTTAAGCAGCATCTCAACAGGATGGCATCTATTGCAGCCCTGCCAAATAAAGGTTGCATATTTTTGCAGTCCAACATGAAAGTTTGCATCAACCTGGTTCCCTCAACAAAAATGCAACAGTATTTCAGATTATGGCAGAAAACCAGTTCTGTGACCAAAGAAAGTTCATGATTATTACATGTTTCTCTTCATCAGTTTTCACAAAGGAAATGAACTTTTGTTTAGCAGATATTAAGCAAACAGTCAAATAATACTCTGAGAGTTAGTTGACATGTAGGTGCAGTTTCTTAAGAGACAACAACATGTTCAAAAAGGGACCATCATAATGAAGTGTTGCGTAACTTTTTGTTTTTACTTTATTTATTTCTTTTTAATTCTGATGCCTAAATACAATCACCTGAGGTAAAAAGCTGTAACAAAGGTTTACACAACTTCAACAGCACAAGCGAGCTCTTTCAGTCTTCATTAATAAATAAATAAATATATTGATAAGGATCCACAGTCATATTTTGTAGTATTGTGAATGAATTTGCCCTCCGCCATTTTTATTTTAGAGACAATTCCAGTTGTTTAAATGTCCGTCTCTTCTGGACAGGTTTCTTTTCTGTGTAGGTGTTTTATATGGATTCTACCGTTTTGAGAGAAGTTTAATAAGGAACAGCTTGCAGACACAACTTGTGTGAATCCACTGCATGCATTTGTGCGATGTTTCAGTACTATTATCAAAAAGAGTAATAGTAGAATATTAGTTAGGGTCAGGGCAAAGTTACTTACAGTCAGTTTAATGTCCAGTAAACTGTTAGCAAATATTAAGCAGACTGTCTACTAATGACTGCTAGTTGTAAAGATACTGATAGATGGTAGAATGACTGAACTGGACTATGGCAATAAAGCGTTGTCTTGATGAATTTGTAATATGTAAAGTGTGAGTATAACCTGCTGCTCGGCATGATGCCGTTTAAAGTTCCCAGCAACCTCTGTAGTCATATTTGGACACATTTTCAGAAAAAAAGCGTAAAAAAGTCATGAATGAAGCATTACTGAAAATTTGTAGGCCTATGTAGTAGAATAAAACATGAATTACTTGAGCTTGTTTCAGACATTTAACCAAAAACTTTAGGACACTAAAAACACTTTATTTGTATTTTCATTTCATTTCGTCATTTATTCGTTTTTTTCTATTAGTTATATCATTTTTGTTTCAGTTTTAGTTGTTTTAGTAGAAATAAAAAGTTATATAGAATTTCTGCATTACATAACATTTATTTGATTTGGTGGCTGTATTTATTTATTTATTTATTTTTTTGAAGGCTGCATTTATTTGTTGTCAAACATGTATTCTGTGCACTTATTACAAATATGAATTGGTCTGGATATGAAACAAGGTCTGGTAATTGTAAACCTTTGCTTAGTGGTTGCTGTTTATTTCCTAGTGTTCAACCAGTCCTAGATCCCATGACCTGCTCATCTTCTATCATCCACCCATCTCTAAAGCATCTATAAATGATAGGGGCTAATGTCCAAAAGTAAAATATAAAAATTGGAAAGTTAAGTTTAATTATTGGAATTACGACCCAAAATCTGAAAAGAAGGGATGTTTTTATAGTAAAAATACTTTAAAAATTTTATACACAACAGAACATAGATAATATAACAAAAGTTTAAACTGAGAGGATATATACTTGTATCCACTAAATGAGCTCAAATCAAATTTGATGCCTGCTTCTTGTCTCAAAAAAGTTTGCACGGGGGCAACAAAATACATTTTTTTTTTTAAATTCAGCCGAGAGAACATCTAGCAACTAAATATGTTAAATGACATCAGGTCTATAACATGATTGGCTATAAAAGGCAGAGTCTCTCAGAAGTAAAGATGGACAGAGGATCTCCAATCTGTGAAAGAGTGAGTAAAAATATTGTGGAATACTTTAAAAACAATGTTCCTCAATCAAATTGCAAAGGCTTTGCGAATCTCATCATCTACAGAACATAATATTGTCAAAAGATTCAGTTTCAGATTCAGCACAATTAGTTTTACAAGATTATATGGCTGTAAAAACCTATGATTATTTTCTGCGAAGGACATAGAACTAGACTTCTTGATTTTTATGAAGTGAAGAGCCCTTCTCCATGACCACAGTGTTGATGAGATGAATAATCTGGCTGCATTATGTGTCGGGGTATGGTAATAAAGTCTGTGTATCCAGTCACGGTTTGGCTTGAACCCACATGAGCGTGTCGCCAGCGTCAGCTTTTAGTTTAGGGCTGTCAGTCGTGACGCGGCCCCTCAAACAGCCCTAAACTGCCAAAAACCTACAAGCAGCGAGTTAAAAGAGAGCTGCTTCATTTCTCACTCTCACAATAACGCCGTGATCTCCCCTGAGCTATAAATGGCTGTATGTTATCTGATTTACTCCCGTTCATTCATGACCTGGTTAAATATGTATGTAGGCGCTCAGCGGCTGTGCTACGGTGGCCCGGAGGTGATTTATTATGTTAAAGCAGGCAGACGTTGACCTTCCTTTAATTAACACTGATGGAGATAAAGGTGAGCACGGAGACGATGAAGATGGATTCACACACATAAATCATGGGCCGGCGGTTGAGAGCGCTGAAGGTACAGGAATAACCTTGGGGTTCACAGGTTAAATGAGCATTCACAGAGGAGCACCGATCATCACTTATAGCGACAGCAGCCATTGTAATGCGGCGCTCTGTGTTTACCTCCCTTCATTTATTAATTTAAAGTCCTCCATTTGCTTACACTTCGCTTTCTCATAGTTCTAGGCAGGAGGCTTTGTTAATTAAACAATTGCATTGTTTTTGCCTTTCTACAGTCAAGAGGGATGAAGTGTATGACCTCCTGCACCTCCCTAAAGATATGTTTACACACTGCATAACAAATCAAAAATAAATAACAATTCTTATGATGTTTCTCAGGAAACAAGTGTCAATTTTTCAAAATTGAGATTTATCTTCATCTGAAAGCTGATGATGAATACATAAGCTCTGCATTGGTGTTAGGATAGGACAATATTTGGATACAATCATTTGAATATTGGGAATCTGAAGGTGCTGAGAAAATCACCTTTAAAGTTCTTAGCAATGCATATTACTAATCAAAAATTAAATTGTAATATATTTATCGTAGGAAATTTACAAAATAGCTTAATGGAACATTACATACATATTACATATTACATATCCTAATGATTTTTGGCATTAAAGAAAAATCGATCATTTTGACTCGTATTATTGGCTATTGCTACAAATACACCCCGTCGATAGGGCTGGTTTTAAATATAAGGATGAACATGTTTTGGGGGCTGTTCAATGGCATTATCAAGATGTATTTTTATTATTATATTGTATTATACTTATTTATTTGATCTTTGGTTAAATTGCTGTTTATTATACTTTCTATAATATAGTAAATATGTATTTTTATATTACATTTAACTTGCTACTATTTACATTATATACTATATTATATTAGGTATTTTATAGACATTTTTGAATAAATTATTGTTTTGCCAAGATTTATAGCAATGTTTAGTGCAGATGTATATTATATTTTACAGATTTTATTACTTTTTTTTATTTGTAGTGTGGCCAGAGCCTTCGTCATAAAACAGATTGATCTTCTGTAATTTTCCACTCTGTTTTTCTTGCACTTGCTAAGTACTTAATTATTATTGCACACAGCTCCATAAAGCACCATTTGAACTGCTTGCATGGAACATTTTAGACACACTTCATTGCCTAATATCATCCATTTAACACTTTCCTTCAGAATTCAGTGTTTACGGTCAGGCCAGAGGCGATGGGAAACTTATGATGTTAAACGAGAGTTTAAGATTAACATGGCTGTTAGGTTAATAAATTACACGCAGTTTGAAATGAAAGGTGATAGCTTGTGAAGGGCAATGAGGGAGTTACAAAAATCATGTGACGCGTAACGCATCGAAACTTTCTCATAATGCTCTCATTTGCACTTTAATGTGACAGAAACATGTGAGTAGATGCACGTTCAGTGACTGACATGCTGGAGTTTACATGTGTCAGTGCATTTAGAGGCACTGCAAATGATAATAATGACTTCTTTTGGTTCAAATAAATAATTGACACTTTTTTTTATTCATGCACGAGACACACACAAACAAGAGTGCGGGATATTATTGGTATATGGACTGTGTGTTCACTAATGAGCTCAACATACGGCCCAGCGCGCTTCAGGACCAGCCAATGTGTCGTTTTGCCTCTCTTGACATTTTCACGGCTTAAAATGATTCATGCATTTTGAGTGTTGTCCCCGCCCCCTCCCTCTATCAGCAATTCATAAATAATGTATTTATTTATCAAGAAAATCTGTTTTGGAATTAAAGACTACCACACTTCAAAGACAGGAAACCTTTGATATGTTTGATTCTCTCCGAATATCTGCGTGATTTATTCAATTTATGCAAAACACCTCCGGGATTATAAAGGTGGCATTTGAATACATTTGAGTAAACGAAATGATATAATAAGAACGGCTGCTGTCCGTATCATTAGACTGGCTCAGTTTTAGCAGGCCGCTTCGGCTGCACGTCAGATTTATGTGTATAGTTTCCAGTGACTCTTTGGCTCGCCGTCGTCTCTTGATTTGCGAGTTCAGAGGTGTCTGGAGGGAATAAGGCTGTTCTTTTAACTTCTCTGTTCAAAACATCCATAAATTAAAGATCGCCGCATGCCACACACACACGCAGCAGCTGGGGGTGGGCTGGCAAATCATCATTCATTAGACGCTGGGCTCTGACTAAAGGCTGAGTATATTATACAAGGTGTGCCATATATTTCATTTATCAGCGCTTGTAAATGGCTGTGCTAATATTGCTTTGTTACAGCCGTGAGATATTACAGGTCAAACCAGCCTCCATGAATTTCTATTACAGTCACTTGACTGGCATCACGAGCTGAATCAATGCCATGTCCAGTGAGAGATTCTGATGTATTTACATGATGTGCAACTAAATCAAAACCAAATGGCTCTCACGCTTGTCGCTTTTTCATGTACAGCCCGCATTGATCGCAATTTCGGTATATTGTGCAGAAGTATGAGCAAGTATTAGACAATAGACCTATGCATGTTTTTTCATTGCATCTTTGGGGTTTTAGAGTCATGTTAGAGTGCGATTATTTCGAATTTTTGCAGTTTTTATTTACTTATCTACTTATTTACAGTAGCCAGAAGTTATTGCTGTTGGAGCTATATACAGGCCCATGATAATGACATGATGCACGGTTCTTTTACAACACGTTTTTTTTTTGGTTGCTTACTAAAATTGTCGTATCACTAAAAAGTAATGAAAATGGTTGCCATAGCTTTCTATTATTATGTTTATTATGGACTAGATATCACATATCCTTGTGTTAGTGCACACATTATTTGTCTTAAAAAGGCCTGAAAAGACCCACGAAGCACATTACAACATTTGCATTAGTACCGTAACAGTGATCTACTGTTACGGTACTCATGCAAATGTTGTAATCATTCCGGCGAGCGCATCAGCTACGAGTGAACCAAAGCCATTAAAAAGTCCCTCTCTTCCTGCTGTAATGGACCTGACTTCCTGTGTTTGAGCGGAGGGAAAGGGTCTGGGGGAGGGAGCTTGTCCATCACCCCTTTCAGCGGTTACAGGTGGTCTCATTTCCCTCCAGCAGATCGCTGCTGCCTTATGACAGCAGGCCAGCAATTTGCATGTTCGACAGACAACAAACGGCCTTGTGCATGTCAAAATAGGTGGCGGTGCGTGACAGTTCCTACACAATGCTGTCTCCTCTTGGCTTGACCCTCCGACCTCTCTGCATGTCTCCCTCGCAATCAGGAGGGAGATGGGGAAGAAATCGCGGCCGCCCCCTTCCTCTGAATAAATCTGATACCAGTGCCATTATCTCTCCTCCTCTCAGCACTCCATCAACAGCTTCTTCCCCCTTGCTCTCCTGCCTCTCTCCTCGGCTGTAAAAGGGGTTTGTTGAGGTCGCCAAGTCTTGGAGGGCACTCAGAAATAGCAGAGTGGGTTATTTACTGTGTGAGATAATGATGTGGAGGGGGTCATTGTCATGAGATCCCTCTAGTTCTGTTGAGACAAATTGCGGCGTGAGATGTGCCGGGCGCGTTTAGGAGCGGCGTTATCGATACTGGATTATAAATATCCAGCCTTCTGGCTGTTGCATATAGAAAAAGCTACTGTATAGCGGAGGGAAATGTGACGGCCACCGACAGACCGTCACGCTTCGTACAAATAATGCGACGAAGGAATGTGATGGGAACAAAAGCCAAAGCATAATTGGAAAGCAAGAATTTCCAACTTCCCTGCTGGAAATATGCAACAGGACGACATTTAAAGTCCCACTTCCAGCTCAGACACTCATGCAGAAATACTTCTAGCGTGAAGGGACCCGAAGAAATAAAGCTCCTACATTATATACATTAAAACCGGTTTAATTATTTTTTGGTAGAGACACAAAACATTTTACAGTAAGATGAAATTTACTGTAAAAACAGTCAGCTGTTGTTGTCAAGAAACAGTAGCGATTATTTAGAATTAACAGATCAAACTTCAATTTGCAGTTTAAAAAGTATGTACTTCATATTAACTGATTAATTAATTATTACTGAGCTAATGAAGCACTGAAACATTTATAATACACTGACAATCACAAAAAAAAAAAAAAAAAAAAAAAAAAAAAAAAACTTGATGCAGATAACTGGTCACAAGATTAAGAAAACTTACCAAATGAATCATCATAATCATCATCATGGGTATTATTGTTATAAATATTACGATCTTTTACATTTGCTCACTGTATATAGTGAAGTACCTTACCATTAAACAATAAACAGATTTTTACTGTAACTGTTTTGTTTACTTTTTTTTTATTTAGAGTCTTTTACCATTACAAAAATGTTTTTTTGTTGTTGTTTTTTTACATTTGCAGCTGGACAACAGAGGCCAGCATTGCATAGCATCATTAGCTATGTTTTAATGCACATTTTGAAGTATCACATGGAAAACTATTGACGGAATCACCAAATTTCAAAATAAAAATCCCCCAATTCACAAAGCTTTATACAGTCACTCGATGTGGTTTTTGACTTGTGAGAAAATGGGTTAATGCGTAATAGTAATAAATTAATCAAAACAGTCATGTGACTTCAGTCTATGAGACAGGATAACTTGACTAGCAGTGGACCGAAATGTCGTCATGGTCTTTCTGAATAGCCTGAGCAAAGCCTGTCACCTAAGAATGTCTGTAAAAGGTCTTAAACAACTGCATTTCCAAACAGCAGCATCGGTCTCAGAAAGCAACGACTGCATTTATAGTGTTTTGTCTGCACGCTCCAAGAGACAAGCCATTTATCAAATGAGAAAATCATTATATTCAGTAGCTTCTCCTACTTTTCCAGTTTACCAGGAGGTGATGATTTTGTTCTATTTTAAATCAAAGGATGGTGCTTGTTCACAAAAGTTTTAAGCGATATTACAATTTGTGCATAATTTCAATTCACAACTTTGGCTATTTATCCTATACAATTTCCAAAATCCAGAAATCTCTTGTATCATATTTTTCAAAGTTCTGTACGAAACAAAGGTTAATTGAGAGTGTTTTGCCGTTTTTGTGGTTTTTTCTACAGTACATCAAAATGTGATGTTTAATTCAATATTACTTGATGTCTCTTTGTAATTATCTGTACAATTTACAAACTATTTCTGAATGAAAATGGTTGAAGATTAAATCCTACTCCATGTTGTTGTTGTTTTTTTTTTTCTTTCTTGATTGCAAGCTGTAGAAAAGTGGATTATTATATCAACCACAAACTGCATCATCTAATTACAGGTTTAGAATAATAGTAAAATGTCTATGAGAGTCAAGAGATGATTAATTTAATTTAATATGCCTCTAAATAACAGCAAATAAAGGACAAATAACCCTGTGTGCAGTTATATAATGCTGTATTACTTGTCCTGACTGTGTTTTTCGGTAAGATTTGGCTCACATCTTCAAGTGATTCATGCAGCATCGCTGGAAGTGTAACCGAATGCATGAATATATGAGATGTGGCTGTCTAGAAGAGAAAAACAGACAAAAGAGATGATTCACAGGCCTATTCCCTCTTGCCTTATCACACCCTAAAAGAGTGAGTAAATGAACTTCCATTAGCAGATAATGATCCTCAAAGAATGCTGACCTTGATTCCAATAGACAGCTAATTGCCTGTTCACACCTGTAACTGTAGTGTTTCTCATCTTTTTAACTGCGAATTAACTGCCTCGCCCCAGAAATTTCCAGTGTCGCTGTGCAGAAATTAGATGTTCGCTAAATTAACTGCCACTTTCTCTCAGCCATCAGCGATTTCAACTTTCACTCAGTTGATAAGACGCTGATTCAAATGAATATCCGTGTACAGCAGAATCTCACTGAAAGTGGAGAGTGAGATAAAAGAGCGTGCTATCGCGGCCCAGGTTTAAGCATATACTTTACATATTTAAGGAGATTCTTACATCATGAGCTGGTGTTTTAAGAGATGCTGGGTAGAGTCAGCCAACAGTCTGCGGAGGTTAACTCAATGAGGCCAGCACATTCAACAGGAATATTCATAATCCAGAGCGCTGTTAATCCAGCAGACTATCAGCCCTCAACACGCAGGGATTGTGCCACCACAAAAGTCATTAGATACTGCCAATGTAAAGATATTTTTGTCAAACTGTGTTTTGTGAGCTGAGTCGCGCTCGGAGACAAGAGGGTTTCTATAGTAACAGGTCTTCGAAGATTTCCACTATTAATGATGTAATTTACACTATTTACTTGAATGAACTTTTATTGAGAAACGATGACAGACAAGTGAATTTGTGGATCAGGTATCGATCAGACAAGACTGATCCCAATACAGTCTTATGAGTATACTATTCTGTGTTATTGATAAGTTCACATAAACTCGTTTCTGCCTGATACCTTGACCTTCTGCCTGTTACCGGTACTGTCTTGCTTTGCCTTCACTGTGTTTGTTTTCTCTCTCTGTGACCACCGCTTTTCTGACTACGGCTCTGAAAATAAACAGCATGCAAATGGATCCAACCTCTTCTGAGTCATTGCAACAGAAAACTTCGCCACACCCTGATCCAGCAGCTGTATTCCAACTGGCTAAAGAGGTGAATCGCCAGGACTCTCTATTGAACACGCACCACCAGCAACTAGAGAAACTGACACGTATGACTGAGGAGATCGGGCAATCGATACAGACTCTAAACACTTCCGTTCAGGCTCTAAACACCGTCATTGCCACTCTGGCTCAGACACCCGCGGGCGGCCCCGTTGCTGCTGCCGCCCCGGCGAATCCACCGCCGCCCATGCCAATCGTGACCAGCCACGCTGCTTGTGCGTCTCTCCCTGAAAAGTATGACGAAGCGCCGGGAAAATGTAAGGGGTTTCTGATGCAGTGTAACCTATACATCACACGGCAACCCAACAGCTTCCTGGATGACGACAGCGAAGTCTCTCGGATCCTACAGCGCCTGATTCATCACAAGCTGTATGCCAAGCTCACTAAGTGGGAGTTCCACCAGACCAAAGTATCCTTCCTTGGGTATATCATCACCCACGAGGGAGTCACCATGGACCAGGACAAAGTAACTGCAGTCCTCCAATGGCCCCACCCCAGAACCATCAAGGACCTACAACGTTTCCTGGGGTTTGTGCACTTCTACCGCCGTTTCCTTCCAAATTTCAGTCAGGTAGCCGCATCACTCACGTCCATGACCAAGAAGGGACCCACCATTCTTCGCAGAGACCTCTAAAGCAAACAGGCGTTTCAAGACCTCAAGGCCCGGTTCACCTTGGCCCCCATTCTTCGTCGCCCAGACCCTAGGAGGGATTTCACTGTCGAGGTTGACACTTCTAGCACAGGCATCGAAGCAGTACTCTTCCAAAGACACAGCGAACCTGGCAAGTTATACCCCTGTGCGTTCTACTCATGCAAACTCACCTCAGCATTACGATACTATGACGTGGGAGACCATGAAATCAGCTCTCGAAGAATGGTGCCACTGGCTGGAGGGGTCTACGCAACCATTCCTCATACTCACCGACCACAGGAACTAGAAGTACATTCGCAACGCCAAGTGACTCAACTCCAGACAGGTTAGGTGGGCCCTCTTCTTCACAAGGTTCGACTTCAGTATCACCTTCCGGCCAGGGTCCAAGAACGGAAAGGCAGACGCCCTGTCCCGCCAATATGACTCACCAGCAGATTAGAGACCTCCAGAATTCATCATCCCTCCTCCTCGCATTGTGGTGCCCATACAATGGGACATCATGACAGAGATCACTGAGGCCCAAGCCCTGGGCCCCACACC
This sequence comes from Enteromius trimaculatus, assembly GCA_032361065.1. Classification (NCBI taxonomy): domain Eukaryota; kingdom Metazoa; phylum Chordata; class Actinopteri; order Cypriniformes; family Cyprinidae; genus Enteromius; species Enteromius trimaculatus. The sequence goes on along the minus strand of JAUMHP010000040.1, from coordinate 3,673,245 downwards.
AAATGACTGCCCACCAAACCGAACGTATGTCCCTGAACCCCTTCACCAGAGATTGCTTCAACACATCCACGACTCACCCAGTGCTTTTCATCTATGTATTGCCACCACTTTGGAACTCATCTCCAACCAGTTTTGGTGGGCAACCCTCAGCCCTGATGTCATGCAGTTCGTTCACCAGTGCCTAACCTGTAAAATCACCAAGACAGCCCATCAGAAATCGGCTGGGCTTCTACAGCCCTTACCTATTCCTCAGAGACCCTGGTCCCACATCGCCATGGATTTTGTGACTGATTTACCAGCTTCCCACGGCTACACCACCATACTTACTATAATTGACCGCTTCTCCAAGGCCTGCGGACTGATACATACGGAATATAGCCTTCCTGTAGGAGGTCTCAGAATGAATGCACAATATTCAGTGAATATGGATCATGGAAGGTGATTGAACCCTCTTAGACGGCAGTGTCTGCCAGGGAAACACGTGATCTAGGTCTTCAGGTCTTCGGGCTCCACTCCGTGGAGTATACACATAGGGACCTCTTTGGGAACCCCACAAGGGGCACTATGATGCTCTGCCACATCTGGCTGATGAAGGGGACGGAGGAACTCAACAGGGTCTACGTGGACACTCTGGAGAAGTTTAGCAAGCCGACCTTAACTGGGCCTCTCAGTGCCTCTACACGTTTGAGGTGAGGACACAGGAGGATACCGGTTCCACAAGAAGACTATAGAATCTAGCGAATGTGTCAGGGGTCGCCCAGCCCGCAGCCCTACAAATATCTGTCAGCGAGGCGCCGCGTGCCAACGCCCAGGATGATGCCACACTTCTTGTTGAGTGGGTCTGCCTCCTCCGTGAGCAGTGCTTGCAGGTTCACCACCTGATCTCTAAACGGAGTGGTGGGAATCTTGGGCAAATAGCCAAGCCTTGGACTCAGAGTTACCTGGGAATCTCCGGGCCCACACTCAAGGCACAATTTGTCGACAAAAAATGCCTGCACCGATTCCTCTTGATGGAGGCCAGTGCAAGCAGGAGCAGAGTCTTCATTGACAAAATGAAGACTTACTTCATTTAACCTTCTGGCCCCCCTAAGGAAACTGATGACCAGGTCATGCTTACCCACAGGGCTGCCATCTATGGAGTCATGGTTCGCAGCAATGGAAGCCATGTAGATTTTAAGGGTGGAGGGAGACAGCCTTCGCTCCAACCCTCGCTGCAGGAACAAAAGCACGACTCTGATCGAGCCCTAGATCACGGCAGTGGAACGGGCACCCTGCACCCTGTCCACAAACGTTGCCTCAGCATGCTAAATCCCAGGCACGTGAAGCAGTGCTCGTGACCGTCACCCGGTGCCAAGTAACGGGTGCATCCAGAAACACATGGGTGATAGGACATCCTTAAAAGGACGCGTCTTTATAAAGACGTACCAGCGATGAACTGCTCTTTTAGAGAAATTTTGCTCTTTAGAATGTGCTGAGGTGCATAGGGGTGATGGCCACCTACACACAGCAGGAGGATAGTGCAGCCTGCTGCGGCAACCACTCTGAGCTGGAAAACACCACTGCTAAAGCGCCGAATCGCCAGTCACATTAGCAGTTAGGAGGTAAGAGCAGAACGACTTGTAGAGGCTCGGCTCTGAAGTGAAAAGCTAATGATGCATGCATCCACTGGCGGTTTATACTCACGCGGTGATCAGCTGCAGCTGGATGCAATCAGGGCATGCCAATGTTCATTGGCAAGTTTTCATACACACGAAGCAGATTGGTGCTCTCGAAGCGAGATCCCAATTCGCCTGTCATATCCAACGTGACTCAGAGTGACCAACTGAACGGGAAAACACTCATCTACATCTCAGATAGCCTGGGGGTTTACACATTTACATCATATTTCTTTTTTGGTTGAACTGCTGCCAACAATCTTAAATTTTTCTTCTCTAAAAAACAAAACAAAAAAAACATCTTATGTAAACTCTTATTAGCAACTGTCACGACACCTCTTTACTTCCCCTCACCCACTTGAGTAACATTTTTATAAGATCACTTTCTAATGTCACTGCTGCATATCTTTTGTGGAGCCGTGTGAGTTTCAGCCAAGCGTGGTAACCTTTCCCCGCACCGAAACAAAGATGTAAATTTGCCTTTTGTTTCCATTGAGGCTGAGCGTCTGACACTTGAGATTACGGCCAGCGTAACCTTAATCCACTCCAGGATGGCTCTACGTTCTCCGATTTAAAGCAGCTCTTTCATATCATGCAAACCTCAAAGCCACATCTGAGATGCCTGTGAATGGTGTTGTCACAACACAGGTGGAATATAAACCGCACAGTGATTCAACGAGAAACTCCCTCACTCGCTCTCATGCCTGCCAAACAAAGAGAAGAGGCCTTGAAGAGCTTCTACCTTTACCTGCACGAGTGTGTGTATGTGTGAACAGAGGCTTCCTGTGATTTAACGCAGTCTTGAGGATGAAACTGGCAGAATGTCTGCTCAGCAGAGAAACAGCGCTGGGGGCATTTTAAAGTCAAAATCCATTAAATTATCTGGCGTCTGGTGTCGGCCTTACAGTACGCCTTTCAAGAGCTGCAGAGGTGATCTCAAGACATTTCAGCCACATGACGCTTCATTGAGAATTTGATATTTTCACAATGAAGGAGCTGTTAACATCATCTGATCTCAGGAAGTGCTGTGAAAGAAAAGAAAGGCAGAATGTGCGGTTTAACACTCGATTGAGGTCAGAAGTACTCATCCTGAACTTGGAGACATTTCACATCACTTTACTGTAAAATCCTGCCAGAGGAAAAGTTGCAATTTCTGTTCTTTCCATAGTGAACTTTTAATGTACTTGTAATCTTAGAAGTATATATGCAAAACTGGACTTGCAGATGATTTATTGCTGGATATTTATGTTGGCTTGACAAATAAAAAGGAATGAACAAAGTGTTAAAACACGCTAGATCATGTTAGATTATGCAACAAGAAGTAAGAGCATGCTGGATCATCAAACAGATAGCTTGTTAACAATGCAAAAGCACACTTAAGAATAGCTAACTATCCCAAGCATGCTAGTTTCCACATTTTTCTTTCATTTGCAAATGCATACATTTTTCTCTGTCAGTTCCAGGGTTGCCAAGTCCACAGTTGATTTAAGTGTTTTTGAAAGAACTTTCATCCTCTCATCAAGGCTGCGTTTATTTGATTAAAATACAGTACAAACAGGAATATTGTAATATGTATTACAATTTAAAAAATCAAAATAGCTGTTTATGTTGTAAAATGTAATGTTAGAAAATGTGTCAGTTATGTTTAGTTTTTGCCTGTCCTAATATAAGTTAGATTTTTTTTTAAGGGAAATCATTTTAAAAGTTGACTTATATGAAAAAAAAGACACAAAAACACCACACACTAGTAAGAGAACCTTTTAATGACCTGGCAGCTATTCTTTTAAAGATATCAAAAATGTATTTTCAATAATAGATATTGATAACTTGTGATGCCTGCCAGTCTGTTTATCCCTCCTAAATAATGAGAGTGTGATTATCGGTTTACTGCTGTATGTCAGTCACGGCCCCTTCATGTCTGAAAGAATATTTCTGGGCTTCAGAACAAGCTACAGTATGCGGCAGGCTTAATAGCCCATAGTTTGCAGTGCTAGCAGTGTTTTTGTACTGAGAGCGACAGGTCAGTGTCTCGCAGGGACAGAGAGTCTACAGTCAGTTTATGAGCGCCGTGGGCACAGAATAATTCCTGTTTCAGTAAGCAACGGAGCTCAGAACCGCTGGTACCGCCGAGTCCCGGCCCGTTCCAGCGGCCTCAGGGAACACACACATGAATAATGCACGAGAAAGAGCAAAGATTTGATCTTAAGCTTTCATAACCTCCCAGTAATGCTGAGTCTTTATGGAAGGAAACACAAGCTCATGCAGCAGTGCCACCAAAAAAAAGCTCTTCTGGCATATTTTCTGTCATACTAGCCCCCATTAGAAGAGAAACACATCAAAAGTAAACAAAATACATGTTTACGAGAATTATGAGATCTCAATTGGGTTTAAAAAGGTTTACTGGGGGCTGAACTGGTTTCATATGGTTTTTGGGGGTCTCATAAAGCTTGTGGTGGTCATCAGACGTTATTGAGTCCTACATAATACACTATTGCCAAAAGTGTTGGGTCACTCCGTTCCGAAGAACACATCTGACTACTTTAGTCATTTCCATGAGTGCAAACCTTTATATTTCTGCATATTATGAAATTCTAGGGAAATATGATTTTAATGCAGACCCTGAGCCGGTCAGACATTCAGACAGGTATGTTCCATTTTATGCACTTGTTTATTCTTGATAGAGGTCAGTAAGATAGATTTCTAGTTTCAGCATCATTTGCTCATTAGATGGTTGTCTTAAAAAAATAAAAATAGCATGAGCTGGATGGGAAGTGAAGCACATTTGCACTGAACACTGAACATTTGTACAATCTAATCAACGAGCCATGCTGAAATCCACATCTCTCTGTAAATGAACCATATAGTGCTTTAAAATTAACTCTGTGTAAAAATAGCATGATGATGCCGCATCTTTCTGATGTCATTTTTAACCTCTTGTAATCTGGCTCAAAATACTGGATCACTCAGGAAATATACATTCATAGCCTTTACTGCTTTGGATTTCTTCTTGATTTAAGAAAAAAAGGGAAGATTTGATCCTTTCATATAATGCTGTTTATATGTTAGAAAAACACAAATATCTCTCACAAAATCTCTTCTGACGTACAGTATTTGCCGTCGTCCTCTTATAACAGACGTTAGAACAGACACACATCAAAAGTAAGCAAAATACATAATTAGCGGCATTAATATAATGAGCTCCTCAGATAAGGCGGCCGGCCCTCGGAGGCGAATGGAAAGACTGCCAGCAATTAAGAGCGCTGTTTCTTCAACACGAGCAAACCTACTTACGAGATAATTAGTCGATAATTTCCCAGGTATGTCTGGCAGTGTTTAGGCAGGTACGGGAGGTTTCTGCGGGCTGCCCCAAGACAGCCTGGCCTGTTAACGTTAATTACACGAGGACACAGAGAGACTTCTTTATTTTCAGTTTAATTAAAAGCGAGTTCTCGGCGTGACCCTCTCACCCATCCGCCCCTCGTTCTGTAGTTGGGATAAAACCCCGCGGAGGGTTTAAATCTGTCAGGTGCCTTTGCCTTTCACAGGAATGAAGGGTGAGGACTTCAGACCCGAGGCAATTCCTTGCATTGTGGGATTTACCTAACAGCCTCACAAGAGGTTTACATCTCCTTCAGAACACGGGCGAGAAAATCACAGATCAAAACGAGCGACCCATCTGCAGTCAGGAGCCCGGAGTCATGTAAGATTCTGGGCCAGCGTCTACAGACCGGATAAAAACCGTTCCCAGAAATTACAAGGTGTTAATTGGTTGAGCCTCTAACAAGACGTGCATGAAAACAGCTTCAGCTCACTGATGTTCTTCATGATTTCATATCAGCAATATATGCATGTTAAACTTTGTGTGTGCATGTTTATGAGTCCTCGAAGACTAAGAGCCTTCACACGTAGTGGTTTACATGTGTTTTAGCATGTAGAGTCAAAACATTAACACACAGTAAGTGTTCTTCTTTAAAGCATGATTAAAAAAAAAAAAAAGATTAAAATGCACTTTAAAACCTTTTCTCCCAGTTTCACAGACAGGGCTTAAGCTAGCCCCAGACTAAACTGCATGTTTGAGCTGTCTCAGATGAAAATATCTTGCTCTGAGATATCTTAAAAAATGTCAGTGTCATTGTTCTGTGTTAGGATGCACACCTGTAATATCTTCTTACAAGAAATTTTTGTAAAAGTTGCTTAAATATCTTAATTTAACTAATGCCTAGTCCTGGTGTAAGCTAAGCCCCGTTTGTGAATCCGGCCCTTAAAGTTTTTGCAAAATGCAATTTTTAAAATGGTTTTTGTGTCAGAAACATTAAGTGGCATTGCATTTATTTGATATCAGTTTTTATGTAATGCTCTTATAGATATGAAGTGCACATTCAGCGCAATTCTTAAGGCATTGCATAGTTTTGACTTTATAATGATTTGACTATGTGCCCTCGCCGTGTGATTTTTGCCTTTGTAAATAAGCAAACAACACACTGTATCAGCTTCTCCTGAGTGACACAATGATCTTCAATGTGTTTTATGATTCCTACATGTCTAAAGTTGTATTTGAGGATTTACATCTTAGATATAATTCAGTGTTCTGTCTGAAGACTTATGGATTATGTGTAAATACCTACAATTACAAATGAGGTGATCGTGAGCGCTCTGTCGTATTTCAGGGAGACCACAGGCTGATGCTGTGGGTTCAGATAAATGAAGGCACTCGTGTGGCTTTTCTCCGCGCTCAATTCTATCTCAGCGCAGTCACCTTTGGGCAAGAGGTTGGTGTTATTTATGTTGAGCTCTGTCCCGACGGCTGTAATGTGCTCTGTGTTTACTGAGCTGATGTGTGGCCATCAGCCATGTCCAATACTGACGGCCTGCCTGGAGTTTCCCACATGCCAGTTCGGTCATTGCAAGTTGTGTTTTTTCTGCTGAGAAATGTAGTGCGCTCTCAGCCGTAGCATCTCTGCTGGTTGTTTATATGGGACGGTAAAGCGATGCTTGCGGATGCCTGTTTTCTCCGGGTTAGTAAGACCTTCGTTTATTTTTAGGCCTTCAGCATGTCTTTCTGAATGACAATTGTGGACGTTGAGTGACACAAATTGATATGGAACGACATTCAAATATGTTGCAGAGGCAGTGGGTTTTGTGCATGCTGGTTTAAAGATGCTGGCATAGATTGTCATGCAATATGATTGTTTAGCTGGATAGAAAGCTGGCTTTTTGTGCTTTCACTCAAGGTAAAAAAAAAACATGCTGTGTTTGGCATCTGGTTGCCAAGAGACTGTCAAGAACCACAAGCCCATTTTCACTGGGAAATGGGATCATTATTAACAGTCTGCTTGCACCCTGACAAGAGGACGCAGACACAATTACAGTTTGGTTTAATTAATTTGTATGTTTTTTAAGAAAATGTGTGCTAAAACTTGCCAGTACGGTGCTAAACAGGGTCAGAAGTCAGAATGAAATAAAACGGAATAGAATATAACATAGTCCCAATTTTTATTTATTTATTTATTATTAATTACATTTCATTTAAAATACATTTTCATTCTTAAAAGGCCAACAGCCAACCAACATTAAACACAACGCCTGCAAGATAAGAGGAAAATGTCCTTGCACAAACTAAATCTATAATGACAAAGGGAAATATGAACATGAAAGCATCATATGTATATATGTTCATTTAACATCAAATGCCCCCCAAAGTTTTTGAACATTGTGGACTGGCCTGTGGTTCCTATGAGGGGAAAAGTGTATACGTATATTGAACATAGTAAATGATGTTAAAAGTAATCTAATCCGAAGAAAGTCCCCACAATTCACAAAAATAAACGTGTGTGTGTGTGTGTGTGTGTGTGTGTGTTATGCTACAGAAATAACTTACATAGCACTTGTAGGCTACTGTATTTGAGCTATTCCCCAAAAAAAGGATGTGTGCTTGATGAAGCAATTACATGGATCCATCAAAATACATTTTAAAAATCCTAAATGTCCTGAAGTCAGGGTATTACCAGCAATTAAATTAACATGCTGTCAAACATTGTTATCTGTTCTCGCCCATTTCCTCTGTTCTGTTAGTGTCAAGACTTGTGTAATCACCCTGCTGTAATGGCTCTATAAAAGCACTATGTGGAAAGCATCACAAGTGAAGCGTACATTTATGTGTACTATTAAAAGAAAACTGGCTATGAGAAATGCCCCAACTGAAAATTTCAAGCAACAGTTTCCTATTTTCATCTCTAGCTGTACAAAAATCCATAACATCATAACATTAAATTCTAAAGGCAATTCATACTGCAACGTCTTTGCACTGCAACCCCAATACAATTAGTTGAAGTCAATACAATCTGATTAATCTTATTTTTTAGCTTTTGGTTGTAGTATACACACACTATAACCATTGTGTGATGGTTATATTGCTGTTGTTTCATGTATTTATTCAAGTGAATCAGTCAGTTATTGTTAACTCAGTTGATATTGCATGTTATTGGATCTTAGTGTTTAAAATGTCAGTTCTGCGTTGCATGTCAGCTGAATGTGAGAATGGAATACTGAAACTAAAGTAGTTTCCCTGTGGGGAGAGTATAATAAGCCATGTTGTCTGGAAATAATGTGTGTTTGCATAATGGATGGATGTGTGCATGTTCGCCACCATGACTACTAATGGCTTCTTCACAAGCAGTGGTTACTCTTTTGATTGCCAAGGTGTTAGTGCTTATGTATAGGCTATATTCTGTGCTCTTACAACCTTGTCTGATATCAGTTTGGCAGAGAGTTGATTATAAAAGATTTTGTTTAGTTAGGGTTAACTGTTGTTTGGAATGCAAACAAATAGCTTGATTATGTAAGTAAAGTAGGACCAAGACTATGTATCTGAGAATATAGGTGATTTATGGGAACTTAAATGTGTTGGAAAAGCACGTGAACATACTTGTATATTCTTTACACTTCTTAATTATCAATTTCTTCCATTATGAACAACAACTAATTTTACCCAATTTTCTTGACAACATAAATTCATTCAGACATGGGGGCTTTCCCCACCCACAGTTTTTTAGCTGTAGAGGTTCAACATCTGCCATACACCACTGGTTTATTGTCCTAGAAAGACAGGTGATGGCCTGTCTGACATCTGGGGAATCCCAATAATTTCCTATTTACTATCAGTATACTGCCCCAGAGAAAATTCTCTGAAAACAAGTTTTTCCTAAATAAATTTGCTAAGAAAATTAAAAAGATGTTTAGCTCCTACCCGATCTAATGAAAGTGTGTATAAAAAGTATGCTAACCCCTCCCCCACCATATATGCTATGTGGGTAGGATCAGGGTTGTGGAGCCTGTGAAAACTGTGTACAATATGCATGCCAAACACATGCGTGTCATATACTGCAGAATCCATTTTTGCATGGATTCCATTGTATTTTTGTATCAATACCATGAGTTTTCATTTGGCATAGAATTTATATGCATTTACATGGGACCGGTCTCGGTGAGACATAAAAGAGCAACAAATTATACCTGTCCCATGCAGCATTTCTTAAACTGTTTTCCCCAAACCCTGCCTTTTTCCGAATTTTCCGAGTCTTTTTGAAGAGTAACTGCAAGATTGAGTTGAACGATAAAATTGTCTGCTGTTTGTGTTAAACTGGTTCAACGGGGAAATCTTTCACACAAAATCTGTGACCGATACTTTGGCCAAAGCTTCCATTTAAACAGAGTTTTCTCTTAGCAATACTACCTATTTACATGGCATTAATTGACTCGTTTCATATTCATTTTGTCTCTGTGGGAGGTCTTTTTCAAATATTTCAGAAACAGGCCCTGGGACAGAAGCAGAGGAAATTGCAGTTCCGGCACAGTGTGTTCTCTGCACACTGACATGGATTATTGCGTAACGCATGCCCTTGCCTCTTCCCTCCAGTCACTGTGATCTAACAGAGGTCCTGCTGTCCTTGCGCTTCATTGTGTGAGTACAAATACATGGTCATTTGTTTGTCAGGTGTTTCATCTCCCCCTGTGCATGCAAGTGTCAGCATATCTTTTGTTTTCTGAAATGGTCTTAACATATATCTAGAAGTCTAGAAATGGTCCTAAACATCTAGTATATTGTGTGTATGCAAATATACAGTATATGTGTCTTATTGAGTGAAATAATATATAAAAATTCCAAAAGACGGTTAAAAAGAGTGACTTTAAGATAAACTAACTCTCTCATCTAGCTAAATTGAACTCTGTTCCTTTTTTTTTGCCATAAATTAACAAGCTATTGTTTCCTGAAAAGTCTACTGCCACATATGTATCACATAATAATAACATTACTATTTTTGGATTTTCACTTACAGAGCTCAAAGTGATGCTGTAACAGAAATGATCCAGATACCGTATAGTGAAAGCAGGAAGGATGTCTTAGAAATCTACAGTATTAGCTTCCTGTAGATGATAACACAAAAAAGAAGCATGGACCTCACAGTCTCTCTGATTTGGAATACTGTGATTTATTAGCATCCTGTTCTGTCAATGGCAGCCTGGAAATCATGATATACACAGGAAAACATTTGCCTCTGTCCTGTTCATTCAACAGGAAGTAATCTGTCCACTTGTTTATGAATGAACTGTGTGTTCCTTCCTCTATTGCCCTCAAGCTTAGGGACAGAGTGTCAGTAACGAGGTGGGAATTATGGCAAGTATTGTAGGTGTTTATGTAATACTTTGTGCGTCATTGTTTTTTTTGTTTTTTTCAAATTTGAAAAAACATTTCAAATTTGTTGTAGAAAAGATACAAGGAACAATAAAACTGTTATTTTCCTTAAATAATGATTTTATTCATATTATTGCATGTAACTACAAGCAAAAGCAATATTCATCAAGGATATTTTAAATGATCTCTTAACAGCATAACAATGAACAGTATGTGACATTTGTACAATGGAAGACACAGCTTGTTCAATTAAACCTGGCAAATATTGAAAATATATTAACCCTTTGATACGTACAAACGATAGATATATTTCTTTTTATACTTATACTTGAGATCTTCAAGAACACTGTTGAATATATATATATATATTTTAATTTCAAAAAGCAAAATAAAATAAGCTTTAAAAGTTGGCAGAAAGAAAAGTATAAACAGCATAAATTCAATCTCTCTGTAAAATCTTTAAGAAATATATTAACATAATATTTATACATTTGGTTCCACTTTGTAAACTAATCTGATTTGTTAAGTATTGCATATAGAAAGGGTGAATGAAAGCTACCTAAGAAGCAAGACCTTCCCAAGAATCAAGTAGAATATGTACCATCACCTCAAAAAAAATTATTTATTTAGTCATGAGTCACTTCTTTTCAGGGCTTTAAACTTAAAAAATGTAAATAAAAATACTATCAACACATCTATATCAGTGCTATACATGTGTTGTTAAATGAGGGGTTTATTAAGATATGAACAAAACATGTTTCACCAGTGCAATTCTTAGTATCTAGCATTTGTTGTTTATTTTCTTAGCAGTTCGCTTAGTATTTTAATATAAGTCACTAATATATTGCATTGGATGAAGAGTATTTATAATGTAATGAAAATGCTAAGCACATCACAGCTTTTATTTAGTTTCACAAAATTCAGGAGAAAACAGACAGTGGCTAAGAATGACTCATGTTGTGATCATTTTCTTTCTGCCCCACTAATCAGCTCTCTCCTGTAAATGGGTTTTGTGCTCTACATTCAGATGTGTCATGTGCTACAATCTAGTTGAATGAGACATGGCTGCCACATATCAACACAGAGCCAATGTGAGCGGATTAAGACAGACAACCACTAAACTGTTGTCTAGTTGATACATGGAAATGAAAATAAATTCTTGCAAAATTCTGAATCCACTGATCTGAAAACAAAAAGTGCTCATTTTTAAAATGAAGCTAATCAATTCTGTTAATAAAACTTTTTACATGATTACTTTAACTTACTTTGGTTGGGGGGATGTTATTAGTTTCCAAAATAGTTTAAATAATTAAATATAATATATAACGCAACTCCACAGTGTCAATATTGATCCATGTTTGATTTACTTCAAACTAACTCTATTCTAAACAAGCCTGGGGTAGACATTTTTGGGCCAGAATTTCTGCAGCCAACATTTCTGTGCGTGCCTGATGTCTTATACATGTTTAACTTAATCCACTGGTTACTATGATGTAACTGTTAAATATGACTTGAGGCAGAGAAAAAGGGAATGGCCATGTTTTATGTAGCAAAATGACAATGGATTTGAGGAAACATAAGAGTGAAAGACTGACCGTATCTGATCATAAATATAATATCTACTTACTTATTAAATATTATGTGCAATAACCACCTCTGATTAAGTGGTAGGAAACTCTGCATATCAAAAGTGGATTCTTATATAGCAACCTACTATGTAATTATTGAATAAACTAAGTATTTTAAAAAAATAGAATGAATATAATACATATCTTATACTTTATATGTTGATAACTTTCTGATTGTTTGGGTCCAAATAAGTAGTCACAATTTTGCAGATAGATAGAGTAAGGCTTTTGATTGGTCATATGAGAACATTCAGTTTTAAAGAATTCCAGAATTATTTATCTCTTCTGAACTGCGTACTTCAGTCTTTTCACCGAAAGAGAATTTATTATTTATAGAGAATTATTCTTTAAAATTACTAAATAAAAAGCCACATGTAGCTATTCGTACGACAGGCCAAAAATAACCTTACAGTTGTTTAGTTCATGTAAATAAAGATGACAGATTTCAGGGTAAACCTATATATCATTGTTTTTGAATTTGAACAACCCCAAAACAAAGTGTTCTCACATCAACAACAATAATAAATGTTCAAACATACAAGTGGCATGTACGTTTCATGACTCTTGTTACCGACAGAGCAGCAGCTTTGCAGTTCCAGAAAAATGGTGCAGATGGTAAAAACAGGAGTTGCACGTTAAGGTAGCCTCACTGGAATAATCACTGATATTCAGCTTTAGGATGAGGTGTAAAGGTCACAGTTCATTTACAGCAGCATAGTCCAGACCAGATCAATCCAGTCCAGTTACTTGTTGAGTATCCACTTTGCTTCAGTACCAGGAGTAACATCTGCTTCCTGCTCAATCTGAAAGTAAGAGGGAGAAAACAAGAAAAGATATCATTTAAGCTTTATTTCTATTGAGAGGAACAATGTAGTTGCGCTGTATAGAATCTCTGAAGACAAACCAACTTAAAAGTTATTCAAAAGCAGTCTTTTACTATTACGTTTAAATGAATTAGACCCTCTAAACAAAAACCTTTAGAACAGTTACAGCCAAAAAACGTTCTGTTCTTTCCTCACCTACCGGTAAATGTAAGTTAGAAAAAAAAACAACATTCAACTCTGCCCAAGCTGGAGATGTGTATGTAAATCTCTTACACAACCTAAATAACATCAATGCATCTGATCATAGTGATGTTTGGACTATTTGCCAATACAAACTGCTTTTAAACAGGATTGTAATTTAAACTATAAACACAACTATAAACTATATAAAGCAGCTCTTCATGATTTACTCATCTCTGACAGATTGAGTGAAGAAATTATCCTGAAAAAGTGTTCCATGTTTAGATGTTTTTAGCAGCCAACACAACACAAGTTTTCCAGAAAGTTTGCTCTGACAAGCTGCTTCACACCATTAAAATGGGCTGGCATGACGTCACACCTGTTCATTCTTCAATTTCACTTTAAGTAGGGCCTTGGGATCACCTTGTTAAGGCTTGTGTTTGTGTGTACAGAGTCTTTCGATCTAATGTCTGCCCTTTTGAACTTGTGTTCCCTTTTTGACTTGCATCTAGGCCTTCTCACAGGCCTCACATTGCTCCTCTACATTATGCAAACACCTTTATATTTCTTCATATAACAAATTTATGAACCAGAAGAGAGAACCACATCATTTCAAAAAGCATCATAACCTGTTGAATTTTTCAGAACTACCATTTAGCACATACCACTTCGCTTTACTCCATTTCATATTCCAGTGCAACAGTTTGCAGGGTCTGGCCAATGCTATTCAAACTCCATCTAATGAACTGAAGTTGCGCAAAATTCATAACTGAATGAGGAGTCTGCCTACCCAGCAAAACACTCCTATTACATGCACAATACTAGTAACATTTCACAGAATATAACTGTCAATGTATAATAATGTATTACCTCCAATGAATCAATGAGCAGAAAGGATGCCTTACTATAACTTCCAATCAAGACCGAAAAGCTTAAGCTTGCATGCAAGCAGATAAATTAAATGACTATCCTCCCTGTTTTTTATACAGCTGATGAGATTTAGGGTTTGCGTGATGACGCTACCAACAACCATGTCTGCAGCCTATAATTCAGTATGTAATGCTGAAAGCTCCAGGCAGCAGTGACTGATGGGACAGGGAAATAGTCACGCAATGCTGATTTAGTGCATGCATGACATAGTGTCTCTGCTAGATACATCTGCTAGTGCATCACTGGATAGAGTTATAACAGAACCTACAACGGTGGAACAACAAGGGTTATAGAACCTTCCGCAGTGATAAGTAAAAATCTAGGTCTATAATCGGCAGAGACGCAAAAGCTAAAGAGGCTGAGCAATACCATCCCGGAAATGTTGTGACATCTACTTGAGGACATAGTTGTTGTGAACCTGCATGAATGACTGTCTGAGTCAATGCTCCTTTCATCCGCCTCAAAACAAGCCGCTGAACAATGTCTAATCCCCCACTCTCCCCTAAGAGTAATCTCCTCTTGCTCCTGGCTAAATGTGGGTAACACTGACAGTGTTGACATGGCTATCTCAGGCGGGAACATCCCGGCCTAGTTTAGCCAGCTCTGCAGAGGTAGAGAATCTGAGAGAACTGCTTGGGTTAACAATTTTTGTTGCTTAAATCTAAGATTGTTTAAAAGTTAGAGATTAAAGTTACAAGGTCTTGAGAACTGATATAACGCATCTCCTAAAATAACAAGAAATGGCCAAATTGTTTAGTTCAGTCAGAAGAATAGTGATGAGGCCTAGGCTTCTTCTGTATTACTATAAAACATGCTTCATACATACTGTATATATATATCATCATTTTTATTATTTTTAATGGTAAACAAATGAAATGCTTTTTCTATGGTAATTGACTGGTGTTTACAATGTTGTGGTGTGTAAGCTGTGAAGTTGTAATTTACCCTGAATATATCTAAATGTATGACAGTATAAATAACACACAGAGAAAAAGAGAAACAGGGAGAGGGAGAGATATAGCCTAGTTTTTGAAAGTGTAGTAGAACAGTAACTAAGTTCTCAGAAAATGCACACTCACTGTCCTCGTGCTTAAGTTACTCAAAAACCTGCAAGCTGTTTACACACATTAACATTCAGCCAACTATATGAATCCTTAAGGAATATTTCACCCTTGCTGAAAATGGATTTAGGTCATGACTGACATTAAATGATGGACTGGAATAGTGCATCATTGTCATGTTTTTATCAGCTGTTTGGACTCTGATTGTGAGAATTCATTGAAGATGTAATGGTAAATTTCGCCAAATCTGTTTCCTTTAAGAAACAAACTCATCTATATCTTGACTGGCCTGTTGGTATGTTGGTGTCTGTTGGTGGGCGATGTTTCTATTCTAATTTAATTCAAATGTCATGTTTTGACACACATTGACAGTTCAGTATAATTTGGTCAAACGTTCTAAAAAAATATTTTTTTTTTTTGTCGTACTGCCCAGCACTACATAAAGTGAGTACATTTTCAGCAAATTTTTATGTGACCAATCCTTTAAAGTGATACATCGAAATTTAAGCAACTAAAAATATTAAATCAACAAAATTTTCGACAAAAATTTCTGAGGACTTAAACAATGCTTAGATAGCACTTCTCTGATGATGCATTTGACTGCATTAATGTTTCTTACACAATCATTACATTTTGGGTTCAGTATCTGGGTAAAAACGTATTTTAATTTTAAACAATTTAAACATCCAAATTTAAACATCTCTCCTAATTTCTTTTCTCTCTGCAAACCACTTTTAATCTTTATCTCTGTCTATCACACAGGTTTTCTAGCTCCCCATTCCCCCACCCCCTGCCCCTCTCAGGCTGAAGGGACGAGCACTAGCCACTGTCCTGGGGCAGAAGCAGATGGCTTGCTGTCATTAGTGTATTGTCTGTGCTGCTGCCATTCCTGATAACAGACCTGCGGTGAGCAGAGCGGCAGGTGCACACACACACACCCTTCTCTGGTCAGCCATCTGCCACACACGCAAATGCACACAAACACTTCTAGAAATATGATTCCAGAGAAAAAGAAAGATTAAGTGATCAAAAGAGAAATAAAAGCTTCTACTAAATGTCTCAAAACAGCTTCTTCGTTTAAGTTCTCTTTTGTTTTTAACTTTAACATATGTTGTATACCAATGTATAAACATTTGTGTTACAAATTATTGCGATAAAATACACTTTTGGCAAGAATGATTAAAAATAATAAAAGGAAATTTTAAAAAACCCTGTTGATTCATGAATGTGTGAATTTTTACGTTTTTAACGAATTTGAAACATTTATTTTTCTTCTAGTATGTCTTATTATTCTTTTTGAAAAGTAGCCTGCCTACATCTTTAAAATGTCAGCATCCCAAAATGTGTTTATGTATATAGAGAGCAACAAGTAATACACAGAAAATATTTACATGCACATCATATTCAGATTAATGTCCCTATTCTGGTTTTGTCTTTATTCAGAAATAAACTGAATGAACTAGCCCCATGCATGTTCTTTCCCGCTGCTGTGAAAATAATGCCTAGCTTTTACCATTTAAAGCCATTAACATGAAAGTATTTCTGCAGTAATGTGTTTGTAAACAGGGACACATAATAAACCCATTAGGTGACATAGAAAACCACCCAGAGTGCCATCTCTTTGGCGATTCCAAATTACCAAGCCAGTTTCACTACAAGCCAATTTCACTTCTTAGTAACATTACAGTATGCTCAAATAAAGTTTTAGTGATAATCCAAATTCAAAAGTACTTTAATTGTGAGGAATTTAACGAGGTAGAGCATGACCACCACTGTTTGTAAATGTGGTTTCTTTTTCTGCCACTATGACAACAATTAAGTATTACAATTGTCACCTGAGCTGTCTGAAAAGCTTTCTGCACCTGAAACCCATATATAAATGCATCAGAGTTTGAATACAAAAGTGAAAGCATCGTGTTTTAGAGTCCCTGCCACTCCTCAAATTAAAACAAGCTCTTGTCAACACACTAAGTGAAATTGAAGCTCGGTAATGAGAGAGAGAGAGCATGAATAATACTAAAGCTCAAGGTGAAACCAAAACAAGCAAGTATTCGCCTCTCCCAGCAACCTTTAAACAGGCAGGCATTCCAAGCGTGACACATCTTCGTTACGAACCACAAACAGTAAACTGGCTTAGTTTTTTTTTTTTTCCTGATGGAAGCACATGGCCCAAGCTTCCATCAGGCCCTCCCTCTTCTGCTCTGCCAACCCATGGACATGGTTGTACATGTTCATTTCAGAGACAAAATGCAAAACGAGCTCTTACCCCCACCTCCTTCTCTGCACTCTTATATTCTCAAGGCTTAATACTCCAGGCAAGAAAGAGTTAAACTGCTGTGCATTATCCTCCTTCTGACTGATGTTTACACTGCAGGCCGCCTGCACTTAAAACAACCAGCCTTTAACAGTCTTTTAACCAGTGGGGATCATTTTAGGCCAACACTGCTTCCAACTCAGACATTATGGAAATATGGATGAACCAGATGATGTGAGGTTCGTGCCTCAGAACATGGTATGCTCTGTCTTCTGTGTGCTATGCAAAAACAGTGTGCACATGGAAAGCCCCAGGCACTCCACTTAATGTTGTTCCAGCTTGTGACAGCAATTTTATCTCACACATGCCCACATATGATTCAAGTAGGCAAATTAGCACATGCACCTCTGTAAGAAATATATTTCATCTGTAAAGAATATTTGATATGGGAATCCTTCTTAACTTCCTTAAATATCTGTCTTATGTCATTGATAATAGGAAATGTTTCATCATTTTGCCGTAAACAGGGCAAAACAAAATTCTGAATATAATGTGAAATGATAACAGATCTGCCTTCATCACTAAAGTAAATGGTGATTAATTTCTAGGAAAAGCATCGACCTTGCTATGGTCTCACAGAATGAACACTGCGCATGTGAGCCACAAAATAACGTGTTTTTCTCCTAAATGCATGCTCCGTTCTCTAAGAACAGCTTATGCACAAGCCTACAAACATTAAAACGTTGGTAATCATTAACGTACTTCAGTCTATAAAAACCTAGCGTCGATCAAGTTTGGGGTAAACAGACAGGCGCGCGCACCTCTCTATCCTGCAGCGTCATCGTGCCTGCGCAGTTGGGTTGTTTACCGCGCGCGGCCACTGAACTAGTCACGTTTCTCATGCTTCAAATTTCTCTGGAATTCCTCTGAATGAAAAACACGTTATCAACACCATAAACGCCCCGTATACTTGCATAAATAGCCAGGGGGGCAAACCTCAATAAATATTTTGAATTACATAATGCTCTCGTCCCGCCCTAATGTTTTGTTTAATTACTTTTTGTAAAATGTTTGAATAATTTAGATACTGTTGTGTCCTAAATAGCCTTCACAAATATTAAAACAAACACAAGCAAGCATACAGTATATGCTACCTAAAGACAACTAGCCTAACTACCTAAAAAAACTATTTTACTTTATTACTATTATTATATTTTGCTCATATAATATTATACTATAATTATAGAAAATTTATTTATTTCTAAGGTTGACTTGGCTGTTCCTATGTAGAAGTACTGCAATATTTAGCATTTAATTTGTAATTATACAGTAATGAATAATTGTCTATAATAAAATGCTAAATATTGCAGTTTATTTTTATTTTATTTATTTCAGCCATCTTTTCCAATCAAAACAGCCCATCACATCATTTAAACTCACCTTGTACAGTGGTTGCAGTCTCTTTGAATCCCAGACACACATATGGAGTTGTATGTAATCCATTTATTCCTGCTTTGCAGCAACCTCCAGTCTTAAAGCCCACAAGCTCACAGTTGCCCATCTCTTGTTTCTCCATGAGGTTTAAGGCAATGTAGTTAAGTCCATTCTGATAACCAGTTGAAGTCTCTCGGCACATGGGAGACCCATACTCCTCATCAGAGCCTTCGCTGCTTCGGACGGAGACGTTCTCGACTGAGGCAGAGCTGTGGCGCTTAACATTATGTGCAAAGGAAGGAAAGACAGGTGCAACTGTGGTGGTGGATGAAAAGGTCTCAGAGCTATGCCGCCTCCGGCCCTGAGGGTCTGCTCGGATCACCTTTGCTCCTCCATTTGGGTCTACAGAAGTGGCAGCCAACAAGAAAGCACCAATTCCAGTTGAAACCCCTTGGTCACTCAAATTAAGCATTTGAACCCTGCTAGTGGGGCTGACTGAAGCACTCTCATCATTCAAAGACAGAAATGGAGGTGAGATCTGACCACTGTTGAAACTCATCTCAGTGTAGTTATCTTTACCTGTGCCAGATGGGCATGGTGAGTTGCTCTCTTCATTGCGGAAAAATGCCCTCTCATCAGGTGGGCATGGGCATTCTGCCAGCTCTGGCATTCCATCCACAGGACTGCTGAGTGCTTTCCTCAGTTTAGGAGAGTGTGAATTCTGGTTGAGATTCATGTAGTCTGAGAGGGGGGATCCCTGTCTAATATGGGACAATGAGCCTTGGCTTTCCACAGAAACCATAGAGGGAGAAGAGTACTGTGTAGCAGCAAAGTCTATGTTGATGTACTCACCAGGGCTTTTAGGCTCACAGGGTAGAGGATGTTCTGTCATGCTGGGAAGCATCCTCAGAGTGTCTAGAGATAACCTATTAGGCCTGTTGACTCTTGATCTGTGTGCTATGCCATCGGGCCGATTGAGAGGGGGCAGGGCAGAAACCCTGTTTGCCTCTTCTGTTGGAGTTTGGCTCTGGGGACTCATCAAAACATACTGGTCATCCCCTGCCAGTTTAGGGGTCTGTTGCTTGTTAAAGCGAATACTTAGAGATGGGGAGGGCCGTTCTGTTGGTTCACACTGACCCAGCAAATAATCTGGTGGTGTGGGCGAGACACATGAGTCAACGGGTGACATATTCATATATTCTCCACTCACCGCTCTCCCGTCAGAGCTTTCAAGAGAAAATTTGGATCCAGACCACATCTTCATGTACCCACTGTCTTCTAGAGATCCACTGCTGGGCGAGTTAGTAGTGCAGCCACTGCCTATGGGCTGTGGATGTAACCTTGGGTTAATGATCTGCTTGGGTGCTGAAACACTCATAGGACTCATGGGCATGTAGTGATCATTTTTGCCACACTGAGGTGCCATGCCTGGGGTCATAGGCATGTAGCCATCATCACTCACATTGCCATTAGAGCCAATCTCAATGTCCCCATAATCTTCTGGGTATGATACCTTAGGAGAGGCAGAATTTGTGCTCCGTCCAGAATGGCTGTTTGCAGCCCTCATCAGCATGTATTCATCAAGCGATGCTGAGGAAACCTGGGAGTGTGCTACCTGTTGCCGTGGGGTTGTCAGAGAATACGTCCTCTTCCGGTATGTCTCCACATCCAGCATTTCTCTGCTACTTGGCCACATCTTGTTTTGGGTTGGCCTTTCCATCACCATGTAACCATGAAGCTCACTAGCTTCTCGTGAGGGTGGGGTACTGGAGAGAGAGGAAGGAGTGTCACTCCTGTTTGCTAAGTTGTACCTCACGTCCCCTGGGCTAGAACTGTAATCGTCACATGAGAGGAAGCCAGTATCGTTTGGTGACCCGGAAACAGAATCATTGCAGCTGGAGGGTCTGTGTACTGCGGATGAGCTGGATCCATTCATACTGACTGAGGACAAACTTAGTGGACTTACAGCAGATGGTGGGGAGTGAGACATAGTCATGGACATGGACCTGCTGTGATGAAGCAGTGATGGTTCTGATGCTCGGCAGCCCACAGAGACTGTGTTAGATCTGCTCATGTGGTTCCGGCCAACAGTTGTTGGGCTCCAATTCTCAGATATTGACATGGAGACAGGCCTGGTCATGGTACCCTCCCCTTCACTTGCTGTGCGTATTCGGCAAGAGGAAAATTTGGGGACAGGAGATGTTGCTGCTGTACTGTCCGTCCTTGACCTCCTCACCAATCCTGTCTGACTAGGAGGTAGATTGTTTAGGTTCCGCCTAGTGGGCACTGAGATGGGATTTGATCCCGATGACTGGCTTTTGCTGCGTGGTCTGAACTCAGACAGCTCTTTCATCGCTTTCATCGCTTCTAAAATGGTCTCATGTATATTTTGTGCCACCACAGAATCATCTGCTTGCATCCACAGCTCTCCGGGTCCAGTAGAAGCAGATCTTCCCACCTCAATGAAGAAAAAGCTATCTGAGTGCCCACATCTGCGTATATTCATCAACTGCAGTGTCACAGATGCCACCTCCGAGTTAAGTTTCACAAAGCTAATTGTTCGACTTGATAAGCACAGTCTGTAAACTCCAGTGATATTTCTGCTCTGCCCAAGTCCCTTTGCTTTAAGATTTACTTGCCATACCTCTTTATACGCTGCATTCACTGGTGTAATCATACCGTAATTTCCCTCCTCGAAGCCCACCAGAGATGATGCCGAACTAGAAACGGAGCTGTCACACACTTTTCCCTTACTTAATAAATCGGTTAAGTCTGCATGCCAGCTCTCCTGCTCTTGTTCATTCTCCGCAGCAACAGCAAAATACTCGTCCTTGGTATAGAGTGCTATTAAATATCTGTGTTTCGCGTCAGCGCGCTTGTTTATGCTCAGGCAGGAGTCGATGAATATGACTCTTTTTGCAGCAGACTTGTTTTTCCATTTCTTTTCATTCTCATAGTACTCCAGCCGCACAGGGAGTCCGTCACTCTGATCCTTCAAAACAAAATAGCGACGATGTCCGTGCTTTTGCTTCTTGAGATATCCGCATTTTCTGATGTTGTTTGAATGAACGTTGTTGTCATTTGATAACGCGGGTCCCCCTTTAAGTGGCGGACTTGCCATACTTGCGTTTAAAATTTATTTATTCAGTTTCCAGAACTTCTTATCCATCCGTAGAAAAGAGATGAAAAACTTAAATATCCGAGAATTGGAGATTTCCGCGCTCTTTAGAAATGCGATGTTTTATTAGTTCGCCGCGAAACAACTCCTCGCTCAGAATGACTGAGCTTAAAAACAAACAACATGTGACGTTATACACAGCCCATCTTGGATCAGTGAAAGAAAAACAGTCATATAAGGCGGTGCGATCTTTTAGAGGCGTGTACGCCAAGCCAGCGAATGGAGATTCTCATTGGATTCATTGGCCAGGCGAAAAGATTGACGGTACTTTGACAAATCCGTGACGTAGAAAAAAGGCAAATCCCCCTTTACACAAGCTGTTCTCTCCTCCTCTCAAAACAAACAGCGCTGTGTGGATGACACATCTTCTGTATATAGCCTACGCACTTCAGTGCTGCAGAGACTTTGCGTCTTGTTAACTGTAAAATAAATAATTTTGCCGCTAGCGACCATCAAATTGTTATCATCTGGAACTTGGATAAACCTACAGTGTACTCCAAACACACTGGATATACTCACATTCGAGTGTTGTTGTTTTTTTGCAATGGCGACATATGTGTAGCTGTTTCAGAATAATATTTTAGTCAGACCCAATGTTCGCTTTACACTGTGTGAGAATGTAAAATACGCACTTGTGGGAGTGTGAAAACGCATATGTCAGTTATTAAGATCACAGAGTCATGCAGCCCGTTCTAACTTGTAAACAAGCGTTAAGTCGTAGTGCGCGCGTGCTGCGTGTTACATAACGCATATGATGGTCTATTTTTACGCAATCGGGTGTCCCTGTCTAGCAACAGTGTCTGCGAACCAGACACAATTATTGTACATAACATCAAGAAGAATGCATCTGAATAGCATTCCATCCAGTTGTTTTGTCTTTATAGAGGATTTTAGGTCTACTATGCATCTCGCGTGCGCCGTGCTACATGTATGGATTTTCAGTATTATTTAAAACCATTTATTTTTGAAAGGTGACCTGTTGACAGTTTGTTGATTTTAGAATTAGAGCTTTTATTTAAGGAGAGTCGGAACTTTCTGGAATGGTAGAATACGATCTGTTTGCTCCAGAAAAATGAACTGCGCACAACAGAAGTAAAAATACGCCACCCTCTGGCCACGCATAACACTTTGAACTCCTTCCGTCCTGGTTTATAGCCTCGCTCAAATATAAAATGTACTTTTGCATTTAGTGACGTTATGAAAGCATTACTGTGGGGCCAACAAATGATGAATTTTGCAATTGTAGCAACACATATGTCTACTCATCTTTTCCTTGGTATTAGCTTTAATTGCATTTCACAAATACTCTACAGAACATTTAAAATACCTAGCATGTGATTTTACTGAAATAGTCCACCAGTAATATCTTATCTAGTAGCACTGTAGTTTATTCTGTAGGAAAAATTAAATGAATACTGTAACAGTATAAATTTTATAGATAGATAATAATGTATTAAAAGAATGGGAATGTTTTCTGTGAATGCTGTTTTCCACTCCCATGCAAGAAATGGCGTCACATCAAAGACCAATATGGTATTTATTGCTGACCACTGAGTAATATTTTATAACTGAGATATGCCTATAAACATGAACGTCTTATGTCTATTGCATAATACGCTTGTAAACAGTTTCAACAAGCTTTTGTTTTCCCTGGTAATGATGAGTTCAAATCAGGGCATAAAGTAAAAACAGCACAACAATTGACTGTTGATTCTTTATTAATAATAGATTTGAGCATATAATCTAAGGATTACAAATATTAGATACTAAATGGAGGCTATTTGCCAAATATGGCATTGTACTTAAAAAAAACATACCAGTTCAGTTTATCTCAGTTCGGTAGAACCCACTGGCTATGCAGCTTCTCAGTTTGTTTTATAATCTGATTAGAAAAGAAGATTATGGTATACATACAGTACAGCAGGGCTGATCTTCCTAGGAAAGATTTGGGTCCTTTACACCCCATTCTGAAAAGAGCAGCTGTCTTTTGTTACCACTCGGCTACACACAAAGGCAAACAGTCCTATGGATTAAATACGCTTCAGACATATAACTGCTGTCATATTGCATTGTCCTAAGATTTTGTTGAGCCTGATGTTGTTTGTTGATCTGATCTGTCAGGTCAAGAGGATTGCATCACACAGCAGCATGTGTTTTGAGGCATTAGCAGTAGGCATCTCTAATCTTACACAACAATGAAATAAAGTCTATAAAATCCATTGATCAAAGCTTATCCATGCAAATCTACCTATGCTAGACACAGCAGGCCTCTTTGTGGCAGGGTGGGCCAGCATATTGTCAAGAAAATGGAAATAAATAAATATATATTGTTACACTTTGTATTTACAATATGCTTAGGGTTAGGTTAGGTAAAATAAAGCGTTACCATATAACCACTTACTGTAGTTGTTTATTTTTAAAGCATGTCGTAATGCTATTTACACTAACAAGACAGCAGTACTGTATCAGTGTTTGCATTCTTTGTGGAGGTCTTTGCTGTCCCATAGTGTGAATATTACTGGCAGAATTTTGAAATTATAGTAGTCTATATGTACACAGTTGCCTACTTATTTTTATTAATTGAAAATTCTTTTATTTGGGGGATATATATATATATTGTAGGCCTATATGTGGCGGTGGGCCGGCTGGACCATAAAATGCCAGGGCCGATTTTTCCTCCCAGTCCAGCCATTTATACTGTGGTTGCGACAACTGTAGCCAAATTCCTTGATATGTCGGTGTGTGGTGGCTCTTGATGCCTTGACCCCAGCCTCAGCCTATTCCTAGTGAAATTCTTAAATCGATTTTGCTTGACAATTCACATAAGGCTTTGGTTCTCTTGGTTGGTTGTGCATCTTTTTCTTCCACACTTTTTCGTTCCACTCAACTTTCTGTTATCATGCTTGGAAACAGCAGTCTGTGAACAGCCAGCTTCTTTGGCAATGAATGTTTGTGGCTTACCCTCCTTGCGAAGGGTGTCCATGACTGTCTTCTGCTCACTCAAGTATTGAGGAGCTAAGCCATTCAGGACTTTATAAGTAATTAACAATATTTTTAAATCTATACAATGTTTGATAGGGAGCCAGTGCAGTGTTGACAGAACCAGGCTAATAAGCTCATACTTCCTGGTTCTAGTAAGGACTCTAGCTGCTGCATTTTGAACCAGCTGTAGTCTATTTATCAAGCGTGCA
>JAUMHP010000040.1:3626801-3640445 GCA_032361065.1 Enteromius trimaculatus | reverse complement strand
GTGAAGGGCAAACCTGCAAGATCGGACAGTTTTAGTGATATTGTCTTTGAATGTGAGGTGGTCATCGAAGAAAACTCTTGCAGAAAAGATTTCTTGCAGAAGTTGATGGGGTAATGGATAGTGAATCCAGATGGATGGAGAGATCATGCTGTAAGTTTATCGAGCAGTAATACATTTTTAAAAGTTTAAAGGGGTTACCATAAAGGGTAAACTTATTTTATAAATATATAGCCTAGACGTCAATCCTAAACAACAATAACAATCCTAAACAACAATAATAATTGCTCGGTTATAAAAAGCCCTTTTATGATAATGCAAAGCATGCCTGGGTCTATGATTACGAAATCATACTATAAATATATAGGCTATATATACTGATTTTAACATGCTGACAGATGTTTTGTGGTTGTTTTTTTATTTTTTTTATTTGTTTTATTTTTAAGTGATCAGATAAATGCTGATTACTTTCAAATAGTCAAATTAAGTTCTGTACCAACATCAAATGTTCAACTAAAATTATATTCTCTGCAAAAGAAGCTGCTAATCAACTAAAACTACTGCAAGCACTTAATATCAGGTATGGTTTACTCATTTCACTTGTTGAACAGAATCTGATTGCAAGAATGATTTGAAGTCTGTTCAAATCTCTGTTGTTAGATCAGTGTGCTCTACAGTGCCTTTGACCTTCATCATGTATGTTTTCATTATACTGTATTGTAAATTAAAAAAAATAAAAAATGTTCACCCATTTTTTCCAATCTCCTCACATTTTTCTTACCTGCCTCAAAGTCACAGTCACACTGCAGAGCCATTAGGGAGAGGGCCCTTTGTCTCTTACGTGAGATTCACTTAATATTTGGAAATTATCATTCCCTCGCATACAGGCTTTCGGCATCAAATCTTTATAATTTTAATTAAAAATATATTGTTTTCTGTGATTTTCACATAATTTCGAAGTAAATATTCTAGCCTACAAAACTTACTCAAAAGTCTTATTCAGGGCTATTCAGTATGGGTTTCAGCTTCCCCCAAAACTTCTCTAACAAAATTAGAAAAGTACAGTTTGTGCTGAATACAAAAAAAATTACATGTTGGTCAATAGTATGTTATTAGGCTATTAAAGTAGCTCAAATAAGCACAAATATCAGGGCATGTTAAAACATTTCAAAGACCCCAAAATCACCTCAGACCCCAGTGAGTTAAATAATTACATAAAATCAATTTTGATATTTAATTAATTTTAAAAAGTATTAATAATTATAGTATAATTTTATTGTTAAATATGCAGCTGTTGCTGGGCTTTTTTTTCTGGTTTGAAATGAGATGTATGTGCAGTATGCGAAAACAACCTCAAAAAATCAATGAGATATAGCAACAGCTAACAATGCAGCCAGTGTTTATGAAACAGCAGCTGGTTCTGACAGGATGTAAGCTCATTACTATCAGCTGAGCCATACTATCACAGCTACAAAAACATGTTACCCTCATCGACATGTTTAAATAAAAGCCAGAACAGAAAATGTCATTTTGCTTTAACCTTTAACATGTCTTAATATGTCAAAAACACACAGTTTAAATACTTTGATCGAATACAACATTTAGATCTGTTGCTTGCATTCAGCAAACATGCATGAAGACATGCTTCCTATCGATGACTGCTAAAATTCCGTGGAAAAATTTCCGCATTATTGCTGAAACTACCAAGATTGCAAAATCCTCCAAACAACACGAGACAACTGCAGTCACTATTGCAATAAGTCCTTTTCCCCTTTTTTAAGGCTACTGCTTTTAAAAACTAAATTAAAAGTGAAAAAAATAAATATATCCATATAGTTCATTTTTGTCATGCTCAATTAGATGTACTGAAATTAATTTTTCTGTATAGGACCAGGGATATTCAGAAATTTACAGGACTAGGCTCGTCACTTGATTTCAACATAATCACATGTGGAAGTTAAATTTTCATATTCTAAATATCACGAACTAGTTCTGGAGAAAAAAAATTAATTAATAGAATAATAATTATATACATACATAAAATAATAACAATGTGTGCGTATATATACACAATAACTATTATAAACCTATTAATTTAATGTTTTCCATAAGAAACTTTCACAGCACAGTTCTGCATCTATCTTCGTTATTTTATTGGCCTAAATTGCAATTTGGACACACTTCAATCAATCTTACCCGCCGTATCCCAGATAGAGATGTTGTAGGGACCCCATTGCTTCAAGAAGAACGCTCCGCCGATTGTGCTTAAAGTTTCCTTGAAGCTTCTCTCTGTGTACCTGTGCAGCAGGGACGTCTTCCCTACATTCATGTCCCCCAGGATTACAACTTTAATATCAGGCTTTCTTATTTTCCCAGGAGCAGCCATGGATTTAAAGTTGAAAACTCGGTGATTATCTCAAAATTATAGATTTCCAAATCCGCAATCCATAACAAAAGTTATTTTGGTGGTTGTTTATTTTGTTTCGTATTGTAGAAACACTTTTAGGAGCAGATCTCAACAGGTCTTCTAGGCTTTAGCGAGCTGAAATGGATTTATTCGTGCCAAAACAGGAGCATAAAGTGTCCTTGTGAAAGTGCTCTGCTCCCACATAACGTTATAGTTCACTTCTAACAATGACGAAACAGGAAACTCAAAACCAATTGCACAATGCAAAAAAAGTCCTGATTTAAACTGCAAGTGTCGTCACACAAAAGACCAAAGAAAGTAGATTTTTTATTATTATTATTTATCACTTGGATCTTATAAATTAATCTTTATTGTTCCCATTTTTGTTTAGGAATATTACATTACACAGTCTACTTACCAGACTTTTAATGAATATTACCAAGTCATAATGAATATTATGACAGTTTTGTTTTTTTGATACTTACTTTTTTTTATTATTTTATCCACATTTAAAAAAAAACGTATGCCAGAAGTATTTAAGGAGCCTCTTCATAATGTCTTCAAATATCAAAGGAACAATACTCCCCCCAAAAAAAATAAAATAAAACAAAAAACAGTGCAAGTTTTTTAAACTAACATCAATAATATATAACTTTGCTCTAACTTGTAACATTGCTATGGTTAGCATACCATATTCCATTATGATCATGGTACAGTGGAGGTCAATGCCAATTCTTGAATTTCTCTATCAGAATGGTTGAGACATGTCCTTTAGTTGGTCCCAATGTCCTTTACGGAGACAAATATCCTATAAAATGTTGTTAAACTAAGAACAGAGCTGATTTATTAACAACTGCAATCAATATCATCAGACAAAATGTGGGTACGATTACTAATGGTGTTGCAGCTTTAGTTGCATCTAAACTAACAATTTTTTCAAGGCTTTTCTGTTTCACTGTTATGTTTTTGAAAAGAAGAAAAACTTTACAAAGAGTCACCACTGACAGGCTACAGCTTGAGTTCTAACAGATAAAATTTCGTCCCAATTCAGTATGTCGTTAATTCTTCCTTGTGTCTCCTCTTGTTATTTCCCAGGTGGTGTTTGTGCCTCTGTCCTGAAACCAAAATTGAAATTTAGCAATGTAAGCCACAGTAAGTCTTGAAGTGTGTTTTCTCAGATAACACTGGATGGTCTTACAAGAGTTCAAGGAATCAATAAAGAATATGTAAAGGAAATGCGTTACATGGGTAGACAAATGTTTGGTGACTTTTAAGATATCTCAGCAAGTCTAATTACTTTGTAATTATGTTTTTATTTTGGTTTGTTTTTTAAACTCAAATAACAACCATGGATTTTCCTTTAAATGCTCTTCTGCACTTAGTCTAATATAATGAAATCTTACCTGAATGTGGACTCCAAAGGGTGCTAGATTATTCCTTAAAGCATCGCAGGCCTTCAGCAAAGGCACTCTGTCAGGCTGTGGATGCCTTTTCTGAATTTCAGAGCCAGTGCGGGGATCTTGTGGAGCTTGATCTTCCACAGAAAGAGCAAATTTACGAACCTTACTCCGAAAGTGCACCAGTTCCTCTACCACATTATTTAAAACTCCAGAGGAGTCATGGACTTCCTAAGGAACACAGAGTACAAATGATTTAAAGTGTTGCAGTGATTTAGTTATATGAAGAAAAGGAATGTCATTGCCTACAAAAAATACTTTGTTCATTTTGTTCTTGATATTTACCAGGTTGCTCGACAATAAAAACATACTGCATGTTTAAAACATAAAAATAATTTGTATACCTTTTAAACCAATGAGTCTCATATTAACAATCATGTTTTTACTGTTAGTTAAGATCCGAAGTATTTGTGAGATTACATTAAGGAGATCACTGCATTATTTGCCCACTACAGTGTAATGGCTACACAACTGATCACATGCCACAAAAAAAGCTCTCATGTTTGACTTGTGACAAACAATGAGGTCTGTTCTCACATAATGGTTGAGGTCCTGTTTACCATATTTGATGTGCTCTATGCATGTGTGTTGTTCAATGGTTATGTCTAAATACAGAGATTGTGACATTCCATAAGCCTTGACTCCATTACTTTTAAATTTTCCTTATGTCATTTTTTTTAAGTTGCACAGACTTTCAATGTATGGGCAAAATTATGAGAGAATATTAAAATGAAAACATATATCTCGGTGCCATTTTTGCCCCAAGTATCCATTCATTTCCAACCCAGATGTATTTCCTATATCTGAACATTACAGAAAATCACTGGGTTGGCGACGATAGCCTTGTTGGCAGCATGCTCACATACAGCACTGTTGCACTACGGGCATCTTGTTTTTGAATTCTGGCTCAAGGATCTTTCCTGATAAAACACATACATTAATTTTAAAGTTTGACCTTTTACCTTTCTGTCCAATAGATCAACTCCAAAAACACCCATGATTTCCCTGACATAGGACAACATGGCTCCAAATACAGCAGGACTCCTTGGCCCATCAACCTTCAAACATATATTTTTTTTCATATTTGACTAATAAATATAAATATAAAACATCTAATTTAAGATGTACAATTTTGTATAATGACAAAGAATTTAAGGCCTCAGTGACCTACCCTATGGTGTTACCTTAGTAGCAGGCTGAAGCTGACAGTTGCCATGGTGAATGAGGCTCATAATGGCATCCACAGCTTTTGGGGTGTCAAAATCATTAGCGAGTGCTTTGCGAACGCTGGACTGTGTAGCAGACAACCTTGAACAAACCAAACAAAGACGGACGAGATGAAAATAAGCTGTAGACATGAGCTCACATATCAGTCTCTGCATGCTGTGATCTGTCTTTACCTCTCCCAGAGAATTCCCTCCTCTACAGGCTGACACTGTAAGCGGCCCTGCATGTAGACCTGTGCGCTGTGGCAGAAGGCAGAGATGGTGGACAGGGTAGATTGGGCTTCACTCATGCTTGCATCACTATAGTCGATTGCTGGAAAGTTTAGAAGACCCACAGTAAATGTAAAGCATCTGCTTTTTTGCTGCAAAACTGCGGGAGTATTACTTTCAGCTTGTAACACATACCTGATCTGTATCTGGTCAGAAGGCAGAAAAGTCGAAACTCATTAGCAGTGTAAGATTTCAGAAAATCCTAGATTATAAAGAGAGTTAGATTGAAAGGAATACTCTACCCCAAAATTAAAATTTCGTCATTAATCACTTACCCACAATGCCATTCCAACTAACAGCGCATCTGTGTATCACAACTGACACAGCGCACGTTGATTGCATCCAGCTGGTGCTCTCCATAATGGTGCTATGCTATGTTACAGTGCCGAATTGTCATTATTTTTGTTTTCTTTTCATACAAAAAGTATTCTTGTCACTTCATAACGTTACGGTTGAACCACTGGCTATACAAACCACCTGTAGTAATGCACTAATCCCACTATATGCACACTCTAAACACTCCCTACTACAAAGACTCAGTAAGATAATATATGTCTACTTCTCTACAAATTAATGCTTACTTATAGCATTGAACTACAAAACCTTTTTGCACTATGCACTGCTTCCCACAAAATCTCTCTTCTGTACAAAATCTCTCTTATTTCATGTAAAAAAAACATTATTTATATATTTTTTAATAAAGCACAGTTAAAACAACACAAGCTTGGCCATCATGCTGTACAACCACAGTTAATAAAAGGAGACCCAAGACACAGAAGGAAGAGGAGGACAAAAAGTGAAAGATTTTTGGAAGCACAATAAGATACGCCAGAGGCTAATTCTAATAAATACAATTTAAAATTTATTTTAAAAGATCCAAGTGCAGGTGAGAGTCTCAAATGTACAGGCAAGCTATTTTGGTCCTGCGAGACACAACATCTCGTTCCACTATATGTCCACAGAATGACAATAAAGCTCGACTTGACTTGACTGATGGGAGATAGAGTATTTAGATGATGTCATTCATTATTTCTATAAGTTCTAGACCTTGACAGTGTAATTTACTTGGCAGTCAATGTGACAGTCACAAGCATCCCAGTTTTTATCCAAAATATCTTAAATTTTGTAACCAAGACTAATGGTTTTACAGGTTTTGAATGACATGGGGTAAGTGATTAATGACAAAATTTTCATTTTGAGGTGAAGTAACCCTGTAATGTATAAATTATATAAATGATTATTTGTCAGTTACCTTTATAGTTACATAATTCCTCAAGGATTTTGACATCTTCTCCACGCTTCCTTTCAAATGAAGGTGCCCTTAAAAACAAAGTTTTTATTAAACTTCATCCAAGTCAGCAACAATAAAAATACATTTTCAGAGATGTATGTAACAGTGTGCAACCTATAATTTTACTTAATAATTTTACCACTACCCTTTAAACCAGAAGACTAAATGTATTACCAGAGTGCAGGAAGTAGTTTCCCCATTGTTCACATTGATGATACGCCTCGGACTGAGCAATCTCATTCTCATGATGTGGGAAGGCAAGGTCAATTCCTCCAGAGTGGATGTCCAGCTGACTTCCAAACACTGAACTGCAAATAAGACCAGCAAACAAGTCCAACAAGCATTTATTGATGCTATCATTTCATTACATTATTCTGATTCATATTTTCTTTGGTGGGATAAGATTTTAGAATACATTCCCATTGGGTATGATAAGTGTACATTTCTGTTGCCTTTAATACATGGGAAATACTGCTATCCGTAGTGAGTTCTGTGATCCTAGAAACAATCTAGAAATGTATGTCTCATGGTCAACACAATAACAAATGTAATTATAGGAAAATAATATAATATTTATTTATTATGTATTCATTTTAATATCTAATTTATAAAAAGAAAACTGATTGTTTAAATGATTTTCCTTTACATTTTAACTCTCACAATTATGTATGTTATTTACAAAACATACACACATAAATAATTACCATCCAAATAGGGCTTAGAATTCTACTGAAAACAGTGTTATATTTCTTCAAGCTACTGCCTTAAACTATGTTTACAAAGAGTAAATGTACAACT
Organism: Enteromius trimaculatus; assembly: GCA_032361065.1. Lineage (NCBI taxonomy): Eukaryota > Metazoa > Chordata > Actinopteri > Cypriniformes > Cyprinidae > Enteromius > Enteromius trimaculatus. Next base: position 3,632,999 of record JAUMHP010000040.1, on the reverse strand, counting down.
GACATCCATTCAAAAATCAGAGGCAAAGCAATGCAAAACAAATACCAACACAAAGTGATAATTGGTTTGACAAGGAAAATACCTAGCAATCGTGGAACATTCAATGTGCCACCCAGGTCTTCCTTGTCCCCAAGGTGACTCCCAATGAGGTTCGTGTGGTTTGGATGTTTTCCACAGAGCAAAATCTCTTGGATCTCTTTTATCCTGAACCCCTAAAATACAAGAAACAGCATTATTACTCAGCATTATTTAGGTTAGCTTCTAACACAATTGAACTACACAAAACTGGCTTCTCTCAACTACAGACATGACGTATATTAATAGTAATAATAACAATTGTTTAGCATAAATGTGCAGTGGGAAAACACGTGTGATTTAAGACTAAGGAAACTATTTACATTTACTGTTACTGATGATGAAGACCTCCAAAGAAACCAAAATATCATAAACATACCCAGCTCCCCAACAACCCCTGCAATGTTCACGAGCTTGCCATAGCGGTTCCCAATTGACTGAGTGTCGAAGTAGACGTTCCCTAGAACAACGAATAATACTGGAAATTCAGTTTCATCTTCTATTCACTGTTGGGAAGTAAAAAATAAACAAGAAAGTTTGACGTGTATGTGTCAACAAATAGCTAGAGAGAGGCACCTAGACTTGTGGCATAGGCATGTCCATTTCCGATAATACGCCCTATAAAAGCTACAATCTGAGGTATGTTGTCTGTCACCCTCATGTATACAGCTGGAGGAAGAACCTGAACAAAAACAAAAAAAACAGTCAAATTAATATTTTAAACAAAATAAACTCCAAACAACCAAAAGTGGTGATTTACCCGCAGCGCTTGCATGTCCTTCTTAAACTCTTCCTCGTGCATTCTTGCTAGGACCGTGGGAGAGATGTTTTGCTGCAAAACACAGAAAATAAAATAAAATCGATAAATATTTACATCCTTCCAAGACTAATCTTGTATTATATATTATCAGCTGGCACTTACCTCAAGGCTTCTTTGTATTATTTTATCATCAATGTCAGTGATGACCATGACGTGGATGACATTGATTTCAAAAATTCTGGATAAGATCCTTTGCAGAATGTCAAATCTGACATACGAGCTGCATGCAAAAAAAAAAAAAAGCTATTATTTCTCAATAAAACACTAAAACAAACTGTGCTTCTTTCAGTCTTCTTCATTTAGTTGTCAAGCAGAAAAACTTACCACGCATGTCCGAGATGTGCATGATCATAAACCGTAGGTCCACAGCTATACCTGAAAGCGACAGAAGCATGTGTAATATACATGTAGGAAAATTTCTATTATGGACCACCACGTGCCTTACCAGGTAGCAATTCTTTCTTGTGCCAAAACCAGAGGTTCTAACTGCTTGGTGAGGCTGTTGTAAGTCTTCACCCCGGTGTCAAACCCCACTGGTTTTGTCCACTTTCTATCCGCTCTGCTGCATACATAACGACTGGACAGCAGTGAAGTCTTTGTAATACCATTATGAATCGAATGCCTGATTCTATAGCCAGAATTAAGCAGGCTTACATTTTCAATCAATGCTAAAGGAAGCCTCATTTTCATCTTACTGCATTTCTGCATTTTTACTGCAAATATGTTGCATAACCTTGACGAGCAATACGTCTAAACATTTTAGCGTATTTTCCGATTTGGATTGATGACGTGTAGATGTAGTCTATCTCTTTAAAGTCTAATGTCCTCGATGTGTCTTTACGATCTGTTTCTTTTTCGTGTCAGCACATGGAAAGTTCAGCTATTGGTAAGGGTCCATAACTCTCAACACACCAGTTAACTGTCACATTCACACACCGAGCTCTCTGAGCTGTTTTGCAGGTTCTTCTGCTGCTACTTCTTTAATGACAATCTACTCTTTAGGAGCACTGTCGCCACCTACTGTACTGAGCGGCGAACTGTACATGTGCCGTGCAATTATTATTTGCACAATTTTTTTGTCTTGTCTGCTTTCCTAACTCTGCAGTGCCATTCAATACTGCATACATAAATTCAATTCAGTTCTGCTCATTTTCATACTGTCTGATTATTAAATTCTTAAAAGGTTCCTCTGATTCATTGTTACATTGCTTTAAGAGCTATTTGCCTTCATTTTGCACTTTTGTTTCCATTCTTTCACTTGACAAGATATTTCAGAAAATGTTTTGGAAAAAGTCTGGAGTGGATTCTACTTTTTAGATTTCATGAGCCTGCTGTTATAGCAGACAACAGCTCAGTTTAGTTCCTTCATTCCTATACCCATGCTCTCCTTGTGCTGACAATTACACACACATGTGGGTGTGCACATTCCCATACAAAATCAACAAAAATGTATGAATTTATATCTACACTGAAAAAATTTTATATTTTTGATTATCCTGTCATCAGGTGCTTTTGCAACTTCCAAACAAGTTTGCTTTTATTTTGTTCTTATCATATCACCTTTCACTGTGCCTATTTACTTTTGTAACACCTTTGATCATTTGGCAGGATGTATGTATTGATTATGTATCAGTATATTAATTTCAAAAAAGTTTTTTTTGATTTTGCAATTTTATTTCTGTGCCATTGAAAAGCACTTTGGAAAGAGATGCCATTCGTAGGGACTTTTCAAATGAAAGTGAACAACAGAATCCCTTCACAAACTAAGGGTCCTTCCAAAAGATCTTGGTTTACAAATTCTAACAATACATTGTGAAGCAAATTTGTAAGTAAAATAATTAAATTTGTGTTTATTTTTAATACTTTTATAATATGAATGTTATGCTTTTTAATGTAATATTTTGTAATACTTGCAAATAAATCAATGACAAAAATAGTGTTTTTAATGGGTTTTTTATTTTCATTATGTTTCACTAGAATGGTCTTATTATGTGTGTATATATGTATACAATATTGAATATATATTCATATTCCCCCTTCTGGTATCCCTCGGTGGGGATAAAATGAAAAAGTCTCGTTCTGAATCAAACAAATCGTGATTCGTCATCCAGTTGGAGCCATTCGAATCATTCTGTTATGCAACGGACTAAAAAGCCGTATTTGTGTTGTTAACAGATCACATAAACATTAGGTTAGGCTATAACCTTATATCTGGACAGAAAAAAGTTTTCAAAAGTATCCCCTCTGCTTTTTTTTAAGTTAAGTTTAATTGACTCCAAATACCAGGGTAACAATTCCTTTTTTCTCAATCACTTGTTTGTGTTCATATTCCCCATGTGGCATATTTAGAAATGATTTATTGCTTTAGATAGGGCGAAACAATATCTTTGATTTGTATACATCTTGAATTATTATTGCCATTATTATTAAATTGTTAGTTGTAGGGGTGTAATGATACGCATATTCCTATTGAACCGTTCAGTTCGGTACGCATTACAAACTGAACGATTCAGACTATTACTTTTATATTTGGAAAAGAAAAAAATAAATAGAATAAAGTGTGTAAAACATAATGTTTTCAGTGCTACGCTCAACAAGGCAGCGTAAACAATGTGACAGTCTACATGCTGTCTGCCCCTCCCACCCCCAAACAGAAGAAAACGAATAGGTTACATCCATAACCCAGGTTCCCTGAGACATGGGAACGAGTACTGCGTCTGCTAAGACACTATGGGAAAAATTCCTTTTTTCCTCCTAACTGAAGCCTATTTAACATGCAGTGAAACTGCACAGCCATTGGTTGTGCAGTGGTAATTTTTTAAACCAATCGGCTCGCCGCCATGCTGTGGCAACCAAAGGCTGGCTCCTGCCGAAGCTCATCTGAGGGGGGTGGGGCCGTCTATATATGGAGGCTGAACCACCACAGGACTTCAGGGTACTTCGACTGAAGCGACGGGCACTTACAGTGTGGCATGGAATGCAGTACTCGTTCTCGTGTCTCAGGGAACCTGGGATACAGTAGTAATCTATCTGTTCCCTGTCGACACTTCACTCGTACTGCGTCTGCTAAGACGCTATGGGAACAGCATCAACACGCCGCGCTGTAGGTGTAGAACGATGACAGTGAGTCACATAAGCATGCAGAAAATATTTCCCCGCATAATGTATCATATCATCCTTAGCATTAAGGCGTGTAAGCCTAAGCTCGCGGCCAAGCATGGCGATCGAGTATTTACATAGAGAAGGGCTAGCGAGCCAAAGCTCTCACCCAGTGCCCATCAGCAGTCTGGCGGGGAGCAAGTATATTTCAGCAGAGGCCCCTAGCTGAATGAGCGTATACTCCTATGGGGTAGTCCTGGCCCATAGAGGAGTAAGCTTAGCAAAATAGCATCTGAACCCATTTAGAGAACCTTTGCTTTGATACCGGTAACCCTTAGGAGCGGACACCGAAGCAGATAAAGAGCTGGACAGACCACCTAAAGGCGGCTGACCACACAATGTAGGCTCTAAATGCCTTGAAAGGGCAGAGAGGGTTAAGTCATGGCCCTCGTACGGAGGTAGCGCCGAACGAGGTACCACCTGCACTCTGAACAGAGTGGAGAGCACATTCGGTATATAACCAGGCCTTGGTTTCAGGATGACATTAGACATTTGGCCTGAAATCGAGGCAGGCAGGGCTAACAGACAGCGCTTGCAGATCGCCTATTTGCTTGACTGATGCCAAAACCAACAGCAGAACAGTTTTCAGCGTCAGCGCTCTCACGGTAGCCGTTTGCAGGGGTTAAAAGGGCACGCCTCTGAGGGTTTCTAGCATGGTGGGCAGGTCCCACGTGGGGATGGAGCGAGGGCGAAAGGGCCTGAGCCGTCTAGTTCCTCTTAGAAAACGGATAATAAGAATATCCTTGCCCACAGTCTGGCCTGCTTTAAGGTCGCGGTGGGCTGCTATGGCCGCCACATAAGCCTTAAGGGTGGATGGGGTGCGACCCATGTCCAGCAGGTGCTGCAGAAGGCTAGAATCAGAGATATCGATTCAGTTTGGCGGGGACGTGAATTGTTCTTATCGAGCGCAGGTTGTGCCTATCTGAATAGGCGCTTCGATGACAGACCCCCCTGGCGATTTGTGTATGACACTACAGTCATACTGTCTGAATGAACCAGAACGTGAGCGTTCCCCAGTTGCGGCAGGAAAACGTGATAAGCATGCCATACTGCCAGCATTTCCAGAAAGTTGATGTGCAAGCTGCTTTCTACATCTGACCACAGGCCTGTGGCCGGTGAGCCCTCGTGCAGCGCGCCCCACCCCTTTGTGGAGGCGTATGTCGCTATCACTTTCCTTCAGCACACAATGTGGAGGGGAACATCTCTGATTTCCATTGAGTCAATTACAGTGCCCAGGAACATATTTGTTGGCTGGGCATCAGCATGCTCTTAGCAAATTTCACATTGAGTCCGAGATGGTCTAAGTACAGGATTCAAAGGATTCAACGCATTTATTGTCATATGTGCAAAAGAAATTGCATTTCTCTGTGCAATGAAATTCTTTTTTTGCTGTCCACAAACAATGCTGAGTAAAAAAAGTAAATAAGTAATGGAAGATTTAAAAATTAGAGATTAAAAAAACGAACATAAATTAAATAATAAATAAATAAGGATAAATAAGTGTGCAAATGTGAGACAAATATTGTATCAGTAACAATTGTGTGATTATAGTGAGAAATGTGCAAAGGAGCAGAAGTTGAGGTAGATTGATGTGCAAAAGAGCTTAGTATACCAGGTGGCTTAATGTGCAGAATTACAGTAAGAGGTCAGCTGTTTAGGAACAGTAGGGAAGAAGGAGTTTTTTAAATGGGAGGTTCTAGATCTGACACTTCTGAACCTAAGCCCCGAAGGTTCTAAACAAAGTCCATGTTAGGGGTGTGTGGGGTCTTTGAGGATGGAGGCAACTCTCCTATGGACTCTGCGTTGGTAGATGCTCTGCAGGGAGGGCAGCGGAGTCTTGATGATTTTCTCCGCAGTTGTTATTATCACTCTCTGCAGTTGTTATCTCTCTTTTCGGACCATAGCAGTGGTGTTGCCATACCAAGCAGTGATGCAGCTGGTCAGTGTGCTCTCCACAATGCAGCTGTAGAAGCTGCTGAGGATCTTGGTTGACATACCAAACTTCCTCAGCCTTCTCAGGAAATACAGCCGCTGTTGGGCTTTCTTGACCAGCTGTGTGGTGTTATGTGTCCAGGTGAGGTCCTCACTGATGTGGACGCCCAGGTATTTATAGCTACTCACTCTCTCCACTTGAAGCTCCCGGA
>JAUMHP010000040.1:3594434-3626552 GCA_032361065.1 Enteromius trimaculatus | reverse complement strand
ACATTAACTCAGGATCAAGCCTGGGTTAACAAAGAAAGTTGATGAGCTTCATCATGGTACCAATAATGTCTGATTGCATCATTTTGGATTTGTCAACCCAAAACTAATCCTGTAACTCTGAGTTTGTTTAGCCACCATCATGGTACAGGCCCCAGGTGGATTATTGTGGGGGTTTATCAGCTTGTCTGAACTTTCTAACTGCAGAGGATCCATGAGTGGCAAGTGATGCAATGCTAAATTTCTCCATATCTGTTCCTAGAAGAAAATGTTTAATATACATCCTGGATGGCTCAAGGGTGAGTACATTTTCAGGAAATATAAATTTTGGGGTGAACTGTTAAGTCATGTCAAGAATGCCATATGCTATAAAAATGTCATATTAATGATTGGGTATGACAAATAATGACGAAAAAAACACAACAAAACCTTACCATTAGGATGAAACATTTTTGAGACAAATCTGACTGTGGGTGGTTTATTTGGGTATTCTTCTGTGAATTCTACGGTCAATTTGAATGTACCTATAACAAAAACAGACTTGAAGCATGAATACAAAATACTTAATTACTAGAACTTATTTACCTCAAGAAGTAATGTAGATTTACCATCTTCAAAGGGAGTTCCTTCTGGCCTGTGAAAAAAAAAAAAAAAGAATGAAAAGTGGTCAAATTTGTATAACCACAATAATGCCACCTTTCGCTTTTAGTTTCAGTGCTTTGAAAATACACAGGCAAGTTAGACTATTCAAGACAAGCATCAAAGAATGGTTTTATGACATATTAAATGTTGACCAAATGCTCAAATTTCATAATAAAGAAACGTAAACCTGGAAAGATGCTAAATTTGGTTTAGTCCACAGGACCAACCTGCTCACAAGAAGTACTTACCCAAATATCACTGCATTCCATACCATGATATTGTTTTCTGATGGAGCACCGCTTACACCAGCTGGAGGATCCTCTTGAAGCCTTGCGTTTGTTTCAGAACAAATAACGGAGTTATTAGAACAGATTTAGATTTAGAAAGGTCCACAAAAACAAAACAAATAACTTCACTTTTAAAATACATTTAACAGATTTGCAGTTTTACTTAAACGAAAAACGTGGGGTTTTTTTTTTACATTTCCTGCAATCAAAATAATTCCCTTCTACATGTTTCTTCACATTCAGGTCTTTTTAAGGTAACATCCGGGCTCAGTAAACAACAGCTCTTCATATATATTTTTCTCATGATTCACCTTTTAAAATCCCTCATGAGTCGCCTTCGTGCTGGAGTAGACATTGCTAAAACTGTAGAAGTGTCAGACAGAAATTTGGGTTGTTAATATTACAATAATATATGCCCTTTCCCTTCTCTCGAAACGTCCTCGACTCGAAATTTGCTTTTCGGCTCTGCTTGGAGGATTTCAACACGGAATACAGACGATACCACTGTCGTACTGCTGTGGGGTGGAAAATAATTAACGTTTTGGAACCAAGGTTTTAATGTACAAAGCCATTAAAAATAACTCGTATAATTTAAATGATCCACATATGTACTGTTTATGGCATAATTCAATAAATGTATGATGTTGTATTTGGTATATTACAGCAGTTACACGGGTTAAAAAAAGCTGCACTCACCCCCTTTTTGAGGGATTAAATCGAAGATCCATGTGTTACAGGCGGAGCTCTAATGACGTTTTAGGCCTCGCAGTAAAGGTCGACGAAGACAGGTGACACCCGTGTTTCCAAACACGTGAGACAGGAAACCGTGGTGGGCGTATCAGTTTCCCATGGGAACAGTTTGCTTATCAAATTTCATCTTTTGTTGTGCACCACGACCTGTCTTTATTTCAGACATGGCATGGTGTATTTAAAAACAAAGTAACTGCATATACAATGCACATAAAGACTATGTAACGGAGTAATAAGGTTGTAAATTCGACAGATGGTCAATTTTTAGACGTCCGTGTGGATCGCATACAAAATGAATGTCAGTGATGAATTGATTCACTGAAGGCGATGTAAGAAAAACTGATAAAACTTAACTTTTACACAGATATTAATACATCTTTACTACAGCTATACTGTATTGGATACCAGTCTTAAAATAGCAATGGGGGAAGCTTTTGAGTTGTAGTTTTTTTATTAGAACACAGGGTAGAATGTTATACATCTTAAGCTTTATTTAAAAAAAAAAAAAAATTTTTTTACAGACATCATGTCAGCTTTATGTCTTAGGGAAAGAACTCACAAGAATACAACAAAAATCATACAAAAATTCCCCTTTTTCAAAAAACTAGTATTCATTGGCAACAAATAAAAGATAAAAACTCACAATTAATTCACATAAAAAAAACAATTCCTTGTACAACTTAACATTCTAACATTTCATTTAAGGGGAGAAAAGATAACTAGGCTGAGTTCAAACTCATACGCATATTAAAAATAAAGTCAATAACTCAAATACAAAAAGCAATATAATTTTCCCCCTTTGGTAGAAAGATTGTCCCCTCTTATCAAAAACAAATACCCAAAATCCAAGCCTGCATAAAGGTGCAATATAACCCCTCAGTTTAAGGCGGATAGTGCTGCCGTCAACGTGACCACTTATAATCAAATGGACAGAACTTAATTTGACTTTATGATCCATGGAACAGCTGCATAGCGCTGAGAACCTCTTGGTCGTAGTGCTGCTCTACCTTCACAATGGTGCTGTGCTCCTGACAGCTACTAGCATCTTCCAGGTCCTCTGCTGTATCTCCGAAGCCATGGTAGTGTCCATAGCGTAGATGCTCACCAGAGTCAGGCAGGAAGGCACCCCAGGCAGGCCGGTGAGATACACAGCTGCTTGGGCTGCCATTGAGGTGCAGTGAGCCACACATGTCCATTCTTGACTCAGTTGGAATGGTCTCAACCCCATTAAATTGGGACTGATAGCACTGCCCATTTGTGGCGAAGCGGTTGACAATGATACTGTTCTGCGACCCATGACCATTCCTCAAACCTGTGGCTATGGCTTCATCTGTCATTCAAAACAAGACATACGTCAGAAAGTGATGAGCAAATGGTCTTGATTACACATAAACTTGGGCCAGACCAGCAGAGAAACAAAACATTTTTACTTGAACTTTTTTGTTCAAGTGTACAGTATATTGTCTTGTTTTCAATGAACTATTATTGCATGTCAACACACAGTGCACACCTCCAAATGGTTACAAGGAAGTTTAAATGCCTAAACCTAACTGCAAAAGTCAGCAATAAGAAAAACTTACCAAAACCATAACTATCATCAAATAAGTCAAATTGCCAAAAGGATGCTTCAGTGTTTCAAAAAGATTATATAACAAAAATTACAGAAGCACAATTACTTTGTAAAATATTAACCAACGCATTGATTAATGTGTAAATCAGTTAATGCTATCATTGTAAAATATATTGCTGGAAGATTCAGAAAATATAACTATTACATACAAATACTATATTAAGTTAACAGTAACCATTTTTATTTATTTATTTTTTATTCAGAATAACCATACACAGATTATATGGTTCATGGAAATAAAGCAAAGAAAAAGTCTGCTATGTAAGTCAAATGTGAGCATACTGACAAAAAAAAAGGTTCTTAAAAAAAAAAAATATATATATATATATATATACTAGCCAAATCATTTGCATTGACTTATAAATAAGCGTAAGAATTTGTCCATAGCCAGGGGCCAGGAACAGAAGTCATAGATGTGGGCTCCAACATTTTTTGGGAGGGAGAGGGGTTCTTCAAAGAAACACTGTCCTCATGATGTTCAAGGTCAATAGACATTGGTGGAGAATGTCCAGTCCCACCTGATTGGTTTTCAGCAGTTGATTCCACATTCATACTCTCAATCTCCTCTCCAATTCCATTGTTTGTCTTCACGGAAACATTCATGCCTAAATGGAAAACAAGCAATACAGTCAGAATTTCCCCTCCTTTAATTTAGTTCTGGTTTTGTGCCCAAATACATGTGATTAAATGCACTACAAAATAGACATACTCTCAGTTCTTGCTTTCTTCATTTGGTTCGGCTCTGTGCAATCAAGTAATCTTTTTCTATTGGCAATCCCATTCAGAAGACTGCGGCCTTGGATGTGTGGATGGTCGGTCCCATTATGGGCAAATCCATTTATCTGATTTAGCTGGTTGTGTGCATTAGAGAGGAGCTGAGCGCAATCATGGAAGCCTTGAGCATGGGCCAGATCTGCTGCAGTCAAACCATTTGCATTCCTCAAGCTGCACAGTGGGTAAAAAACAACAACAAAAAGATAAGTCAGGTCTGGAATTATCTAACTTTCTGTTATACTAATGTTAACTATTTTTTTATTTCAAAGACTTTCCCTTTTATTCTATAAGCTAGTTTCAGGAAAGGCCCATAAATGTATACACTGCAACCGGAAACAGTAAAGTTCCGAAACCTTTTTCCTTAAAGATCATTTTTTGTGGGGAAAAAAACCCTGAACACTTTATCCAACGTTTTTTTTTTTGTTGTTTTTTTTTAAATGCCATGTTAAAGGTTCAGTACATATTTATCTCTGATTGCAGTGTGTGCACTTAAATGAGAATTCAGACATGAACCAACATCCTAAATGGATAAAAGACATCTGGACCAGATGATTATTCATATTACATTCTACATATAGTTTTAATGTCAAATGTTTGACTTTTTCTCAGATGGACATAAGATTACTGTCTGAATGACACTGATATTCAAAGATACTGATTTAAAGATTGTAGCCTTAGAATTATGATCCTATGGATTCCTTTTTGGAAAACCACCCCCCAAGTCAAACTTCTGGCCAATTCTGTCTTTCTGCAATGTCTTTACAATATAATGAGCAGGAATAACTTCCGGGTCAGTAGTTGGTTCATTTATGAATTCGGTTTTTGCCTCTCTCTCAATCTCTCCCTTTGCATTTAAAATATGGTTTTACATGGAAAACAAGTAAATAAACAGTACAAAATTAAACACAAATTCAACTTTTCAAAAAAAAATAAAAATAAAAAAAAAATACATGATTGGCCTGCATTAACTCATTCCTTCCTAAACATCCTTTTATCTGATAAAATATTAAATGCTTCCAAGTATTTTTACTGAATACTTTAATCTTGAAACATGCAATGAAAACATCAGACAACGCCAGACAATTCTTAAGGCACTTAGTAGTTAAGGATAACCATTTCTGTGCTCCAAGCAGAGACGTGGTACACTACGCTGACAGAATGTGAAAATTTGTGAACGTTAACCCTAAAATGCATTCATTTCTGATCTTCATTGTGTTACTTGTTTTAAAGCCATTTTTAAGTAATAAAATAAATTATCAAAAGGTCACATAGATCTATTATACATGTAGTATAATTGTAATTTACAGATTTACAGTTGTACTACAGGTACATCTGATCCCTGAATCTGATTGGCTGAGAGATCTTCCATCTAGTAGAATTAGCATGGGAACAGCATTTGTATTACTATGCTTACACAACTGGTCCAACTAGTGTCATGGGAGGAGCAAATTCACTACAATTTTTATAAATACCATTGTTGTGTAACACTTTAATAGCAGACAAGAATGCCAATTTAAAATGGCCGAACCATTTCGAAACAAAGCAAGTGATTAGCTTTATAAATGAATCAATTAATTACTAAAAGGATTACTTCATGGAGCTAAGCTAAATGGTAACATAGCAGTGCTGCAAAATTGAGTGATGGGAGGGATATGCATCAACTTGTTTAAGTTGAGGAAAGAACATATTGGAATATAGAAACACTTGAGTTTTCCTTTAACACTGCTTTAACTCTTCCAAGGTTTTTTCACCATTCTGTTAAGTGCTTTGACACAATCTGTACTGTTAAAAGCACTGTAAAAGTAAAGTTAACTTGACTGCTTTATACAAGTTGTCAAGTTACGCCTTTAAAATGCATTACAAAAATACAAATTAGATGCATTTAACTGCAAACACAAACTGATGACATACTCGATGCTAAATCCAATGGTTGAACCCTCAGCACATAGAATCAAAACACACTGCTACAATTAATTGTCTGGCATTGAAAATAAAGATGTCCTACACGGTTTGCTCTAGGAAGCATTTAACTTTTTAATAAATGTTTTACTTGGTAATTCTAACACAGTTTACTACTTTTGCAAGTGTTTTCCTATTCAAGTTGATTATTGTAGCATCAGCATTTATTATTGAGCCTCCCCTTATTCATGTTAGTTGAGAACAAATAAGTAAACAAATCTTGCAGGATAAGTAACAAGACAGTGCTGACTAGGCAAAGCATGCAGGTCTAAATGCTATCATGACTGTTCTCCTAGAATCAAAACCAATCACCACAAGAAATACCTCAACAGATTGCCAGTGTGTAGATACTGAAGGAAGCGATAGTGTGAACACTCAATGTAAGGGTGTTCGCTGAAGAACGTGTGGCAGCAGTTTTTGGAATGCTTCCCCCCTTTTTCTGGGCTTTACTTGAGAAAATCAAGTCATGTTCAAATTCAACCGCTGCAAAACATTGAGACGTGTAGGGATTTTCCTTCTCTGTAATGGTTCACAATGGATCTTCAATATTATTTTTTTTATAAACATGCTACTTTAATCAGAAAGGTCACAGATAATTTCAAACAACTGATAAAATACACATCTATGATGCATTAAAAACAAGCAGACATTCATAAATTATATCTATATAAAGCTATGACACATCCTTGCTTTAAAGTATCCTTGTGTTCTGGGGACCTATTCCCTGACCAGCTTTTCTTACGACAGAGATTATGTGCCAATCTGACTAAAAATGCGTTTCACTTAGTATTGACGTTTGCATTTTCTGACAGTCAAGAGATTATAAAAAAAAAAAAATTAAAGAGAGCCATGGCCTATATATTAAACTCAGATGAGACACAACTAAGGCTGTCAAAGATGAAAATAATAAGTTTTTAAAATGTTTTAATGAATACTGTTCCTCTTTCTGGCTAACTGAACTTAAAAAAATAATAATAATAAATAAATAAATAAATTGTATCACACATTGAAGTGACACTGTTCAGAAGGTTTCCTTATAAACCATTTTATACCAAAAAAAAAAAAAACCCTTTAAACTAAGGCCAATTTTATTAATGAAACCCTCAACAGCATTCCTGAAAGTTTCCAAGTTAAGAAGAACAGCATGAAACTATTTTAGCATCAATTTGGGAAAAAGTTTGCGAATTACAGTTTAATGTTGCTTAATTTAATCTCTTAAGACTTGTTTAATACATTGACAGCCCTAGCGTAGTGAGAACACAATCAGTTTGAAACGGTTTTGACTTAAACATCGCTTTCAACAAAATGAAACACTGCTGTAATGCTACATACTGAGTATGGATATGACTACAGAAAAAAAAAGATAAAAATAGTCTAACAAGCACCATTGATGGTTACAATTTCCACAATATAGGTCTCGTTTCTATCAAGAGTCTAGTAAGTTTTCTGAAACTGGGTTGTGTCAGGTATATAAATCAAACAAAGAAATCGATGTCTGAATGTTCTGTTTGACAAACAAATCATTAACCGTCTTGATATATTAGCAAATGTATCTGCAAACTGAAAGATATTTTAACAATGTTTGATTATGTTTTTTGTTTTTTTTTAGAAATACTGGAGAAAATACTTAAGATGAATAATCTAACTTAAATTTTAATGATAATGAGTAAAAGCAGTGCTTCAATTTTGTCTTATTTTAACAGTTTAATTTTACGGTTGGACTGTGTGAGAAAACTTTGCAATGTATGTCAAACCATTTTCGCACCAACTTGTCATTATATATCTAACCCTGATCCAACTAAATGTGGGGGAAAAAGAATCCCTATAACATACTGGTGAACAGAAGTCCGTTTTTGAAGTGGATCAAAGCCTTTCATCAAAGTTGTCCTTAAACCAAAACAATCTTGTCTTAGGACAACTTTGATTTACGTTTTTGATCCACTTGAAATGTTGACTACTGTAGAGATGCTTCAAACATGGCAAACATGTTTGTAGAAGGTTTAAAAATAATTTCAATATAAACTAAAATATTTTTCTGTTTATTAATGTTTTCCAAATTGTTCAGGCAAGTTAGTGATGTTTGCTGTGGCCTCTAGTTTTTACTGACTGATGTGACTAGGAACAGTATAACAGTTTGGGTGTGTCATTACCGGATTAAAAGAAAAATATTATAAGCCTTATTTAGCTGGTGCAAGTTCATAATACAAAAAAAAAAGAGACTCAATTAACTTTCAGTTTTCAGCTAATTTGAAAACAGAATGGTCATTCCATATCAATTCAACTAAATTAAAAGTTCCTTTGCTCATTTTTTTTATTTTGGTAATATTTTTTATGAATGCACACAAACACAAATAGTGATGAAAGCCAACATATTAAATGTGAAAGTACATTTACTTTACATAAGTTTGTAGAGGGGGGTCAAAATGACAATATTGAAGCCAAAGTTAAGGGGGTAAAAACGACAACATTGTTGGTACTGGTAAACTGTAGGTGTAGATTTGCACACCTAGAACTTAGTATAAGTATTAAAGGATTTTAATACCCTTTTAGATTTTGGTTCTAAAAACTTTTTTGGCACTGTACTTTTTCAGGGCCTAATTTTTTCCCAAAATCTGTGAGCATATAACTACCACCTCAAACGTCTGATTCTTCCATCCCATAGATATGGAGAATGTGAGTTGATGTCCAAATTGTTGAATTTTAGCCACTAGTCACTTTGAATATAGCGGTTACTTGTATTTTAAAGAGGAATGTCTGTAGAATCTCTCTCTCTATCTATCTCTCTATATCTCTCTCTCTCTCTCTATATATATATATATATATATATATAAAAATCTATTTATATTTCTATTATTTATTATCTAATCTATTACATATAAAAAACTATTTTATAGAACAAAAAAAAAAAAAAAAAAACGCTTTTTAAAATAGATTTTTACCCTTCCCCAAACTGTCTCTAAATCTCAGGTGAAATAAATTTTTAATATTAACATTTAATATTTCGACTTTCATTTATGCATATCTTAATTTTTCAATAATACATTTTTAACACATTTTCTTTTTTGACAGGACCTCTTGTTAAGTTGACACAGAATGACCCAAAAGCATTTATTCAAGACAATCCATAATAAACAATATCATTTAACACACAAAAACACAAGGCAACGTTTTTATAGTTAGATACTAAACTACTTAAAACAAATGCACAATTACTCATACATCCACCCATCTAGATCCACTCACATGAGCATTCTCCAAAAATAATTTACTGTACAATTTTTTAATGAATAGCAAAGCCCTATTTTTAACTTAAGAAATATATACATTTTGATTTAAAACAAAATGTAATTGAATTTTCAATTTATTTGATTGCAATAGACAGAGGGGAAAAAAATGTAATGGATGAAGAGCCTGATAGCCTTGGGCAAGCACAAAGGACACTCAGTACAGGTCCTTTGTGCAAAAAAAATTAATACCATATGAGCGGAGGAGGGTAGTGTCCTTACTACCATATTAAACTGTAAAATTACTGTAAAACGCATAATTTACAATTCAAATACAGGTTTTCAATAATTTTCAATCTTTTTTTTACTTTTCAATGAAGATATTTTAAATGTAAAATTAAAACCGCCAGTAGGAGGCAGCATGTCACTGTTAATAAGTGTAAAACGTAAGTCTCTTAAAACAAACTTCTTGTTTATTGAACTGTTGCCTAAAATCATTTGTAATCATGCTGACTTTTGGAAAGAAAAAGGCACTCTTTGTGTGATATTAACTATATGAAATATTATAAATATAGGCTATACATTTTCTGCCCCATATTAAATGCCACATTTATTACAAATCAAAGGAGCAGCTTTACTGACAAGATGCGCATGACTATTGCATGCAATATATCGTGCAGCCCTAACTGGTATCCAAAATGTTAGAGTAACAATAAGCTTAATTATTTGCATACAAGGTTACACAGGTCAAAAACAATAAAAAAAAATTACTTTAATTTGATTATTTATTTATTTCAATGTTGAGTACTGGGATGTTTTATTTCTCATAAAGAAATAAAAAGAGCAAATGTGCATTTGTTTTATTTTAATTTAGTTGAACCACTAAAAACAAGCAATTACCTTTAAGCTAAATTGATAAAAACAGGTTTAGATAAACACGTTCATTAGAAAAACTCCACTAAAAGAGCTCTGCAAGCCTACACAGAGGGAGCAGGACATTTAAAGTGATAACCCAAAAATAAATATTTCACTCTGTTTGTATTTGAACATTTATATGTGAACAAAAGTGTAAATTTAAGTCTTTGTTAACGAAATCTACCATTTATAATTTATAACTAAATTAAACGTCTCCATTTATATGGACTGCATCGTTTCATTTGTCAAAGACTATGCAACATAAACCTTTAAATGGATTGACAAATGCTAGAAGAATTATATATTAATATTCATATCTTCATTGGTACTTCATTTATGATAAATCTAGAACTTTGGAACAACTTAACAGAGTTAATTATATTTAAGCAGTTGTACACTATAATTTGCCATTATTAGAACAGAAATGTGTCTTGAAACATTTATTCTGCAAGTACTAAAATTATTATTAGTCTAGTGCCTGTAATACAGGGGTGACAGAATTACCAACTGTAAGTAAAAAAATCTTGAATTTTACACTCAGATTGCATCATGACATCAAATGACTTTGCAGGAATAAAACGAACAACACACTTTCCAAAGACTCAGAACTACTTTGAGCCACAACAGATCTGAATTTTAACTATGCATCAACGCTTTCTAGTTGTAGTCCACCTGGTTTCAAAGGGAAGGCTTTATGGCAGAGCTTTTTTATTTGTGGAGATTTTCTTTCACAGTATGATGTAACATAATAATGCATTTTCAAAAAAAATAACTAAAACAACACAATCAGCGACAGCGACTTACTCCGGTTTGGCTCCCTGGATCAACAGGACATTAATGCACTCCATGTTACCAGCCCGTGCTGCTTTGTGAATGGGTGCTTCACCCACATAATCCTAAAACCATATAGAAAAATGCACATTTTAATATGCTTTCAAAACAACACTTACAAAGTTCTTCACACTAAAAATGCAACAGACTGACTTTATTTACAAAAACTTTTAACGACCATCAGCATGTGCAAATCTACATCTGCATCTCTGGTAGGTAATAATCCAAAGTAAGGAATATAAACAAACACTCCTCATGCAAGTCATAATGAAGACTCTTCACCCTAACACAACAGCGCCCCCTAAAGTGTGTAAACTGGTTAATTCGCCATTAAATAACCCAGATAATACCACAAAAAGTAGGTCAAACGCCACAATTACAGCAGAGGCTGGGTCCGGCAAGAAAAATAAAATTTAGCCCGACAGTATTAGGACTTTTCACTCTATCACTTCAAATGACTTCTTGTCTTCGTCTGTTAAGGGTTACATTTCCTCCAGACTACAGTGCTTAACCCTTGAGGACAGACGTCACCATTCAAAGATCTGTCCATCACAGACAGGATCATCCCTGCCAATAGGATCAGTTTGGCAGAGATTTGTGCACCAGGACATCGGAGAGAGGATACAGAGCAGAAGGAAGTGGAAGCAGGGATGATAATTAAGGGCAAATGATAAGACTTTGAGTCACTTCCTGAAAGATAAATTGCTTTAAACGGCTAATAGATTAATTAACTGACTGAAGAAGAGAGTAACATTTGCCATGGTGAAATAAAAGGCCAATACTAAACATTTCACATCATTGTTGAGGGACTGTGCTCTTGCAAAGTCACACGGCTGATATCACCCCTATAAATAATACATCAATCAATCACCTTTTATTTATATAGCGCTTTTAACATTATAGATTGTAGCAAAGCACTGAACATTATGAAGTAGGAGAACAAAGTGATGGTAATGTATAGTGACGAGAATTAAACTATGTATACATACTCAACTCTGTGACATTATACATATACATTTTGTATATAATTCGATGCACAATACTTTAACCAACATTATCAAAATTTTGCTCAAAAACATGTTGCACACAATCTAGTTGATTTGTTATCTGATTGTTTTAGCAAGTAGAAGGCATGTTAGTATAACTGAACAAAGATTCAAAGATGAGCACTTCATAGACTGAAGCAACATTTTTCCCCATAGATATTTTGTATTATGTTTATCCATCAGAATATAAATGGAGTGTTTATTTACCATTCTGTCAATCATTGTTTTAATCGCCCTGCATTACATACTTTAAAAACTACACAGCTTTAATCATAAAACTAAGCCTTTAAAAACCTTAGAACATACTGGAGATACAGTGTCAACTGATATTTATACACTGCTCAAAAAAATAAAGGGCTCACTAAAATAACATCCTAGATCTGAATAAATTAAATATTCTTATTAAATAATTTGTTGTTTACATAGTTGAATGTGTTGACAAAAAAAACAAAAAAAAATTAACCCATGGAGGTCTGGATTTGGAGTCACACTCAAAAGTGGAAAAGAATACACTACAGGCTGATCCAATCTCCTTAAAACAAGTCAAAACACAGACACATGCACATTTGTGGCCTGCTGGAGGTCATTTTGCAGGGCTCTGGCAGTGCTCCTTCTGTTCCTCCTTGCACAAAGGCAGAGGTAGCAGTTCTGCTGCTTGGTTGTTGCCCTCCTACAGCCTCCATGTCTCCTGGTAGCGCCTTCATGCTCTGGACACTCGCATTGATGTGCCATCCTGGATGAGCTGCACTAACTGAGCCACTTGTGTGGTTTGTAGACTCAGTCTCATGCTACCACTAGAGTAAAAGCACCACCAGCATTCAGAAATGACAAGAACATCAGCCAGAAAGCATAGGAGAAGTGGTCTGTGGTCACCACCTGCAAAACAACTCCTTTATTGGGGGTGTTTTGCTAATTGCCTATAATTTTCACCTGTTGTCTATTCAATTTGCACAGCAGCATGTGAAATTGATTGTCTATCAGTGTTGCTTCCTACGTGGGCAGTTTGATTTCACAGAAGTGTGATTGACTTGGAGTTACATTGTTGTTGTTTAAGTGTTCCCTTTATTTTTTATTTTTTTTGAGCAGTGTACATTAAATGCTATACATTTCCAGCATCTGCACTAAATTGCATGTTTTGAAGGAGGCGTTTTTTCATCCATATTTTCTCTAAAATTATGAGCCATAAAAGCCTGACGACACACATGAAAACTGGTGTTAATTTTTTTCATTTCCATCCATTTAAGAAATTAACATTTTATGATTATTAATTCATGTCAGGCTTTAGAGTTAATTAAGTCATGAAACATCACAAATCCTATAAAATTATCAGGTACTGTATAAGGACCCACCTGTCTGTTTATTTCAGCCCCTGTGTGTAAAAGCCACAGCAGGCATTCTGGATGTCCTCCAAATGCAGCAATGTGAGCGGGGGTTTGGGCAAAGCGTGTGGTCAATGAATTCACTTCGCATCCCACCTGCACCAGCCGCCTAACACACTCCAGCTGTTTTGTGACAAAGAGAAAAAAAAAAAAATGAAAATCAAACTAGTGACATGACTTTCCACCTGTGCATAGTTTCTCCCCTACGTATGTGAAATCGTGTTCATTAGAAACACACAACCATCAATTATTCCAAAGCAATAAAGAGCAAGTACTTCAGCTCAACGACCAGCAGCTGTGTTCCATTTTCAATATGAAACACCATGGGAAAATTCATTACCCTGTTCTCCCTGACTTATACTCTAGAAAAATCCACCAATCCTCTCAAACATTTTCAAGTCTTACCACTTCTTGAAATAACGCATTCAAAAGTTATTGTTCACACAAGACACAAATTAAATTTTTATCATTAAATAGGCACAAATGCACAAACTTTCTCAATTCAACGAAACTGTCAATAATCTCATGTTTAAATAACAAATACAATTTAAACAACATGGCCATCAAATGTTTAATTTAAAAAGAAGCATGACAGGCTAAACAGTGTGTTAAACAAAGGCTAAACAAACTTTAGTAACAAACCTCCACTCTGCAGTAAAATTAGCTAATAAACTAATTTGTTTACATTCGGTTTTAAACTACAACGTGAACGATCTAATGAAACCTTGGCACGTGAACTTTCACAATTAACTTACACCATTCAAAAGAGTTTTGTCTGCCTTTTTCCGGAAAGACTGTTAATCAGCTTAAAGTTAAGTCAAATGTTAAATATGGTAGGCTACTACCCTGAGCAATAGACAGCAATGCAAAAGTTTTAATAAGCGAAAGGTCAAAGTCCCTAGGGAAGGTTTGGATTTTAAATTCGCGGTTTTGGCGCGAGGTATTTTATTGGTCTTTGCTCAGCCAATGAATGAACCGGTGCTTGCTGGCGCCCGATGTTGCTGTTTCGCTGGCTGCGGTCCATGCAACTTGATTTTTCCAAGTAATGTGATCGAGAAACACAACAGCAATCAGTAACGTCCATACTCGGCTTAATTTATTTTTTCCAACTTAACTTCCAGGGTTTATCCGTTACTACATAACGTTACACGTTAAACAATCAAAACTGTACAAGATAGACGACATGTGTGTCACTGACGCTGTAGTCTGCCTCATCTCAGAGAGAAATCATAATGCTTTCAGTTCAAACATGTATTAAGTGATTAATCTCTGCTCTTACCGAGCATGCGAGTTTGCACGCAGCTGCTGCAAATGATATGACCTGTTTTCCGCCGATGGCCTTATCGTCTAGGCGATATGCCAGTCAGTTTCATATTGATTTTTTATTGATTGATTATTGATGAGGATTTTTTAGATTCCTCTGAATGCGCACACGCTGTAAGTTCAGTTCTTGCTGACAGTTCTATGTACAGTACAGGACTAATGGTGTTACACGCTCGTTATTCCCTAAACAAGGGTACCTACACGCCTCTATCTCCGGAAGAGAAATAATAAAGAGGAATAATGTTCTTCTATTGTAATGTACTTCTATTACCTTCCCGAAGTGTGCTGCCCAGTGAATAGGGGTCCAGCCGTAAAACGAGTCCTCGGCAGCCAGGTCCGCCTGGTTAGATGAAAGCTGGAGCAGCGAGCATAGCGCGCCGACGTCTCCATCCCTGCACGCGCGATGAAGCGGGTAACGTAGACTCAGCACCTCGTCGTTGGAGAAACCGGGCTCCAGTCCTACAGACATGATCCAGCAGTTCTGCAGCGTCGCGGAAAACACAAATTATTTTGGCTTATGAACGCCCCAGAATGAGCAAGGCGGTGCGTGCTCAGATAACACCTACCACAAACACAAAGAAGGCAGTGAGACTGAACACTGAGAGAGCGCTCACTCTCTCAAAGTGTAACTTGAGTGGCTATTTGGAAATCACGGACTGAACTACTTCTGAGGCTCTGGAGTGTCGGGTTTAACCCAGGCAATGTAACGACGTACTAAAAACCCGTCATGGATTTTCAACAGGCTGAATTAGAAATTCTACCGAACCAGGTCAATCATGCTGTAAATCACATGACTAAACGTTATCGTATTTAAAAAAGATTAAAATCTATCATATCATTAAAGTCTTCATCCAGTAGAATTCTTGTGCAATTTTTTAGAACAAAATCTGAATATGGACATATATTTTGCAGAGTCTATTAAGAAGATTTTTCTTTGCTTTTTTTTAAAATTAATTTTCCTTTATTATTGTCCTTACTGTCGATCTGGGGGATGGGCGACAAGTAGATAACTTGTTGTTCTCTGAACAGTGGAGGGCGCTATATACATCGTTTATCGTTTAAACATTGTAAGGTCAGAGGCCGTTCGTAAAACGTTATCAAATTTGCACTTTTCGAAATGAAAACAACCAATACAGCTAATGTTTCATCTATGTCATCTACAGGAGAGGTAACTGAACTATTTTCGCCTATTTTAAGTTTGTTGTTGAGAAGTCGAAGTTGATGAAAGAGTTTGTGCAAGTGTTTAGCAAGCTAATAAGCTAATTTTTTATTTGTTTGTTATGTATTTACTTCTGTAAACATAAAGAGACTTTCCAAATAGACTTTGTCGTCACAAATAAAATGTATCGCTTTCCGATACCAACTCAGTTAGAAAGTATGGTAAGAACGATCGCAAGCGCCAGAAATTACCACAAGATGTCACTGTTCAACTGTTAACCACGTTCAGTTAAACAAAATTCAGTGCAGAAGTTTGACAACCTTACTCATGGTTCTGTGTGTTTAAAGGATGTAGGAACAGACTGCTTTGTTCGAGTCAGAAAGCGGGACTTGGAGAAACTGGAGACGGAAGTCAGGACACTACGAGAGCTTGTTCCAAAAGTAATCAATAGTGACTTTATTGATACTATCCATAAAGGACGTTCTCTGGATGCATGTAAGCAAACACTCTTTCAGTACCAGTGGTCAACTATGCTACACATGAATTTGGACTAATATGCATATGGATATTGTCCTAACAACAGGGTTGAGCAAAATTCAGAATTGCCGCTGTAATTCTTCAGCTGGACTGTGAATTCAATTGACCACACATTACAAGAGGTTGAATTTGAATAATAAGTATTTGTATTTAATGAATTCCAATTAAAAATAAATCATCCCAGGTAATGCATCCTTAAAAAAAAAAATCCTTATTTTCTGCGACTTAATATTTAAATATATATTTTTTAAATCAAGCATTCCGTTTCCTAGATCAATTCAAATGTAGTGCTAATTCAGAAAGCACAGTCTCATTTCCATTCTGAATGGTGCACAACCTTTACAGCATTTATAACAATACTAAATGTTAATTCTGATAGTTGTTTTAAAAGTTTCTTTATTGTTATATAGTTAAAGAGCGCAGTGACCGTGAGCAGCAGCAACAGCGAGAGGATTGCCTGCACATCCGCTCCAGACTAGATGTTGCTCTGAGCGAGTGTCAGAGAGAGAGACAGGTACTAAAATAGTACTGTATATAGAGAAACTGGTTGGCCTACACTGAAAAGTTTATAGCAAAGCATCTGTACAAATAGTTTTGCATTAAAATACCTTATGTCTGTCAGTAAGGTGGTTCTTCCGCAAATTCTGTTGGTACATTATTGCTGTTTAGTTATTCATGTGTGTGTGTATGTATTGTACTCCTACACACATTTGTAGGAGAAGTTGGTTTTAAAGCAGCAGTTAAGGGAGTGCAGAGAGGAGATGCAGCAGCAGAAAGCATTTTGTACTGAACTGGGCACAGCTTCTTGCACCCTGCTCTGGAGTGCGTCCCAAAGGGAGGAAGCAATCAGAGACATACTGGCTGCTGTAAGTTTGTACCATTTCGGGAGCTGACTTCCAGTTAGATTAAGTGTGGCCGGTTGTTTTGTAAATGGGACATGAATTTGCTTTACCTCAAGCAGGTGAGAAAACTCTTCATACACTTGTGCGTCCACAGGGTAAATTGGAGCCCTTCCTGAGTGTTGCAGGTCAAACCTTGGAGAATTTCATCAGGTTTCTGAATGACGATGCAAAACCACAGCAGGGTTACAACTCAAAAGAGCATCATTTAGTTCTGGCTCTGGCTGGTGTTGTTACAAGTGAGGGCACTGAGTTTGTTTTTACTACTAGTTCAATTTAACAGTCATAACTTAACTTAATCATCATTTCATCTGTTCATTGGTTTTAGATATAGCTGCTGTGTCTTGTGGACGGGACTTCTTATCCTCTTCTGCCCACATCCTGTTAGATACTTTGTTGCAGCTGCTGTATCTAATGAAACCAGGAGTGTTTCCAAAACTTAAAGTGTATGTCACCACTTTAAAATACACATCTAAATATTACTATTTATGGACATTTTTAAGGAATACACACATATGTAAAAAATTTAGAAAATAATATTGGCGTTTCCATATATGAAATATATTGTCATATGAAGTAAAAAACATATGTAACAACAGTTAAATGTGAGAGTGTACATATGGAAACTATATATTGCTTTATATGTAAAATATGGCAATCTTGTTATCTTTAGGTTGTAATGAAAACCTTACTACATTTTATTTAATGCGTACACCACATGACAATTTCTAACTATTCAATTCAATTCAAATTTATTTGTATAGCGCTTTTCATGATACATATCATTGCAAAGCAGCTTTACTACAGAGTAATGTTTACAGTAAATGTAGTAGTAGTTTGTACATGTACAGATGTGAGATAACTAGATTTAGAATTTTTTTTATTATGGACACTACTACTATGATGTTTATGCAATATGCAGTTTCTTATATGAAACTTATTGTATACCGTATTTGGAATAAGTTGACATAGACGGTTCCTTTTGAAGTATGTGATTGTTTATTTTTGTGTACAGATTGATGTTAATGGCTCTATATAACATCACTATTAGTGTGAATGGGCTGAAGCTCATAAGTGAGAGCCCCGGACTTCTGCCTCTTCTTTGCACCCTTCTGGAAGGTGCGTATGTGTAAGATTGTGTGTAAAGACCCTCAAGCATTTTAACAAGCATTTTGATAGGAAAGGATGACAGATATGAAAAACCTTGAAATGGTAAAAAAGACCTTGAGAGGTTATTTAATCCCAGTTCAATGCCTTCTCAGCATTCATAGAGGATTATATTGAGCTCTCTGACCCCCGACATGACCACCTCTCTCTCTCTTCCACAGACCCTGACTCAGAAGTGTGTCTGCAGTCATTGAAGCTCCTTCAATCCTTACTGCTGGAGAAAGAGGTCATGTCACACATGACAACTGATTTTCTGAGCTCTTTCCCACTCAGTCGTATCCACCATCTTGCTTCAAGCCGTAACCCTGCTCTCAAGCAAACAGCTCAGGAGACACTGGAAGACTTGGCTAGCTTTACCAACTCCCAGACTAAAGACAAAGAGAAGGAGCAGTAAAGCCCAGGCCTTCATATTCACCTAAAAAAGTAGATCTAGGTCTAGCAAAGTACATACTAATTCTAAACCTTGGCCATGTTCACAACTAGAGATTTCCAATAATTAGTTTTCTTTTCAAAGTTAGTTAAGTCATCCTGTAATGTGTTAGGCCCTGTTAAGAAGAACTTTCTAAGCTTTATTTGTGCTTTAAATGCTGAACACCACTATAGATAGATAAGCATGTATTTTATAAAATGCCAGAAAAGCCGTAACACATGCTTCATACTCAATGTGCCCTTTATATTGCTTTATGCATTGTATGAAATTAGCATCAAATCGATAAGTGTGCTGCCCTTTCTAGCACACCCACAACCTCAGCTGTCTCTGTAGTCCATCCTACGTGGAATTCTAAACTTAAACATTGGAATGATAACTCATCCCTTTACAAGCAGCCTTATTTAGGATCATTGTTAGGACACAGCACAGCAATCAGCATATAGGTCAAATGTCACTGAATTAACTAAAGTGTGGCCCTTCAGTGTGGGGAGTCAGCAGCAATAATGTTAGACATTATGGTGTCTAGTGTATTAAAGTTAAATGCAGTTAAATAACCTTTTAGTTTTGTTTTTTTAAAACATTGACAAATAGAATGTTCTTTAAAATGTTTGATTGTTTTCATTTTCGTTGATTGCTTTGTTTGTGGTCTTTCTCTTTTTCGTTTAGACTGTTCATTACTTTTTATGTAGATCTATATTATTGAGCAAAGATTTGTTCATGTTAATCAATTGATGATGATGATTTGTCACACAAGAAGACCTCTTCTGTAAAGTGATTGACACCAATTTGTAAGATGTTCATTTGCCCTTCTCAGAGGCATGCAACAATTTAATTTTTAAATTAAATTGATTTTTTTTTTACTTTATTACATTCTAACAACCTACGATGTGTGTTCCTTTTTATAATTTACATAATCCTGTTTTGTATATAATTTTGGGACTAATCATTAAAGCTGACTTTCTCTTTTTGTGAAAAGCTGGTAATGAGAAGAGGAAATTATGAGATGAAATGAGATGAAAGCTGATGTCAGAGTAAATCAGACTAAAACAAGAGGTCTTCGATGAGGGAGATTGTCAAATATATATATAACAATTGATTGCTATAATGAGAGTCCTCATTTCAGTTCAAATTGGCATTCTTTTTGTGAAAGCATGTAAAGAATGTTTCAGGGATTTTTTTTTTTGTTTGTTTTTTTCAAATTTATGTTTTTAAGCATAGGGAATTACAACATTTAAGAAATGCTGAAAAAACGGATATGTTTGAAGGACAAAAAGAGGACCATAACCACCAACATCTTTTTTGGTATTTGGTATTGTCTACAGTCAGCCTAAATCAAGTGGAATTCCATGAGCAGTCTTTCTCTTAAAATATATGTTTTTACTTGTATTTATATGTATTATATGAAATAAAAAAAACCTATATACAGCTCTGGAAAAAAATAAGAGACCACTTCAATTTACTCCTAAATCAGTATCTCTCTGACAAGAATTTCATGCCAGTCTTGGATAAATTTCTACACAAACATACTTCATTCTGTTTATTGAGGTACTTATTTGGTGAGCACCTGAATCCAATTGTATTTAACGGGAAATGTATAAAAAGCACTGCTGTAATCAACACTATCCTCTTGCAATGTGACCAGTTGGATAAAAAAATGCTAGAAGTCTTTCAAAAGTAATTAGAAATGTAAAAATAAACACTAAACATGCCCAAAACAGTGAAAAAAAAAAAGGTTTTAAATCAAGAAAAAAGGCCTCAGTTAGAGCTTTACTGTGTGAAGCATAACTTTACTCTTAATTTTTTCCAGAGCTGTATAAGAAATGGGAACAAAATTGTATATCGTATATACAATATATGTAGCATTTGTTTTGTGTATTAGTGGTTAAACTCTAACTCTAATATATAATATAACTAATATAACAAAACTCAGATGGCTTTGTTGGTATTGGTATAGGAGCAGAGGGATAGGAACAGATGATAAGTGATAATAAGAAAGGGGAAAGAGAGTTCTTAAACGGGTGTCCAGAAACAACCTGACAAAAGAAACACCTCTTCTTTCATCCACGTTTTTCTGCCCCATATCTATTTAAGCAACAATCCACCGAAACCCAAGTAACCTCAGTAAACAAAGAAGATTAATTGAATGCACTATAACGGAAAAGAAGTTTAGATGATTCGGTGCGTGATTGGACAGAATAATTTGAATTCTCCCTGATCTGCCCTACTTCACTAAGAGAATCAGATTTTATTCTGCTGCCGCCTACTGTACATCTGCGTCATGCCTACAGTTTGCATTATAGTGCTGTCATATGCTGAAGAAGCTCTTTGCCAGAGGCTTTTTGAAAACGCACCCCTAGGAAGGGCATTGCTATTATACCGTTAATCGCAGGTTATTTGGTTAATGTTGGAACACCCTCAGACCTATATGTCTGGGAACTTGTGATCCTACTCGTGTACTGTGCTAAGTTGCTGGGCAACATCAAATTTCGTTTCAGCGGCTCTCTGACGCAAAAGTGACGTTAATAAAGTAAGAATAATTTTGTTATGGCATGTTGGCAGGAGGCGAAGTAGATCTCATCAGCTTTACTCTTACGGGAATATGCTACTGATGAAACGTGGAGCTGCTTGGAGATACGACTATATCCAGCGCGAGACGACTGATCTGAGAGGAACAAGAAGATAGTTTGAGTTGTTGACTTCATAAACAGACTTAACGTTACTGGCTTAATTTAAAGGATTCCTGAAAAGTTTTAGCATATTGAAGAGAACTTTATAAAAATGGATTAAGATCAGCATTCTAAAAGGTAGAGAACCAGAACGTTTTTTTCTTTCTAGCTATGACATTTATTTATTTATCTCATCTCTCTCTCTATATCAATCTATCTATTTGGCTAGACTACGAACTTTCAAGGAAGCTGAACATTTTGAATGTTCTGGAAAAGCTAACAATTAAAATGTTCTTTTAAAAAAAGTAATTAATGAAGACGATGAACGATAGAATCTTTGGGGGGTTTTTTTGTTGTTGTTTATTAAAGATCATTATTAAAGATAATCTGATTTAAGTCAGAAAAAAATATTTTGGCTGTATGTAGGCTAGCCCTAAATAGTTGATTTAGCAATATTAGTTCATATTTCATATTTAGATGTTAGCCTACTATTTTTAGTTTTTCAATTGTTCCCAGTCATCCTTTGTGAATGACACTTTTATTTTATTATTGCAGTAGGGCCAATGCGTGCATTATACATTTATTAAATAAGTGTATGTATGAAGTGTCAGTGATAACGGCTTGTCCGATCTTTTTAGATCTAATTTGTCACAATGGTGATTTTGTCGGAGGAAAAAGTGGTGAACCACTCTGGCAGACCACTGCAAGTAGGTTTCTACGAGATTATCCAGACATTAGGGAAAGGAAACTTTGCTGTAGTCAAACTAGCTAGACATAAAGTCACCAAAACAGAGGTATGTTGTGGTTTTTATTATTCTTTATAAAGCCTTTTCATCTGCAATGTTCATTTACAATAATTAGAACAAAAATCCTATGCCTATAGGCTAAATAAAGTTACTGCTCATTTATTTCATGTTTAATTACCCATTTATCTATTTATTTATACATAGGTCTGTTTAGTTTGACCTATTCCTTTAATAAACAAACCTATTCTCTGTTTTTGCGTTAACAGGTTGCTATAAAAATCATTGATAAAACTCGACTGGATGAATCTGACCTGAAGAAGATTAATCGAGAGGTTCAGATCATGAAGCTTTTGAAGCACCCACACATAATCAAGCTCTACCAGGTGTGTGTGGGCTTGTGTTGTTCATTCATTATGATTTATTGCTATCTGTGTATAATATATTCATGCACACAAAGTGTTGATAGACCTTGGTCTATAATACCTTTATGTTCTTGTGAAATTATAGTTTATTATGTTTTATATTTTCACTAATTCCATTATTAAACTGATAGTTTACCTGTATTTACTTTTGATTTTTCATCTGACTTAACTACACGCCAGCGTTACACCAGTTTACAGTGAACTTACATTATCCTAATGCACCATGACTTTCCCATGGTTGCTGTTTCCTTTCTATACTGGTCTCTCAGGAGTATGTGGAAGAGGGAAAATAATGACCTCAAAATGGAAAGGTCATACAACTTGTTTTTCAATAATTTAATATTTGAGTTTATTTAGATGCATAAGTTTTGAGTTACATATGTCACTTTTTTATGGATATTTTGACTTGTTAATGTAAGGTAAAGAACAGACAAGTAGAAAGGAGAATTGGTTCAGACGATGATGCAGGATTCTAACCTGTGTTCTCTTGAGAAACAGCTCCTTTGTGTCAAGCTTGTTCACGACTCATTCCTCACGAAGAATGACTGCTTATTACCATTCTGAAGAATTCATGGTTTTACTTTTTGGAAATTGTAGGTTATGGAGACCAAAGATATGCTGTATATTGTGACTGAGTATGCCAAGAATGGAGAGATGTTTGGTAAGCCTAGAGAACATTTTAACCTACTAATCTGTATTTTGTATACTTATTCTGACGTTGCCAGATGCTGGTTACTAATACTGCTATTATCTTTATATATTTCTCTCAAAGATTATCTTACTTCAGTTGGTCACTTAAGTGAGGCAGAAGCTCATTGTAAGTTCTGGCAAATCCTTGATGCTGTAGAATATTGTCACAAGCATCACATTGTACACAGAGACCTGAAAGCAGAAAATTTACTCCTAGACAGTAACATGAATATAAAGCTGGCAGGTAAGATCATGTATTTCTATTTTTATTGCATCACTTTTTAATCAAGCCATCATTTTAGTAAAGTAAATAATAATAGTTAATTATTTAATTTTAATTATAATAATAATTTATATTATTCTAATAATACAAATTAAAAAAAATACAAAAGTGGCAGATTTCTCCTTTGACTCAATTTTATTTTATTATTAGGCAAATTAAACAAGGGTGTGAAAGGTGCTGTTGGAAAGCTTATTTTTTACTAAAAGTGCCTATTGTTAAGAACATCTTTATTTTTCTTCAGACTTTGGTTTTGGGAACTTCTATATTCCTGGTAAACCTTTGTCTACCTGGTGTGGGAGTCCTCCCTATGCTGCCCCAGAGGTCTTTGAGGGGAAGGAATATGAGGGACCATCCTTGGATATCTGGGTAAAATCTTCAGCTTGAGTATATTCTCTGAACTTTAACAAATAGTCTAAGTCAAGAAATGTCTGAAATGTAAATATCTCCCTGCTGCCTCTTAGAGTCTGGGAGTACTGCTGTATTTATTGGTTTGTGGCACACTTCCTTTTGCTGGCAGTACTCTCCCTGCCTTAAGAAGAAGTGTCACTGATGGACGCTTCAGAGTGCCATTCTTTATGTCACAAGGTATGTTCCTCCTATATAGAGTGGCCTGAAACTGTGAAACTGAATAAAATGGTAACCTTATAATTGTAACATCTAAATTACCTGGTTTTATTAAAGTAAAATATAATTTAGTATCGCTTAATCAAACTAAATGCATTACTTTATGCCAAGAAAGCTATTTTATCTAGCTATTAATAAAGCTAGTTAAATCTAGTAGAAATAGCTCTTTAAAGTGCAGTTTCAAAACTATTGCTTCTTGATTTAACCATAAAAATTGTTGGTATAATTTAATGTACTTAAATTGACATTTAGTTTCACATAATTGACAGTTTGGTGGCTATATTAACTGTTTGTTCACTTTTATTGTTTTTTATTTATTTAAAATCTTGCCATTCAGCCATTTTGTTATATGTATGTACGTTCTTTGTTGTGTTTTCCCCATGTGTTCTTTGTTTTTCCTCATGACCCAGTTCTGTTTGATTAGTTAGTCTGTTCAGGTGTGTCTAATTAATTATCATTGATTTCCCTTTCTTTAGTTGCTTCCTGTCTTCCAGTTTTTGTCCATTATTGTCTGATTTAAGTGTGTGTGTGTAACCTGCTCCTGGGTATGTATATTTGTAAATATGTTTATCTACTTCAACAAACCTCTCTGTGCCTTGCCTGTGCACCACCATGACAATGTTTAGTTGGGGGCACTCAAAATTCAACAATACTATTGAATTGACCATAGAGACACTATTGAATTAGAACTGTACTAAGCTGGATGATGGCATCAATGTTTTCTGCTTTACGGCTGATTTGAACTCATTTGATCTTTACACAGTCATTGAACAAAACTGAATCAACACTAAATTGACCTCATCTGAACAATGACACTTGGTTTATTATAGCTTTTTTACAGCAGAATTATAAAGTGCTATATAAATAAACGTGACTTGATTTGACTTAAAGAGAGAGTTCACCCAAAAATGTAAATTTTATCATCATTTACTTACCTTAATGTTATTCCAAACCTTGTATGAGTTTCTTTTGTTGAACACAAATCATTTTTTTCCACACTATGGAACTCAAAGGAGAAAGAAACTTTGGTTACAGGTACAGGTTTGGACCAACATAAGGGTGAGTAAATTATGACAGACTTTTGATTTCTGGGTGAACTATTACTTCAGCTGTTACTTGATCACATGATGTGGCGTGCTGAAACCTTGTCTTATTTAACCCTTGCCATTTATCTAATTCCACAGACTGTGAAAGCCTGATACGGAGAATGTTGGCTGTTGACCCTGTCAAGAGATTCAGTGTGGCACAAATCAAACAGCATCGCTGGATGAAGGGTCATCATTCAGTTATATGTCAGCCCCTCTCTTCCTCTTCCTGCCCTGAGGCTCAGGAAACTTACAATGATGCAGTTCTGAGTATCATGCAGACAGTGGGCATTAACAAGAAGAGAACCATAGAGGTGAGGAGCCCAGAAATCTAACTCTGTGATGGAAAAAGTTCAGTCAATAATGAAAATTTTGTCATAAATTAATTACTCTAAAGTTGATCCAAAACTGTTTGACTTTGTGTTGTTCTGTTGAACAACAGACAAAATATTTTGATGAATGTTGAAAACAAAACATGACCATTGACCTCCATTATATAAATAAAATACATTTTATACATGAAAACACTTCCTGAAATATTGTTTATGTTCTACAGAGGAAAAAGTTGCACTTATCACATGCTGATAATGATCTAAGGAAAATCCCATAAAATAAAAAAACGCCTTATCAATATTGAAAAGCTTGAAACACTTAGCACACTGCAAAAAGAGGTAGCCTAATGTAAAGTCATTTTGGGGTTGCCATTTTTCAAGTGTGTTTTTGTGCATTTTAAATTCATTCTTGACTAAAAACATGCATCTTTATTCAGTCTCTTCAGAACAATAGCTTCAACCACTTTTCTGCTATCTACTGCCTGCTGTTAGAAAGAGTGATGAAGCCTCAAGCACTGGAACAAAGCAAACTGAAAAGTGAGTGTTTGAAAGAGTCATGTCACTCTACTAAGGGGACGGTGCTGTCCCTGGAGGAGGATCTCAGCACACAAGAATATACATGCTCTGCTTCTGCTGCCTGTCAGCTGGAGACTACAGCGTATAAAGAGTCACAGGTGGGCCATTTAAAAAAGAAGAAAGAGGATGAAGCCCTGGACAGTCATTCTGTGGAGGTTAGAAAATCACAGAGACGCACTTTCCCAGATGCCTTTGCATCCCAGACGTTTTCCTGTTTGCCAAGTAAGTTTGTCTAAAGAAATTACATTTATTATGATTGGTCCATACAAAGAAGTATTGCATACACCCAAAAACCTCCATCATCACAATATATACTAATATTAGACATGCTAACTTTCGATTGTTACCTTAGATTTTTTAACCCATAAAAATAGTTTTGGTGGTATAAATAGATGTTCAGTGGTTACTGATATTTTTTACTTTAGTAAAACCAGTTATTTAAAATGTTAGAAAAACATTTTTATCTGAATTGCTGATTAAAATGATTAATTCCTAAAAAATATTACTAACCCCAAACTTTTTGAACTGCAGCATATAATTAATATAATTAAAACAACTGTCAAAATTAATTCAATGCCTACAACACCACCTTTCTTTCTTCCCCAAACAACAGAGGAGAACTGAATTAAAGACTGCAAAAAAGTGCTCACCTGCCACGTCCACTACCAAATAGCTCATTCTGTGTGATATGTTTTATCCACATTAGTAATCATGGTATAAATTCACGTATTTAAGTTCAGAGAGATTAAATAATATTTTTGTTTTGGTTAATTTACTTTTTTCAGTGCACATAGATACTGAAAAAATATTATATAAAATATATTTGAAAGGTTTAGAGAGTTAAAGACTGTATATTTAAATAAACTGACATATCAAACCAGATTAAGATGGTTGTAGTAACTTGATTGGACTGCTATCTTCCTTTTAGTAAACTGCAGTTTCCACACAATACAATCTCAAATGCAGATTATACTATAATGCACTATAATGCAGAGTAATGTGCTAGATATTAGGATGAGATGAGTCACTCAACTCTGAAGAGCTCTGTACACAAATTAAAAGTTATAAAAACTCTTTCATCCCATATTTAAAGCTTGTTGTGGTGGAGAAAACCACCTGCATTGTGGTCCCAAGGTAGTTTGAATCTGAAACCCATGCTCTAAATTAGTCTTCACTAAATTAGTCTACTAAAAAAATCCTTTAATTATAAAGTATTGTCATAAAGTATCATTTTTGTTATATACATATTTGGAATGTTTCTATTGATTTAATTATTAATTATTGCATTAAATATTAAATATTATAATTAATAATAGTTATTATTGCATTTAACATCCTATAGAAATTACATTGATATTAAAGTGATGCAGATTGTAGAACTTTGATGATGATGACTCACCAGGAATGGGTGCTGTCAGGATGAGAACCCAAACAGCTGATAAACACATCAAAATAATCCACAGTCAACTTCAGTCCATTAGTTAAAGATGCTCTATGCGATGCTGTTTGACGTCACTTCTGCTAACGTTTCATGTAAATACAAAACAAAACAGAGCAAGCCCCCTCCTTGCTAGACGAATTGATCACGGCTGGCACCGCATCTCCTAATCAATCTGTCCAATCAATACACCTGTCCAATCACATTCCGCCTACCTACTATAAATAGCCCCACTTCCGTTCCTTCTGCATCTCGCCTTTTTGTGCATAAGCGCGCAAAAACTACAGCAAGATGATCTCCACAAGGAGCCCGCTCTCTGCCCAACTCGAGCTCTGGCCAGCCAACAAGCTGCAGCCCCGCCTTGAAACTCCACGTGAGCCAGCGGTGGCTAGCAGAGGCCGCAGGCCTACTAGGCCTCCCAGGTCTCCTGCGAGACGCGCCCGATCTCGCTCACCTCCTCCCGCCAGACCTCCGCAGCCATTTCCGGCATCTTCATAGGCTTCAGCCCGATCGCCTACAGGCAAATAGGCTTTCACTTCGGCAAACTTTTGCAAACGCTGGCATCCATTATTCAAAAAAAGCTTATACATCGGACCTTCTCTACATCCTTAATTCTCATCTCCCGGATGTTATTCCTCCAGCAACACCACTTCCCAAAAAGAAATCAGCCACTCACAGCACCATCTTCTTCTCTACCCCGTTCCAGCCACTAAAAACCCTCCACCAGCCTCTGCCAAGCTCCAGACACCACCAGCACTTCTCTGCCATTCACCAGCCAGCCACAGTCATCCGCCGGCCTGCTACAGCCATCCGCTGGTCTGCCACAGCCTCTCTAATTCTCCCTGCTCGACCACAACGTAGCTATTGAAATTATCAATAAAGTCTGCAGAGGTGCGTGGATGGCAAAAGTGGACATAACATCCACATTTAAAGCCATGCCCATCCACCCCGATTTCTGGCACCTCTTTGGCATTCAATGGCGAAAACCAATTCTATTTCGTCGTCGGTCTCACCTTCGGATGTAAAAGCAGTCCCAAAACCTCCTCGACGACTACCTAGTCATCTCCCTTCCCACGCCCCTCCCGCCACAGATCTCTCGACAGTCCTCAAAGTATTCCAAGATCTAGGGATCCCCATAGCATAAGAAAAAACATTGGGTCCCAGCACATGCATTGAATTCCTGGGTATAAACCTCGACTCCCAGAAATTTGAAGCATCACTCCCTAAAGAGCAGCTGGATAGAATCGTCCTGATCTCCTTATCCCCCCACTTTTCTGTGCTCTAAACGCAAACTTCTTTCAGTTCTAGGTCACCTGAATTTCGCCATGCACATCATCCCACAGGGCCATCCATTCATTTCCCACCTGCTAACCCTGGCCTCCTCCATCCCCTCCCTCAAAGACGCAGTCACCCTAACAGACCCCTGCCTCCACAAACTCCAGCTCTGGGTCTCTTTTCTCTCCGAATGGAACGGCCATTCTTTTTTCTATAAAGATTGCCTAGCTGCCCCAGTAGACATCCAGCTATTTTCCAACGTAGCCCCCTTAATGGGTTTCGGAGGCTTCTACCACAACCGATGGTTCGCCTCCCCCTGGCCCCCTGAACTAGCCAAAATCCCGCCCCACCAAGCTTCCACTGCCCTATTCGAACTTTACCCCATAGTAGTCGCCTCCGCCCTCTGGGGTAAAGAATGGTCGACTTCTTGCATAGTCGTTAATTTCAACAACAATGCCACAGTCCACTACATAAACAAGCACAGCTCCCATTCCCCCACTACCATGCCCCTTCTCAGACGCTTTTCTGCCGATAAACAATTTGCTCTGACAGCAAAACATATCACAGGGAAAGACAACACCATTGCTGACTCTCTGTCTCGTTTTCTTTTCCAGAAATTCAGGATGCTGGCGCCAGATGCCAACCCCCTGCCGACCCCAGTTCCTCCCTATTCGCAGCTCATATTCTCTTAAACCATCCCCTAAGACCCCTCTACGAGAACTCCCTAAATTCCATGCTCCAAGCCGTGGCTCCAAGAACTTTGAAATCATGGACTATGCAACTTAGCGAAACCATGACTTTTTTATTAAACAAACTCCCTCTTTGAGTTGTTATTAAACTCCATCTTTGAACCCCTTTTTACAGATGAATTCAACCGCCCTGCCTCACAGTTCTGGTTTCAGAAACACCTCAAAACCGTCCTCCTCAGATCCAGATCTCCCCAGATTCTCCTCCCACTCTTTCCGAATCGGAGCCGCCACTTCAGCCGCCAAGAGAGGCCTAGCTCCTAACCAAATCCAAGCACTGGTCCTTAGAAGCCTTCAAGGATTACATCCGCTCAGACCCAACTTCTATCCTTCAAGCAATGCAAACCCTTACCAGAACCACCCAAAGTTTGGGTTGTTATTAACAATTGTGAACAAAACCTGCCCAGAGGTTTCATTCCCCCACCTCCGCACACAGTGAGCCAGTTACCCATCCAGCATCCTCCTCTCCACGCATTCTTTGGGGGCAATGCATTTGGCTGCTGTCCTCCGTAAGCTTTTTTGGGAGGAAGTGTTCTTATGGATTATGGATTTGTATTTAGCAATGGTTTGAAGCCAAAATCATCTTAATTAATTAATTTTGCTTACAAACATGCCAAGCTTTTTACTTTACAACAGGTTGACCTATGGACCGGACTGTGTGGATTACTTGTGGAGTATTATGTTGGTTTTATCAGCTGTTTGGATCCATTAGTGCACAAGTTTGTAATGCTAATTTCTCCAAATCAGTTTTCGTTAAGAAGCAAACTCATATACATTTTGGATGTGAGGGTGATTAAATGTAATTAAATATTTATTTTTGGGTCAACAGTTGTTGTTTTTTTTACATTCTCTTTTTCTTGCTTCAGGTATTGTCATAGATCATGTAGATGACTCTACCTCAGACTGCTGCCTCAGGTCCTCTCCTAATGTTTCTACTGGTTCTTCCACCACCGTCTTCAACCCATTAGAGATTAGCACTGACGCCAGTTGTTACATGACTCTGGGATTACATCCGTATTCACTAGAAAATCCTGGCTCTTGTTCATCCACCTTTGGGCAACAGAGTTATCTTCCTCTACCCAGCTTTCAGGAAGGAAGGAGATCCTCGGATACCTTACTTATACAGGGTAATGGGAAAACAGCTCACTTTATAATTTCTATTGCTGTAACAGTTCTAGTTGATTAAAGAACTTTGCCCCTTTTTTCAGGTGTGAAGCCTTTCCCAACTCATTTGAGAAAAAATGTCCACATTGAGGGTCAGTTGAGTTGGAATGAACTTATGGAGCCTGTGCGTCAACCGTGCATCCTAGATAACAATCCACAAAGTGGTAGTACATCAATGGTTTTGACAAACCCTCCATGCTTCCCAGTGGTACATGCTCATTCCCCTGATTATGTGAAGAGGTCTGCAGGTGTGGAATTACAGAACTTCTCTAGAACTTCTCTGATAGATAAATAAATAGTCTCTAGATTTTGTTTAGCTAGATGTGTATTTGTATTAAAGTCAATAGTTTTATAGATACATCATATTGCTTGGTTTTTGTCATGTTTAGATATTCTCAATCAAGTAGTGTATATAAAAATATTAGGGCCGGGACTCGATTTAAAAAAATTAATCTAATTAATTAGAGGCTTTGTAATTAATAAATCAAAATTAATCGAATATAAATATTTGACCTGAGAACAGTGAGAAGTATAGGGATAGGGATTTTTAGTATACCATTGAATAATGACTGAATACATAAGCTTAAGACTTAATAATAAGACTTAAACAAAATATTGTTTATTGTTGTTCAACCAAGTCCAACAGACCAATATTGTGCCGTGCGTGATTTCGCATTGAGCCGTATATACTACACACAACCATGGTCACTGACGAGCTGCGCAGAACCATGTTCATTATCAGCGTGGATTTGCGCAGCTCGTCAGTGAACAACAGCTGTTTGTAGTATATACACGGCTCAATGTGAAATCTGTGAAATACTAATTCATGCTCAGAACTATTGAGTATATCGTCATCTTTTCCTTGAACATGTACTTTTTTTTTAAAGTACATGTAATTACAATGTACTTACCTAAGAAAGTAACAGTTAATGTAAGGTAAACATGAATTAGGTTAGGTTCAATATTAATACCTATTTATTAATACCTATGTTATTACCCAGTTTTTGTAATCACTATAATACAAGGAGCAAGACTGTAAAATGCAGTGCTACCCAAGTTTCTGTAATGTCTTCATACTTAGTTTATATATACTTTTATCTTTTTTAGTTTATCTATAAGTTA
>JAUMHP010000040.1:3579001-3594334 GCA_032361065.1 Enteromius trimaculatus | reverse complement strand
TTAAAATATGTTTCAAAATGTAAAATATATTTTTGACAAATACATGTTTGGCCATTTTTGTATATATTTGAAAATATATTTTACATTTATTGTTGCTGTTTATTTTGAATTATAAAACAAATAAAACAAATTATACTTATTTTAATATCTGTTATATTGTATCCATTACAATTGTCTAAAACTAATATGTAGTAAATTTAGTTTGTTTCCCCCCCAAATAAAGGATTACGTGTTCCCTTTTGCCACTACAGAAACAACAATGCTATGTTTAGGTTGTGACTGTTTCAGTAGTTACAATTTTAGGGAATAACACAAAAAAATTACAAGAATGTCAAAATTCCACCAAATGTTTTGGTAGTGACAATTTTTGATACTTTTGAATCCAGCTCAATGATGCTGATCAGCACATGGTTACCTAGCACAGTTCTGAACAGTTGTACACATACCAAAACTAGATGGTATGGAATAGCCCCCCAAAAAACTTAATTGCAGAAAAAAAGTGTTAGGTAGTGTTGTTCCACAATCACTGTTACATTTACAAATATTTGAAAGAAAATGTACCTAAAAACGATGGGACTTACACAGACCTTTAGCTAAGAAACCAAGTGACACAGGAAAATGTAGGGGTGTAGTTCAAATCAGTCTAAAGCTAAAAGCATACACTGTTTTGGTAGTGACCGAAATGTGGGACACATTTTTTTTTATATAAAGTTCCATAATTTATATATAAAATGATTTCACTTTTTTAAAACAATCAGGAACAGCTAGATTTTGTGGGAAATTTGTGCATGGGATTACACAAGATTTGCATTTTAAAGACAACCAGTGCTTTTTGGTTTAATAAAGTAACAATTAGAGATTAGACTGTACATAAATTAAAATTTACACTATACTCATAGTCACAAAATGCTGATGTGAATACTAGCAAAACAGAGCAAAATGGGTTTAAGCTTTGAAAGTTGTATAAAACTATTTGCTTTTACATTATAAATAAATACATATATATTATTATATATAATAGTAACCCATATTATTACTACCCTGACATATTGCCAAATTAGGTTTTGGTCTATACAGCTGATCAGTGAATGACTACAGAAAGTATTCATATATGCTTCAAAAGACTTCATCTACTTTTTGAAGCTTGAAATGTTTGGACCCCTTTGACTTTCATTGTATGGACAAAAGCGGCTAAAACATTCTTTAAATTCAAAATCCCTTCTTTTGTGTTTTGCTGAAGAAATTCAATCAGGTGAGTTTAGACTGGCATGAGGGTAAGTAAATGACAGAATTTTGGGGATAGTTATGCAAAAATTATTAATAATTTAGAAAATAAATAATTTAACAATTGGCATGATAATTATTATTGATATGCATTTTCTAGCCTATTTGGCAGTTCTTTCCCCACAGTAATACATAAATATAAATTTTATGAGTGGAGTATTTAACTCATCTATTAATCTGACCAGTATAGCTCTGAAGCTATAACTCCGATGGCAGACATAATGACTTCCCCTCTGGTCCGTGCGGCAGTATTAGGGTAATCCTGGGGGCTTCACCTGGCACGCTGGTGAGGCTTAACTCTAAACCACCAGCAAGGCCCTTTTTCCATACCACAGACTCAACAACCTTGGCAAACAGACCCCAGTCGATCCAGTGGAGTGAGGATGGGTGACCAGGCCACCGGATGGGTGGTTTAATCTTTGGCCAGTTTTCAGCTCAGTCAGCAGCTTTTGTTGGAAGCTTTTTCTCAGTGGATTGCAGCATGAACGTAACGATTGCAAGAGCATAAGGTAAGAAAATATATTTTATATTAAATCTGGATTGGAAACAATGGAAACAGTACCAGTAGTGACAAAAACTCAGTATAGATTATATTAGGAAAGGATTTTTAAAATAGTATTTCATTTATTCTTTGTGATATACCATTGTACCAACTTTTTATACAATGCAGTACGAAGCTGGTAGTCAAATTATGCTGGTAAAATATTTTTTAACTACAACAACTGCTCTACCCTGAACAGTTTGGTTTAAAGGTTATAAATGTTTCCGACTTGACTGGTTTCTTGAGAGCCATTTTTAAGCAAAGTTTAGTTCTAGCCCCAATTAAACACCTGAACCAGCTAATCAAAGTTTTTAAGAAAAACACAAATAAAAACTTCCAGGCAGTTGTATTGAAATTAAATTCTGGAGAAGGATTAGACAACCTTGTAGCAACTTTTACCTCAGTGAATGAGGTTTATCAATTTGTTTCTGCAGAATTACATATGGTGACATATGTCAAATATTTCTCACATTAAACAACCAAAATGAAAATACCAAGTACAATCATTTTTTCTTTTTTTTTGCTTTAGCACAGAATATAGTGACATGCTGACTTTTTGTCAACACCATTTGTCAAAAATATACAAGAAAACAAATCATAATGATTGTCACATTGACTTAAACAAATAGTTTTGGAAACAATGCAAATGCAAAACACATCTATAGCCAGTAAATTATTTGGTAAAAACTGAATTTTAGACCCTGTTTTGCCTTTAAAGATGATTTGTTACCTTTTGTCATAACATTTGTAAACAAATTGTAAATGTATGTGTCATACCTATACAACATCTATATCTCTAACATTATGATTCTATGTAGTGCATAGCATTCAGATTGAGGCAGGAAGTGCTATAATGCCTTCAGTAGTCATCTGTTGATTCTGACATAGATCTCTCTCTTTTCTCTCGAGCCGTCACAAAGTTGAGGAGATCAATGGCTGTCACCACTCCAAACACCATTTGCTTTTGAGTGGAAGATCCATCTGTCAGATCTGAGAGAAAGAAAAAAAAAAAAAAAACACACAGCAGAATTTTAGGAAAATATCCCATCATCCTCAAAATACATGAAAGAAAACATGATCAGTTGTTTTTTTTTTTTTTAATATAATGATTTTATAATGAAATTAACCACATAATTTAAGTGATTAAGAAGTTGACAAATACAGGATATTGCTTTAATTGTAATTAGAACGGCTCACTACAGACTTGTGATAAGACACAGTACCAAACGAAGCAGAAATACATATCAAGTATCAACATACAGGTTCTAAAAACAGAAAGTAAATGTGACAGTTACACTAGTATATAAACTTTAATTTCTTTAGACTAATCTAGATGGGTTATTGTATTCTTATGTAAATATTATTACCATAATTATATCATTGTCAGCTTCACAATCACCAAACTTGTCACATTCAATTAAATACAATTCACATTAGCTCTAAAATTATAAACTTAATTATAGATGCCAACGCTGCCCCTCAAATACCTGTTATTTTGCTTTTAAATATTCCAGCTACACTCTGCTCATGAATCTAAATTAGTAGCACCCGTCTGAGGTCATTAGCTGTCATAAAGACACCTGAGCACCCCACAATCAGCCAAACTCTAAGTAGCCACATGGGCAAAACTAAAGAGCTGTCAAAAGATACAAGAGACAAAATTATAGACCTTTACAAAGCTGGAAAGGGCCAAGCAGCTCGGTGAAAAAAGAACAACTGTTGGAGCAACTGTCAGAAAATAGAAGAGGCTAACGATGACTGTAAATGTCCCTCGGACTGGGGCCCCACAGAAGATCTCTCCTCGTGGGGTATCAATGAATGGTGAAGAATCAGCCCAGAGCTACACCGGAGGAGCTGGTCAATGCTGTGAAGAGACCTGGGACCATTGTTTCCAAGATTACTATCAGTAATACACTAAGACGTCATGGTTTAAAATCTTGCACAGAAGGTTCCCCTGTTTAAATCAGCCCATGTCCAGGGCCGTCTGAAGTTTGCCAGGGACCATCTGAATGATCCAAGGGAGTTATGGGAGAAAGTCCTGTGGTCAGATGAGACCAAAGTAGAACTTTTTGGTCTTAACTCCATTCACTGTGTTTGGAGGAAGAAGAATGATGAGAATCATCCCAATAATACCATACAATACCTACAGTATAGCATGGGGCTGGAAGCATCATGCTCTGGGGGTGTTTTTCTGCACAGAAGACAGGACAACTACTCCCCCAAAATCCCGCTGCCCTGGATGTTGCTCTCTCATTGGTAATCACCGATGTTATTCAGTCAGAACACATTTCACACGGCATGATCTTGAATCGACAACAGGT
This sequence comes from Enteromius trimaculatus, assembly GCA_032361065.1. NCBI lineage: Eukaryota > Metazoa > Chordata > Actinopteri > Cypriniformes > Cyprinidae > Enteromius > Enteromius trimaculatus. The sequence continues at coordinate 3,590,188 of JAUMHP010000040.1, read as the reverse complement.
CCAGATATTTAGCATGCCAAATATCTCACAGGTGTCGGCGACACATCGGCGATTCTATAAGATCACGTATTGGATAGTTCACACTGTGTGACTGTCACTCGTGTGAACGAGCACCGATTTGCCTTTGATTTCAGGCGTTTGTCTGCGATTTCTCTAAACCTGGCTAAAATCATGCAGTCTTAACTCGGCATTACACTCGCTAAAAGCTGTGATTAGGGGAGTTGTGAGATAAAAGATTAATTTTCATTTTTATATACAAATTTAAATTTGCCTCCCTCATGCTAAAAAAAAAGTGATTAGAAGTTTGATTTATTTGCTGATTCGTTCTTTTGGATATAGTTTTAATGAACTAAAAAAACGATCAAGAGGATATATTACAGTGACACTGGCTTATGTTGTCCACAATTTTAAGCACGGAATGACACAATAGTGTTTTCAATCATAGCGTTATTAATGGTCTTGGTCTAATTTAATTACCATCTAAAATAATTTTTACAAATCTTTCTATCAGAGTTTGTTTTGGTTGATGCCTAATTGTACGATACCTGACGTCGTTTTTCCTGAGACTTAAAGCCTTCCAGTCTGATTCACAATGCTGTTTTGTCCAGTGACTTAAGCCTTTTTCTGAGGCATGATGCCTTTTCATTTTATGACCGAGATCTGAGGATGTCCTAAAATGAACACCGTTCGCCGCATATATAGTCGTGGTTCTGCCTACTCTGGCAGGCTTCGGTGGGCTTGTGCAGCACCTCGTTAGGAGGGAAAAAGGAGTTTCCCATAGTGTCTTCAGAAGACGCAGTACTCGCTCCTGTGTCTCAGGGAACCAAGGTTGCAGAAGTAACCGATTAAGTTTTCCAACATCTGAATTTACCTTTCAAACATAGCTAGTGTGTTTTTTAAAAACAACTGAAAGCACATTATCCACACAAGGACCATATGTCAGAATAAACACTCACACTGTATCTGCTCATGGACCACCAGGGCAAAATGATCTGTTTCCAAGATCCGAGAAAGCTTCCCAAGATTGTCAGTCAGACGAATCTAAAACAGGCAAAAAAAAAAAAAAAAAGGATAAAGTAAATATCAGATGGAGCGAGTGAGCTTAGACTATCCTTTCTGAAAGAACTGCACTGACCCGCTTAAACTGTTTGTAGAGCACTTTGCTGACTGGGTCAGAGGGTTTGACCTTTCCTGCAAGCACAGAGGCTAGCATGTTTCCCAGAGTCACCATTCCCAGAATCACCCTGAAGAGAGCAAGCCAAACTCAACTGCATTCCTCACTTTTAATCATCTTCAATTACAATGACAATATACTGTAGCTTTAATACAATAAACACTGATGACAATTAATTTTTTCACCATTTTATTGCAAATTAAAATTGCATGCATTGCTCACCCAGCTTCATCTACGACAGGTGCCTGGTCAAAGCCCTTTTCTTTTAAGATTTTGATGGTTTTTTGGCACGTGACTGTGGGCAGCACAGTTAGTGGAGCAGAAAGGTTTAGACTCTGTAATTTCAGATTCCACCACCTAAAAGAAAATCGAATGAAAGGTGAATAAAAATTAATAAACACAGGAACGAAAAAACCAAAATGTAAAAATACATTTTTCTATTTGAAATTCTCTATATATTGTTTTCTATAGTTGTTTAAAAAACTGAAACTGTTTGAAAATGAAATTAACTTTTAGAATAGATTAATTTTATAATTAAAATAAAACCTCAGATATGGGTCAACTATATGGTGAAAGACGGATTTCAAAAACAAATTTGAAATGTGTTCATAGGACAATATTTTTCATAAACTGAGAGTAAGGATAAGTAGTATTTAAAATATTTACCATTAATTAATTTCAACATTTGCCACCCAAAAGAATGGTTTGATATTTTTGTAGAATAATGTTGTGTTGTTATATGGATAATTGTTCAACTGTTTAGATTTTGCTGGATAGCTTATAAAATGACAGGTTGCATTGTGACAAACTACCCAAAAGTGTTTTTTTACAATGTTGCCATAAAAAAATATGTTGAAAACTTTAGAGATAAAAGAGGTAATATGTCCATAATGTGAAGTATATTTTAATAATCTAAAGAGTCTTTTTCAACTATTAAGGAACCTTTTGTGTAACTGCACCCTTCTAGTATCAAACCCTTATTTTTAAGAATGTAAATTGTGACAAGATGTCCTGTTGTTATGTCATCTTATGCCGTCTTTAGTTACATGCCTACATAGAAATTTGCTTCTAAAACAAATGTACTGTAATAAATACCAAATAAATAAAATTACAATAAAATGTCACAAATAGTCCCAGTGTCACATAAACATGCTAAATCTTGAAAAAATTATCATCTGCTCACCAGGGTTTATTCACCATGATGTCTTCCACTCTCAAAAAGCCCTTCTGGAACATCCACTTATCACTCAAGAACTTGGACCTACATTTTAAACACAAAATGATGATTAATATCCATGGCTTTCAGATTGAGCCAAGCTTTTGTTGTCTTTGAGGAAAAAAGGCAGTAAAGGTTGAGAATATATTTATAAATTAAATTAATAAATTAAAAGTACATTTATTTTTTAAAATGAATAAATACACTTATTTTGTGTTTTCCCCCTGGCGAAAAAAAGTTTAAGCTGAATAAGATTGCAATTCTTGTGCGGCTCTCTGATTTTGCTTACATGTAGTTGCGAATGGAGTCTGGCAGGATCACGACACAGCGCTGTCCCTCCTTCAGCTCTTTGGCAAACTTCATTGCAGCCGCCATAGCAGTGCCTGAACTACCACCTTACAACAGAGAACATAATCAATGAGTTACATACAAATACAAATCTACTCAAATCATGACATTACTTTTTTAGAGATTAAGCCCCAATTTAGGATGCTGTAAAATGTGTGGCATTATGCTGCATGTTACTAAAAAGATAATGTGCTTACCACATAACAGCCCTTCATCTCTTATAAGCATTCGGGCCATGGAAAATGATTCCTCATCGTTGGATTTGTACCATTTATCAACCAACTGAAATTTAAAAAACACAATGTGTATGATTTGTACATGAACTGTCTGCTGTCTCCCAACACTAACGCGGTACGCAAAAACTATACTTATACTGCCATCTTCTGGTAAAGAACAGAAGAGCAACACCAGTGCATAGACTATTGCAACAGCAGGACTCTTCCTTTCAGGGGTCAAATTATAAAGCAGATGAGAGTATAATATTTAATCTTTATTTTCAGTAGTATTTTTACAGAATAAAAAAAAAAAAAAACCCAAATAAAACCCAACCAACCAAACACAACCCCCCTTAATAGTATAATTTAATTTAAAATATAAAAATATATACCTTTAGCCTATTTTAATCACATTTGAAAAATTTCAAAATGATCAAATTTATCAAACCTCTTGCACAAAATCTGCTACATGCTTTCAGTCTTTGAATTGGTAGATTATACTTTTAGCAAGTAAAATTACTTTTTAGCAAAACTGTACAGGGCATGCGAGAATAACTTTGATATTGTTAGTAACATTTCAGGATGTACACATCAATTTATCTACATTTAAGCAATTTTATTATCTTAATAAATTATCCATGTTTCACTTTAGAAAAGTAATTTTCGAATGCGTTAGCTGAAGAGCCCCATTATACAAAATTAACAAGAATATTAGACTTCCATTCAAACCCACACACTTATGTAGAGTCACTCACAGATCTATCCAGGACGGTGGGTATAAAGTCATATCCGATGCCCTCCACCTCATACTGGGTTTTATCAGTCCGGTTTAGCTCTTCAGGCTCAGCAAGGATCGAGCCCTCTGGGTCCACTGCTACAATCTGCCAAAACACAGACACACTACAGATGAGACTCACACTCAGTACTGCCTGGTTACGCAGTACCTGAGTGACTTATACAGCTGCAATTTATGATTTTATCTCAATTCAATATAATCTAGTTTACACTTAAGGTTATTATCTTTCTGGCTAACATTTGAAAATGAAGCGGTATTCTGGTTTGTTTTTTGTTTTTTTTTTGTTAAAAAACAGGCAAATTTCACAAAATGTATCAGCGTGCTTCAGATCTCAAGGACAACCTGTGTCTACCTTAATATTTGGGCATTTCTCCTTCAGTTTGCGAGCAACGCCGGTAATAGTGCCACCTGTACCGGCTCCTGCCACCAGCATATCCACTTTACCTGTGGTGAGTTGAGAGTTAAAAGAATAGACCACCCAAAAATAAAAGTTTACGACAATGTGCAAAATCTGTGCATGATCATAAACAAATGCCAAATTTTATATGAATTAAGGATGTTAATCATTGTGAAATAATACCATACTTGTAGCTTAATGAATTTATATCAACTAGCCTATAATGGTCTGATATTATATAAATGATCTGTTAGACATTATACAGGTGCTGGTCATATAATTAGAATATCTTCAAAAAGGCCAAATCAGCCTTTGCAGGTGTTTTGAGTTAATTAGCTGATTAGAATGTGGCACCAGGTGTCTTCAATACTAAACCTTTTCACAATATTCTAATTTTCTGATATACTGAATTTGGGTTTTTCATTAGTTAGCAGTTATAATAATCAATTATAAGAAATAAACAGTTGAAATATATCAGTCTGTGTGGACTGAACGTGTACATTATAGAAGTTTCACTTCTTGAATGGAATTAGTGGAATTATACAACACCTGTATAATGTTTGTTAATTATTAGTTTATTATAAAATATTACCCAAACAATCATTCAAATCTACTATTAGTATTTAACATTTCCTTTGGCTAGAAAATCATTTTTCCATACTATGGCTTTCTCCAGTAAAAACTCTATCTTAGATTGCCTGAGGGTGTGTGAATATTTTAGCTAATTTAAATTTTCTGGTCAATTATTTCTTTAATGTTACTGAAAACAAAAGGCCTTAAAGCTGGAGCAAGAGGAATGCTATGCTTTGATGATCAAAAGGACAAAGACAGAGAGAGAAAGTGAGTTTAACAATTACCATCGCACTGTTTCAGGATCTCCTCAGCAGTGGTGTCATAATGAGCCAGTGGGTTGCTGGGATTGCGGTACTGGTCCAAGATGTGCGAGTTGGGAATCTCATTCTTCAAGCGCCAAGCCACACCTACATGGGACTCGGGGGAATCAAACCGTGCACTGGTGGGAGTTCGGACAATCTCAGCACCCAAAGCTCTCAAGACATCAACCTATGAAGAGACTCTTGTTTAACATTCATGATGGGTTATTAAATCCCATTTGATCTAACGTGAATTAATCTTACCTTTTCCATGCTCATTTTCTCAGGCATAACTATTATGCAGCGATAACCCTTCACTGCTGCAGCCAATGCAAGACCAATACCTGCACACAGCGCACATAACTAACCCGTTCAGACCAAAACTTTTTTTCCCAATGGACAAACATGGTTTTACCCACTTGATATTTCCTTTTTCACGAGTTTGCTCTTAATTAATTAAAGGAGAGGCGAGTTTGGCGTGCTGTCTGGGAAGAAGACTCGGGGTTCGGCGGGCTCTCGAGCCCTAGGGTTACCAACCCTGATGTGCTCGGGAAGCATGGAGCTTACTGCCCGGTCCGAAACCCGCATGCCCCCCCGGAGGAAAACAAATTGGGGGAGGAGGAGGGATGCTTAGATCAAGATACTGAGGGGAAAAGGCTTTAGCTATTAATAGGATGTATCTTTGGACTGATAGGATGATGAGATAATGAAAGGATTGGCTGGGCAGGCTAATTAATCACCTGCGTGTGCTCCTCTCGGAATTTGTTTGAAAACACCATTTTTCCATCGTAAAGATGACCACTACAATGCACTTTTCTAACCATATTGATGAACTGGATTTTAAATGTAGCATGTGAACTAGCGTGGAAGCTAGTTTTAGAAAAGCAAAAACACACTGTAACAGTGAACAACAAAATAAAAAGAGTCAACGTCAGAGTATTGTGTGATTACCTGTGTTTCCAGAGGTGGGCTCAATAATAGTGTCTCCAGGTTTGAGAATGCCTTCCCTTTCTGCGTCCTCCACCATACGTAGACTGATACGGTCCTTCACACTGCCTCCAGCATTAAAGAACTCACACTTGGCCACTGAAAACAGACAAAACTAAATGACTGTTAAGTAGCTAGAAGTTCTTTATATTAATGACTTTCATAGATTTAAATATAACATTGTATAAATATAACAAAGCAGATCAAAACTCTTTCGAAGGCTCAAGGTCAGTACTTTATCTTTAACGTTTTTTTTTTGTCTTTCAAGGAATCTTCTTATCTGTAATACACGTTCTCTGTTAAAACAACATTACCTTTTAACTTATATAGAATTGTTAGAAAAGGTAGAAATATGAATGAATCACTTACGAAGTTCACACTTTAGTCCAAAAGTCTTAGAGATCTTATTTATGCGGACCAGTGGTGTGTCTCCAATCCTGTCTAGGATGTTGGGCAGAATGTTCTCAGCTTTTGTCCTGCAGTGGTTAAAGAAAAAAACAACATATACAATTTTCTATATATGCTACTTTTATATATAATAATTGTATATATTTTTCCATAAATATATTGTTGCTTGAATACTCCAAAGTCCATTTCAGCTAATCAATGATTGTGAAACATGTTTATCTTGCTGGTAAGTTTCCAAATAAGAAAGTGGACACAGAGATACTTTTCCAGTAGGCTCAGCTCTCTAAGCATGTGTCATTTTGTGATTTTAGGTCAGAAATAAAAAGTGAGAGATCATTTAGCATTATCACCTTGGGAAGTGTTTGTGAGGGGAATTTTCAAGAGACATTCCTGGTTTCCAGGTACATCTGCTTGGCAGGTCAGGACGAATCCATTTTGGATCAGCAGCCCCAGTTTCTTTATTCAGCTGCGGGGATAGGTCCACTTTATCAGAAACCAACTTCTCAACACCATTCTTGCCGATGGTCTTCTTGCCAGAAAAAGGGCAGACAGGACTGTCATTCTCTTTGTTGGTTGGAACTGAAGGCATGATTCCTCAATAGTTCTCTGTAAAGTTCAAATTGTAGATTAGAGGCAAAAATTTTTTAACAACTTTGATGTTGGCTTTAGAAAGCATAAATAGACAGCCTGAGTCAAAAGAGCCAATCACATGTCTACACATTTTGAAACTTATTATGACTCCCCAATTCTAGAAACGACTTAAATGTTTTCTTTACAGTCAGTAACAAATAAGCAAATTACATCAAAAGCATGAATAAATCAGGTTTCAGGTTTGTAGGTGTTCGTTCAGGAATCAGATACAGAAATTTTAAATAAAATTTAAAATACATATTTTTAACATTTTTACTTTTTTAAATTACATGTAAGGGTTAGGGTTAAACTAAACTGCGGTCACTTAATGCATGAATCTAAAATTATTGTAGGGCTACATATCCAATTTCGTTCTCAAGCATTTCTCTCGCATCTTTACTTGAGACATAACCAACTGTTTTCAAGTATATGTCTCTAGATAGTTATATTGACCATTTAAATGCAAGAAGAGGTAAAATACAATTCAATTTGGGGCTCACACATAATAGAATAAAGCATTACCCATTTAGCCAAATGTTCACAGACTATACAAAAACTGGAATACTTGAACGCTGCTGTCCTTATACTAGTTACAAAAGTTTAAAATCCTCATAATTAACAAAAAAGCAATGTTTTGCTGCAATGAGGATATACTTTTAGGCCAAACCAAAATTTTCCATTGGCTTTTGGATTATTGTAGAAAATAAACTAACAAAGGTTTATTCTTTTAATTTCATTCATGAAAGATAATCTTCAAAAATAAACAACTTTTATCTATTGTAAAAACTAAATACAAGAAGTAAAAAAGCTAAATGTAGGCTATATTGCAGTCACATGACTTCAACGTCACCACAAGGGTGTTCATCAGCTTTTTCAGCCTTAATTCAAAAGCATTTTCCCTGAATGTTTGAGTTAGAATTAGATGTGATTATTAACAAAATTAGACTTGTCTTATCTACTAGTCAAGATATGACTATGATAAGAATGTATTTGTATGTATTAATGTATGTAATTGTAGTTCCATACGAGTAACAGTTGTTAGCAACTGCTTTTTTAAGACAAGTAAAAACAAAAATCACAAAGATTCATTACTTATGTAATGTTGTTGGATAAAATGTGAAAATATTTTGAACTTGTGTTAAACACAGACCTCATTACAGGCATTTAACTAAAATCAAATTTAAAAATGTGCTAATTTCAGGACCATGGAAGACGGAGTGCTAAACATGCTTGTCACAGGTCTGCAGCCCTCTTATCTTACTTCAACATCACAATCACATAGGAAGCCATCAGGTTAATTCCAGAGTATGCGAACAATTAATAAATAACCTAAGAAGCCAAGCATAAAGCACACCAGCTGTTAAAACTATGAGCCTCAACAAAATAACAAGCATGCTTGACTGCTTTAAAGCGAAATGACCACAATACAATGGAAGTTCAGATGGTCTTTGTGTCTCCAGAAATAACATGATTGAGATTGACTTATGCAGTCATTTTTAGTCCCAGTGTATTTGATCAGTTTTAGGCACTTAAGCCAAACTTCTGCCATTTTTTTGGAATAAATATTAAAATATCACCTGAAAGCAAATGATACCAGATAGATAGATAGATAGATAGATAGATAGATAGATAGATAGATAGATAGATCAATATGAGAAAAGTCAACTGCTTTTAGTGGTGACTCTTTAGGACTCGGGTTGCCAGATCCGCAGTAACACCCACTTTTGATAGTTTACATTTAAATGTCTTCTTTCTGTCTAAACAAGTAAGCTGTGCAATATGTTTTATAACTCGAATGCGGTTATGATTACAATATTACACGTAACTGTGAAATCCAAATACTGGACATTAAAGTTTCTTTGATACAAATAACTGGCAACCCAGTCTAGGACTTAAGAATCAGGCTACCAGAAGAATGGGGAAGTTTAAAGTGGATCCATGTGCTCTAAGGAACTCTTTTAACGAAAAGATTTCATTCACAACCCATCCTAGCAAAGATTCCTGCATAGATATTTCTTCCGCAAGACTTATAGAGCCATTCATTAAATAACAGAAACATTCTTTAAATAACTTGTACCCTACGAGCACGAGGCAACCATCAATGTACCTGCAAATCACAAACCTCGCGCTCTTTATTTATTTACTTTTTGTTAATTCGATTTTAGTTAATGCAGTTAATTTAATCGGTTTTGATGGAAATGACGTTTATCTTTAAAGAAATCTTTGCAGTTATGAATAAATCTTTCTCTGTTCTTCTAGGCGCTTTGAAGGTTTTTGATAATTAAGACGAAATGTTGCAAATAAACATTTCAACATCTGCAAACATATTTTTAGATATCAAATATATATATAAATATTTTTGATCACATACGGCAACGTCCATTACAGATTTCCAACGATAAAAAGGCCACATTTACCTTGCTGATAAGCGCCGACCGTCCACTTTAACAGCTGTGCATACAGAAGTACCTGCGTCACGTCATTTATGTGAACGGGGTTCATCACTTATTTGGGAAATGGCCATGTGTTGGCGCATAACCTGATTGGCTGGAACGAGGGCGTCTGTCGATGGCTCTCCTTACAGAAGTTGGTAAATGTCCAAGAATTTTTTCCTTTTATTGTAAATAAATTAGTATTAAACATTTGGACTACAACTCAACACAGCTGAAATTTAAGATCTTTAATGGCTAATTTCTGTTACAAAGATGTATTTTTTTTAATGTCATGATGACTAGCCACTGACTCTTTAAGGTGTATAGAAATAACCATATTTTACCTGTAACCACTGCAAGATTGCCTCTTGTAACAATATTCCCAGTTATACTACAAAGAGAAACATAATTACTGATATTCTGTAGTAATATTAAACTTTATCTGCCTCCACACTGATACAAGTGTTTTATTAGATTAGATTCAACTTTATTGTCATTACACATGTACAGGTACAAGGCAACGAAATGCAGTTTAGGTCTAACCAGTGTGCAATAAGCAGTAAGTGCACGATACAGGTAAAAGTTATAAGTGCACATATAGCAGATATGTACAAGCAGTAATTGGAAATATTTACAGATGGATATACAGTAATATGGACATAATATACAGTTTGTATTAACTTTTATCGGAAATTGCAAAAATTGCAAATAGATGAACAATTTATGAGCAATAAATAACCAATGAATGGAAATGCAGTGTGACACACAACACTAACAGTCTGCAGGACTGATTAATCATGACTGCGATTTTAATAACCCCACACACAAACCTGTAACACAGACAATTTACAAAAATGCAATTTTATTAAGAAACAAAAAGGACATAAATATTAAGTGACAAACTAAAGTAACAATGGCATTTGATGTCTCTCACATTGGTTGATGACACTAAGTAACAAAACATAAGCAACAATACTGTATCCTGACTGTTCACGATCTCTTGATCTTCTCCTCTCACGTTCACAACCTCCACATCTGCGAAAGCGAGAATGTCTTTCACGAGATCCTGACCCAGAACGATGTCTAATGGAAAAATGATTTCTGTCACAACAACGGCAACTTTAATGTAAGGCAAGGTTTCAGTACCAAGGTTTCAGACGTCCAAAAAGCTTTCTCCTCAGCTCATGAGAAATGTGAGTTTATGAAATTACAGAAACCGCCTCTAGTGCACTCCCTGCAGTGAGACGAGACAGAAAGATTTAAAAAAAAAAAAAGATATGTTTGCATAATTGACAGCACTGATATTAGACACATTAGTACTTGAAGTACATCAGTAAGTACATTAAGTACTTTACACTTTAAACAATGCCTTGAACAATTTCCAATCAGCCATGTACTGTGTACAAAGTGACATATTGTATATTTAAAACGTCATAGTTTCTCAATTAAATAATGAATGAATGAAAAATGTGTGTAAATTCTTACACAATCTAAAATGTGTTTAAAATTGAACTGGAAATTAGGTGCTGGTCGTCCGGCCAGAGGAGAACTGGACCCAACTAAGCCTGGTTCTCCCAAGGTTTTTTTCCCCATCCTCTCACGGATGGGGTTTTGGTTCCTTGCCGCTGTCGCCTATGGCTTGCTTAGTTGGGGACACCTGATTTCCAGTGATTATTGTCGCCTTGACTACAGAGACCGTCTCTGCATTTGAT
>JAUMHP010000040.1:3532299-3559097 GCA_032361065.1 Enteromius trimaculatus | reverse complement strand
AACTTTATTTATCAAATGCAGAGACGGTCTCTGTAGTCAAGATGACGATAATCACTGGAAATCAGGTGTCCCCAATTAGTCAGTGTGATAATAACCGGCTGGATGTACATTATCCCTTATGTGAATGTAAAAAGAGAACTCAGTTTGGTGTTGACATGCTGTCTAAAGAGGTGGCTTGGGGTATGAAATGGGGGAATTTCTGATGCATTTCCTGCATTTAAAACTCAATATATATATATATGTATAACCATGGTTGGTGTTGAAGAGCTAAAGTAAATTCAGAATGAATTATTTTTGCAGATTAGTTTCAATAAATTCTCTTTTTTTTTGACACAGGAACTTCTGAGTTATGAAAATTCCAGTATGTTTGATAGTACATTATGTTCTCTTATTACTATCTGTTAGCTGAAAAGATCAAGGACAGTTTGATTCCTCATGAGAGGATCCCTTCTGTGTTTCACTCTGAGTTCCACCTGTTCCATATTTTAGCCTGGTAAAGGTGGGAATAGGCATTTATTTATTAATTGACTGATTTATTAAATTTAGTTAATAATACAGTCACAAATTCCATACAGTTACCATCCATCTTTCATGCAACAAGACAAGAACAGTTTTGTTTTTTGCTAATGCTAATGGAGGTTTTTTTTTTTTTGCTAATGTTAACATCTAGTTCTGACAGCACACCCAGTCTTGGCCAATAATGTCCCAAAGCAAATAAATAAAATACAAATTGTACTGTTTGAAGTTAATTGCATGTGGTTAAACTTTACCACAAGTAGTTATTGCATTAGCTCATTTTAATTTAAGCAGCACAAACCTATATTTAAAGTAATTTCCAAGTACATTTCTGCACAGGAATAGTAAGTCACAGTTCAGGTTGCCATGTATTTACATACAGTACATAATAATGGGGTTATTCTAACTGACTACATGTAATTGGCATGCCATTGTTTTTGGGGCTGCTTGTAATTACATAGTTTTTGTTTTTAGTATTTTAAATCATTAAAGTAACATGGACTGTAAAATAAAATCTTACTGATTATCACCTTCAGCAGGTTTTGAAACATATCTTATATCATTGGAAGGTCTCTGTTGTAAGCACAAGTTAATGTTGCTCTGGAATCGATGAGCTGTTATATATTTCTTGTAAATGTTGTAAATGTCAGACACTGTGGTAACCTTCAGTTGCTACTTTAAAGATAGAGAAATCTACATGATTTAACCATAAACTGAATTTTATGGTATAAATTATAGATAGTTTCAGAGATTTTAAATAATATTTAATGAAGTGTTACCATTTTTAAGTTTTTAAGTTATTCAATATTTTTGTAATAGTGTAGTAATTTAAAGGGCTCAGATTGAGTCTATGTCTTTATTTTGTCTGATGTAAAAGAATAGTGTATACATGTGTTGTCTAGACTTATATGTTGTATGTTTTTGTGTGAATCTTTATAAATGTGCATTTGAGTGTAATAGAAGGGCAGGGGTGAGGTCAAGGCAAACGCTACGCTTGATTTCCTCTCAAGCATCCCTGATGAATGGGAATGGACAGTCAGCTACCACACATACAGACAAAATGAATTCAGAACTGGGTCTTAAACCAACAGCATTGCACATTGATCAACACAGTGTTGAGAGAAAGGACAACTTTAAAAGCTGTCCACTTAATTACGGCCATTTACTCACACTAAACGCTGTCTGTCTCTCAGCAGGCTCTCACAGCGTCAGACTCCACCTCCTCCACACTGATCAACGACTAGCTTCGACAAGCTTAACTTAACTGTCCCATAAGTTGGTAAGAATGAACGAGATGAAGGTTTTTTGACAGGAGCCATGCAAATACATCTACTCCTAGACTATATTGTGTGAGGTGACTGTCCATTGGAATAGAATTCCCATTGGTTACTTAATGCTGTTTGGATAAAATGACAGTTTTACATGTCAAGCTAAAACTGGAATCATTTAAAATCTTTGCAAGACAACATTTGTTGTCCACAGACCAATTAACACCACACTAACAGACGCAGACCAACGCAGATGGTCACCAGTTTATAGTACATCACTTCTCAGACATTCCAACACCCGAAATATGCAGATTCAAACAGTGTAATCAGTGAATATATGCAACGACCAACCGTAACAGACACCAACAGGGGTTACACACTGATTCTAAAAAACCCAATTAATATGTCTGTTGCTATTTATCTGCATCTCTCATTGATGATTTTTTAGAACACAGCACCGTAATATTATTGAATTAGAGCACAGAAAGTTTTTAACTACACTGCAAAAAGTTGTGTTGTTTAAAGAGATATTTTGACGTGGTTTAACCAGTCTAGTAGTTTTAGTGGTATAGATTGTGTTGTTTAGGTTTATTCAGTAATATTAAATAATATATTTGATTTTAAACCAGTAAATTTAACCATTTTTATGTTACTATTTTTTACACTTGAAATGGCAAAAAAGATGGTAATGGTAAAAGATGGCAATATTTGTCATCTCTAGCTTAATGTTATTTAATATATAAAACGATAGATCAGTTCACTGGTGCTTTGTTAGACCAATAAGCATAATTTCGTCTAAAGCTCTTTAGTGGAGCAAGTGAATATACAGGCAAGTGAATATATAGTCTTTGCACAGGGCGAATGTGGGACATTTTGCCAGCGGCAAACATTAAAGAGAAATGTATAATGAGCCATAAGGGCAGAGAGAGATGGCAGGACTCCAACAGCTTGAACAGATCGACTGTGTCTCTACCAAAACTGACATTGTGTCAGTGTTTTTCTCGCTTGAGAGAGAATTCTTCTCGGAGTGCACAGAAAATTGGCCTACAAATTAATATGCCACTCCTAAAAAGGAATGGCCTATAGCAGAAATATGCACACAACCATTTAAATATTCACCAATCATTAAATAAAGATGTTTGGATTCTTGCTCTACTTTTTTTTTTTTTTTTTTTAAACAATCTGTTGTTAATTAATATGCTCGGGAGGTTGGCGCTTACCCACAAAAGCTTATATATTAAATTTACATTTAACTGGAAGATTTCAGTGCTGCTTGAAATGAAAGTGAATCTTGGAAAGCACTCTTTTAAAACAGTTCAAAGCATTGGCTCTACCTGGGTAGGCTAATAAATATGAATAGAATCATTTTATATATTCCAAATTTAGCAAAAGAGGAGACAAAGTAGGAGGGGGTGACCCTGATGAGGACTGTCGTACAGAGAAAATTATGTCCTCTCCATCATGGCATTCCAGTGTTTTTGTTTAGTTTTTTCTTCTGTGGAACACAAAAACTACACTTGGAAAAATGTATTTTGTCCATATACAGCAAAAAGTGGTGACCTACAATGTTAGATATTTCTTCATGATTTAACCCATTGTTTTAAAGTATTTATATATGAATGTATTTAAGAATGTATTTAAATCAATACATTTAGATGTTACCATTTTTCCAGTGTACAATGAAAGTTGGTTGGGTTGTTGTTTAACTCAAATCACATTTATTTCTATAGCATTTTTGAATATTTCTATAGCATTTTATACAATACAGATTTTTCAAAAGCAGCTTTAAAGTACTAAACATAATCAATGATGCAAGCCTCATCAAATGAGACAAAATTCATATTCTCTGGTAAAGCAGAAGACAATAGTGTCACTATTCAGCTCAGTGTTGATTGAGTTCAGTTGGATAACTGTGTAAAGTTCATCAGTAAGTTCACGTCAGCCACAAAGCAGCTCTACAGAAGACAGTAACGTCACTTTTTCTTGCCTCGATTCCGTTTGTCAATTTTGCTAAATTTCATTTTGAAATGAAGATGATCAGACTCTGCTGATTTTCATCATGTGTACAAAACAGTTAAATCATTGAATGTTTTCCAGATGTAACAAAATAAGACTTGGAACAAAAAAAAAATGTTTGAATTAACTATTACAATAAATATTTATAATAAATATTAATAATAGACCAAAGCTTGCAAAACCAATATCTCTGTCCTTTAAGTAATAACAGTTCAGGTCAGGTTTACACACAAACACACACACACACTCCCCTGGGCTAGTGTATGAGTGGGAAGCATGTAGAAAACGTGGCATTGCGGAGACAGTCAGATGTGGGTGCACTCAACTGGGTCGTGGGCAGAACGCTGCCATGGCAACCACTTTTCACCAGCCCCCGGGGCCAAAAAAATCTGCGTTCATCCTTTCTTTCCTGTCTTCCATCGCTCTTTCTCTCTCATTCTCTGTTTCATTTGAGAAAACCTTGCTAAACTCTCTGGCAGAGGATCTACTGTACAGTTGTGAAAAGAGGTTGTGAGGGGAACACTCACTCTGATTGCTTATCACTGCAGAACATGAGCAACAACCATTCACAAGCCCCTTGGAAAGTCTGCACCTATACATAAACATAAAACTATACGTAAATACTATACGTGTTTTGTATATAACTTTTATATTACTCGGAATCAATGTTTTGCAGCTCTGTCTTTCATTGTAAATCCCATTTGCATTTTAGAAAAAAGTGTAAAACTTTAAAGAGGTTATTTTCCCTAATGCAGTATTTCACTGGTTTGATGCGTTTGTGTGCTCAAAAAGAGCTAAGCCATTTTGTAATCATTATTGATTTATTATTGGACCATTTGGTTTTACATTTAACGCCTATCAAGTAGAGCCATTCTCAGTTTTTAACAGCTGTTGCTGCCTTCTCGTTACATGTATAAATTCATAAAACAAATCACAGTTATAGCAGCTGCATCTGGCAGTGGCTGCTGAGGTGGGGGTGGACGAAAGCAATTCCAAACCATTACCCATTTAGGTCTGTTCAACTCATAAAACTCCTGCCTGCCTTTCTCGCTCTCCATCGAAATGCACTGATTCACTGACATCGCAGGATCTGACCCGATTTACCAAATACAGCAATGCCAAATGCTAAATGAACATTGGTGCTCACTTTTAGGTCACTTTGTCAAGCAGAGATTAATGCTGACCTGATCTATTATTCTAGACCAGGAATGGTTAGCTGTCAGAGCTTCAGATCAATCGGCCTCTTTACTCGTCTTCTTATTAGGCCCATGAGGCTGATGGCTCTGCGTTTTATAAGATATTGAACTTGGTATTTGGGATTTTTATACTGCTGACAGCAATGTTTAATAGATGGAAGATGTTGGTTGATTGGTACTGTGTGTGTCTTCACTGAAAAACTTAAGATTTTTTATTGTTCAAATCAGTTTAAACCTATTTTGTCTGAAAGAAAGTAGATACATTTTCAATTGTATTTTGGATGTATGATGGAAAAATATTATAACATCTAAATTAACTGGTATTATTTAGGTCAGAAATATGGTTTAATGTCACAAAATCAACCTAAATACATCAAAAGGGCTTTATATGTGTCATGAGGCGATCCTCCATAGCTCTGTCTGACCGCCATTAGCGGGAACCTTCGCCCGAATACTAAGGTTCCTACCCGGACTCTTTCTGACCCACGCACCCCGGGGATTTCCGCCCCAGGTGTGGCTTGTTATTGCAGCTTTAAAAGGAAACGGATGAACGCTGATCAGCGCGAAGTTTTGTTCGTTCATCGACATCACCGAGCGCTTCTTTGGATATCTTTTGGACTGCCTTTTTGTTACTACCTGGACTGTTTTCTGATTTGTGATTCTCGCCTGTTGCCCCGACCCTCGCTTTGGATATATCGACTCTGAAACTTGCCTGTGACCCCGATCTTCTGCCTGCCTCTGTTTCTGCCTTTGTCTACTCTCTGCCAGCCCTGTTGTTACTGTTTGAACCTTGCCTGTACGACCTTGCTACTAATAAACAGCTTGCATATGGATTCCGACGACTCAAACTCATTACAATATGACTTTATATGCCACTTTATATGGGTTAAATCAGAGAAACACCATAGAAATATATATATTCTGTGTATGTATAGTGTATAACTGAAAACATTATGGCTATCTGTAGTTGGGAAAATAAATATTATCAAGTAATATCACATCAAAAATTACGGTTTGAACCAAACCATACATATACTATGTGAAATAAATTATACATCTATAAATTTGGCTGTAACATAAAGTATCCCTGTTTTTAATGTAAAGCTCATTCTATATAACATCCCAAACCTTCCAGTTTATTAATAAAGTGGGCTCAAATCCATTTCTGGCACAGTTGACATGTTGAAGTAGCTAAACAAAAAATATTGCAACTAAAAATATTTTGCCTGACCCTGCGTTCTGCATGTAATACACACATCAGTTGTAAGATGTATTTTGTCAGATGCTAAATAGCTGAGGGAGACAGTTTAGTGTAGAGACAGAGAGAGATGACCCGTGTAATCTTTGCATTCTAAATTCAACGCTAATGAATAGCTCATTGATTTCCTTTATGGCTGCAAAGAGAGCTGCCCTGTTTTGCCTGTCTATGGCCCGTTAAAGCTCTTAAACACTGTTGATGAATGGAGAATGGTTCAGGCACTGTCACGGATGCCCATTGGAGGTCCTCAACAGGCACCAGAATGCTCTGAGGGAGAGCACATTTTATCCCAATAATTATGAAGTCAAAAACTTTTCATTTGTAATTGTACTCAGTTTTGTGTCATTACCACTAACTTTACTGTAACCCGGCATATATCTACAGTGTCAGGCAGCATCTCAGCACCTCTGGTTTAACCTCATTAGCTCATTAACATTAATGGGATAGATTTATTATGCAACACGGACACACAGCTGCTTCTCTCAGAGCTTCATCTCCTCTTTCAGAGCTCCCACACATCCCTGACAACGCATTTAGTATTTTCGGACCAACTTATTTCTGCGGGGCTTCCGTGCAGTTGAGTTACATTTGATAATGATGTACAAATCACTATAGAGTAAATGTGTGTGTATGTGTGTGATCAAGCTAGTTTGGGGACAGAGTAATGTTCAATATTAAATGACTATTAACTATATATTCTAACTCCTAATTCTAAGTTGTTTAGGTGTGGGGTAGAATTAAGACTTTATGATTATGTAGAATAAGAATAAAGCTTTATAAGAATTAATCAACACCAAATATGTTAGTGATGCACATGCTAATAAGCAACTAGTTAATAGTAGTCACTAAGCTAAGTGTTACAATAATGTGATTAATTTTGGAGGATATATTTGGACAATTTTAACGTCTTTAAATGGAATGTCCTAAATTTAAAATTTTACCTTTAATGTCCTTAATGGGAACATCCAAATGTCCTTAATGTCCTTTAGTCATATAATGTATTTATTCATTGAACACACAACCTGAAACTCATGTTTTTTCATTTAGACATGGCCTTGTGTAAAAGTCACTTCACTGTGTCTTACAATCTCACCAAGAGTAAATAGCAATATCATGCTTCAGTCATTTCTCACATTATTTTATGAAGAAAATTTCTAAAGCAGCAAGATATCCTAAAGATATTCACACGGTTCCAATTATGAGGTGTTAAGGAGACCAATTGCACAGTGTTGCCATGGAAACACCAGTGGCACACGCAAGAGTGGGCAATTTTACGCTCCTCTTTTTTTTTGTGAGTGTGTGCGTTTGAAGCTATTTTAAACAAGCATTATATAAGCACTCTGTGTCACAAGCAGCATGTATCTCCTCTCGCTCTATTGTCTCTGTTCTTCAGGTCTGCCTGACCTACGACTAACACTGAGTTTGCATGAGCATTCAGAGTAATAATGAATGTGGTTGGTTGAAGAATATCACTTGTCCAGATCTCTGGTTGATGCCAATAAACTTGCATGTGTAACAGCTTGTTCTCAGGAAGCAGGCCCTTATAGCCTAAAAATGTCAGGATTTTTTTTATTTATTTTAATATTATTTTCCTTTTCAAAGTTTAAATTGTGTACTTTTAAGAAAATGTTTTGTTTTTTTCCTTTTGACAAAATGTTTTCATTATTGAACTATTCCTTTAAAAAGTAATATTAAAGAGAAAGTGATGGACAATTTCTGCATTTTTTGGAGTACAAAGATTACATTAACAATTATTATTTATTTATTGATTACAAAATCTCGGTACAATTACGGTACATGTAATGAATACGTATATGGAACAAGTGGCGTCAATATAAGAAAAAAAATTGAAATAATATTTAAATATCCAAAATTATTTTTTCCCTATCTTAACCTACCATCTTTCATTCCCAAGCTTAATTGGAGCCATATGTTCTTTTACGACCACTCCTGATCTAGCCAATCATAGCACACATTAAATGAAATTTCATATTACTGTCAGATAACTGCTGTAATCAACCTCTTCATGTTGAGAAACCATTTTACCTCTTTAAATGGTCTATTGTGAACTGAACAGCAGCTGTTGTAAGAGGTAACAGTATGACAGCGCAGAACAGATGCTTTTGTATATTCAGAGAAGTTCTGCTCACTGTAAAAATTAATTAGCATCACTAATGTGAGTGTGTGAAGGGTCAGAGGGCCCATTGATGTCAGAAAGGTCTTTCTAGGACTTTCTAAAGACTCCCATTTGGTCAAAATCACTATTAACTTCTAATATATAGTGGGTACGGAAAGTATTTATACCCCCTTAAATTTTTCACTCTTTGTTATATTGCAGCCTTTTGCTAAAATCATTTAAGTTTATTTTTTTCTCTTTAATGCACTCACAGCACCCCATATTGACAGAAAACCACAAAATTGTTGACATTTTTGCACATTTATTAAAAAAGAAAAAATTGAAATATCACACAGTCTTAAGTATTCAGACCCTTTGCTGTGACACTCATATATTTAACTCAGATGCTGTCTATTTCTTCTGATCATCCTTAAGATGGTTCTAGACCTTCATTTGAGTCCAGCTGTGTTTGATTATACTGATTGGACTTGATTAAGAAAGCCACACACCTTTCTGTATAAGACCTTACAGCTCACAATGCATGTCAAAACAAATGAGAATCATGAGATCAAAGGAACTGCCTGAAGAGCTCAGAGACAGAATTGTGCAAGGCACAGATCTGGCCAAGGGTACAAACAGCTGAGCTGTTTGGGGGGGAAGAGCCTATGTCAGAGAGGCAAAGAAGAACCCAAAGATCACTGTGGCTGAGCTAAAGAGATGGCTGAGTGGCCCGACAGACGTCTCTCCTCAGTGCAATACACATGAAAGCCTGTATGGAGTTTGCTAAAAAAAAAACACCAAGATGGTGAGAAATAAGATTCTCTTTTGGCGTTAATTCTAAGCGGTATGTGTGGAAAAAACCAGGCACTGCCAACCAACCTGACAGAACTAGAGAGGATCTGCAAGGAGGCAGTGAATCCCCAAATACAGCTGTGAAAAACTTGCGTCTTTCCCAAAAAGACTCTTGGCTGTATTAGATCAAAAGGGTGCTTCTACGAAATACTGAGAAAAGGGTCTGAAGACTTAGGACCATATGATATTTCAGTTTTTCTTTTTTATTAAATCTGCAAAAATGTCAACAATTCTTTGTTTTTCTGCCAATATGGGGTGATGTGTGTACATTAACAAAAAAAATGTACTTAAATAATTTAGTGTTATTATTTAAAGTGAAAAATGCAAGGAGTCTGAATACTTTCCGTACCCACTGTATGTACAGTTTTAAAGCAGTAACAGTAAGGCAAAGCAACGTACAAAACATTTTTTTTTTTTTTTTTTACTCATGCAAACATTTTTCTGTAAACACATAGTACTTTTAAAGCATAGTACTTTTAAAGCATATACAAAATTGCCTTTTTTGACATCTACCATGTTCATATTATTTATT
Source organism: Enteromius trimaculatus (assembly GCA_032361065.1). Taxonomy (NCBI): domain Eukaryota; kingdom Metazoa; phylum Chordata; class Actinopteri; order Cypriniformes; family Cyprinidae; genus Enteromius; species Enteromius trimaculatus. The sequence goes on along the minus strand of JAUMHP010000040.1, from coordinate 3,549,343 downwards.
AACCTTGTAAACAGTATAAAAAAATCTATACAAATAAATCATTTATGTATAATGTGATACCATCACTGTACCGTGATACTGCCACTGCTTTTTATGAGTAATAAAATGTAGTTCCTCAGGCAGACACTCAACACTCTGTTTCTGTGTACCATAGATGTCTTAAGATCATAAAGTCTATCTATGATGCATTATTCATACATGTGGGGGAGTTGGTGTTGTTTAATGTCTCTGGAAGAGGAAAAAGTAGGCAGAGAACAAAATGAATCAGCACGGACTTTACTGCACAGAGAATATTTCTCACTCTTCAGAAGGCATTGGATAAAGAGTAAAATTAGGATGTTCCATTTTAAAAGGGTAGTGCTTACATGAGAACAGAAATACATTTTCTCATGTATTTACAAAAGTATTGCATAATTGTGCGTTTTCTTACGCATTGTAAAAGTACTAGTACTTGTGTAATTGTGTGTGTGTATTTATCCCATACAAATATGTTGTTGTATGTGATGCATTTTTTGAGAGATTTTGGACATTTTTAACATTTATGTCAAGGTGTTTGTATGCATCCATATTGATAGTAAATATAAAAGAAAGACATTGTCAAAGCCATGTCTAGTGTGTGCGGGCCCCAGTGCAGGTTATTGTTGTGGGCCCTGGTTGATTGTTTCATTGATTTCTGCCCTCTGTAACTCCGTCTCTCCATAGCACTTCCTCTTTGACCTAGATTACTCATGATATGAGCTGTGTTGTTTCAAATGTAACTGCTTTCCAGGTCTTGGGAGAGTCTAAGGAAGTCATAGAAAAGACGTTCAATTTTGAAAATCTTTGTTCGATGATGAATAAGCATAATAACATGAATATGCATAATAAGAACAATTAACTATGGATATGTACAATAAAATGTACAGATTCTGAACACAGCTTCCCATGATCATGCATTCTTTGGTGAGGGAGAACAGCTGGCAACTGAAGACTGATTTATCCAGTTAATTTAAAAGACTTTTTTTTTTTTTTAAATATATAAACATCTCTCTCTCTCTCTCTCTCTCTCTCTCTCTCTCTATATATATATATATATATATATATATATTTGTGAGTTGTTTTAATAAAGTTGCATTTATGAAAAAAATATTGTTATAAATGGATATTACATATAATAGCATATCAAAATAATTATATTAATAATATGTAAATAAAAAAAAAAATTCTGTGGGGAGTTTGAATATGTTTTTTATATGAATATGGCCTTATAGGTAACATATATGGCAATATCATCCTTGACATAGCAATACTGGATATATTTCTTTTACATATTGCTATTTTCCAGTTTCCATTCTGTTTTGTTAAATAATGATTTAACAATTAAAAGTGAACCTAATTACGGAACATTCAAAAAAGAAAAAATGTAAATGTTTGTAGTTGTAATTAAATCATCATCCTGCAGTACATCAGTCTCACCACATGTCATATGACGTGAGAGTGAAGATGGCTTGTCATGGATGGCCAGCTGATTTCATCTGATATGATTGTGTCGCAGTGAGGTGTCAAGACGCCCGACACATGAACCTCGGAGCATCGAAGGCAGAGTTGGTCATCAGACAAAACATTATCTGTCTGAAGTAGTTTTGTGGCCTTAATAACTATAAAGAATACTATGTCTTATGCTTAATATGTTCAGTGTTCAAATACATTTAAAAAAAATCTAAATTGCTTCAGTGAATTACGACAAAAACCAAGTCTCTCTTTCTCCCCCTACAGGCTGCTTCGAGTGTTGCATCAAGTGTCTGGGCGGCGTCCCTTATGCCTCTTTGGTGGCCACCATCTTGTGCTTTTCAGGTGTTGCTCTGTTCTGCGGCTGTGGGCATGTGGCACTTACGGGCACTGTGACCATGGTGGAAAACCACTTCTCTCGCGTCACCTCTGACCATGCTGCCCTTACTGATGTGTAAGTGTGTTTACATAAACAGCCATTAAATGCACCAAATACCATAAATACTAACTTCCCAATGATAGCTGTTCATTTGTTAATATTATTACTGTCAGCTGCTTGATGTGTGATGATTTTCAGAGGTATATTTAAAGAAATGAAAGAGAAAAAATCTAATGTTGAGTTTATCATTTTCAACCTGTTTACATTCATGGCTGTGACATGTTCAAGGGTGACTGTGTGCTGAGTAATGACCACTAGAATGCCAGCAAATAACTGGCAGTACTTTCTGTTCCATCATGTCATCTAGAGCTTTACTGGGAATAAATGACCTATTGCCTTCAATTTCCTGTGAACATCTTTACTGTCAGTGGCCCTGTGCCATATACACAGTACCACTGATTAAATCTACCAATAGCACATAAGCAGAGACTATGAAAGAAATATGAAATCTTAAACTATTCTGTACATTGGTGTGGGTTATTGATATATTTTAATGCTTGAGAATTTGAAAGTAGCAAGAGCCAGAAGTAAAAGAAAATCTCTCAATGTCCACCATAGATGTCTTACAATGACACATTACTATAGTTAAATGTTTTCTTTGTTATACAGGGTTCAGATTTTGCAGTACATCATCTATGGAATCGCCTGTTTCTTCTTCCTGTATGGCATCATCCTGTTGGCTGAAGGCTTCTACACCACCAGTGCTGTCAAAGAGATGCACAGCGAGTTCAAGACCACTGTGTGTGGACGCTGCATCAGTGCCATGGTGAGGACAGAGTGCACATACAAGCATGGACATAAAAATAATTGTAAAAAAAATTCTGCAACTCCAAAAATGTATTGACACATACATTTCAATTAAAATTTCCAGCTAGAGGCAATAAAACATTTATTCCTATAATACAAGTATGGTTACAGACGCAGGTTATTGATTATTAAAGACTTTTTTCCACACAGTTTCTTTTACAGTACTATGTTATTATGACCTTGTACCCTACAGCATTACTTGTAAGCTAACATTTGCATCACACAACCAGCTTTATATGTTTGGTACATTCAAACTTGCTTCTAATCTCACCCGGTACATCACTGTATGTGTAGGGCTTAAGTACAAATCTTCTTCATTGACCTGTAGAAATAAGCTAAAATTGCATTATAGTTTTGTCAAATGCATTTTCATCTCACATTTGGTTTTGTTAAAACAAATGTGTTGTGTTTGCAGAGAGTTTTAGTGTTTAGGGTTTAATAGATCAACCTTTGTAATGAAGCTTAGCATTTTGCAGGTAAATCACAACAGGCACATTCGAAAAATACACAATTATATAAATATGCACATTCATAAATGCACCCCCCCCCCCATCCATAATGCTAGACTTGGCATATTCACACACATAGGCTATACGCCCACTGTACGTACTCCAACCGTAGCCCTTCATGATGGGTTTGACACGATCAGTGCTATATACCCCAGTTGGTTTAATCACTGCAGATTTCCAGTAACATCCATCTTTAAAGCCTTTAGGCCATATATACATGTGTCATGTATTAGTCCGGAAAACGTGTGTATGTTCACATGAATGAGCGAGATAATCAAGTGGCAACACATCCAAGGTGATCTGGCGGTAAATAGGTCATGATTCTGGGTCACACTCATACAGTATGCACTGCAGGATTTAAAAACTATGAGATTATTCTACTCTTCATATTAGAAATGTGGATATTGAATGGATATGTGAGCATGAGAGGTTAACAACCTCCTCTTGCTTTCATTTTTAGTTTGTGTTCCTCACCTACATTCTGGGCTTGGGATGGCTGGGCATCTTTGGCTTCTCTGCGGTGCCCGTTTTCCTGTTTTATAACATGTGGACCACATGTGGAGCCATGAAGTCCCCTATTGCCAATCTCACCTCTGTGGACAACATCTGTGTCGATGTGCGGCAGTATGGTAAAAATCTTGATTGTCCTTGTTTTAGCTGCAAACTCAACATCACTTTACAGTGTAAGGAGTGAGTTATTCTTAAGGAATGCAGCTGTTCAGATAAATCTGTCAGCGCTTTTTTCCCTGCATTTACTAAAACCCCTAGCTGTGGAAAATTAATATGTATATATTTATACATACTGTATATGGGTGAATATATGTGTGTGTTTGTGTGTGTGTGTGTGTGTGTGTGTGTCATATACAGCACATTATCTGTATATATATATATATATATATATATACAGTGAGGTGTCAATAAATATTTTATCACCCTGTGATTTTGCAAGTTCTCTTACTTAGAAATCATGAAGGGGTCTACAATTTTCAGCATAGCAGCATTTCCACTGTGAGAAACAGAATCTAAAAAGAAAAATCAGAAAATCACATTGTATGACTTTTTAACAATTTATTTGGGATTTACTGTGTCAAATAAGTATTTGATTACTTATCAGCCAGATTTCCTCAAATACCTGTTATTTTGCTTTTAAATATTCCAGCTACACTCTGCTCATGAATCTAAATTAGTAGCACCTGTTTGAGGTCGTTAGCTGTCATAAAGACACCTGTGCACGAAGAATCAGCCCAGAGTTAGACGGAGGAGCTGGTCAATGCTGTGAAGAGAGCTGGGACCATTGTTTCCAAGATTACTATCAGTAATACACTAAGACGTCAAAATCTTGCATCCCACAGAAAGTTCTCCTGCTTAAGTTAGCCCATGTCCAGGGACCATCTGGAGTCAGAGCATTAAAGATGGGTCGTGCCTGGGTCTTCCAACATGACAATGACCCAAAGCACACAGCCAGGAAAACCAAGAAGTGGCTCCCTAAGAAGCATATCAAGGTTCTGGAGTGACTTAGCCAGTCTCCAGAACTAAATCCAATTGAAAATCTTTGTAGTGAGCTGAAACTGTGTTGCTCAGAGAAACCCCCAAATCCTGACAGATCTGTATGGAGGAGTGGGCCAAAATCCTTCCTGCAGTTTGTGCAAACCTGGTGAAGAAATACCGGAACCATACAGTAATTCACAAATAAATTGTTAAAAAACATACAATGTGATTTCCGGAATTTTCTATTTAGATTCTGTCTCTCACAGTGGAAATGCTGCTATGCTGAAAATTGTAGACCCCTCCATGATTTCTAAGTAAGAGAACTTGTAAAATCACAGGGTGATCAAATACTTACTGACCTCACTGTATATATATATATATTCCATTTATATTTATTTCATATTTAATAATCTAGTATTTAAGGAATTGTATTGTTTGATCAGTTGTTACAAACTTTTAGATTATTTTATGTGATGCATATAATTATTTTCAGGAATCATCCCATGGAATGCTACTCCTGGTAAAGCTTGTGGCTCCACACTAAGTGACATCTGCAATACTAGTGAGGTAAAGATACCTCATTTTTCCCTGATGATAAGGGGGAGGAGATAAGGGGGTAAACTGATCAAGAAAATGCAATACTTTTATATGAGCTTAAAATAATAAATTCTGATAGTTTGTAATGTTAAATCGATGAGATCTTTGTAACAGTATAGCGGACTACTTACATTAAATTATATAAATAACAGATGTCACTCCATATGCTAAATTCAATAATATGTCTTAGAAAAAGACATTTTAATGCTCAGTTCTGGTATTTTTTTTGTTTGTTATTTTTTAATCATAGCTCTGTGGTTTCAAAACATATAATGCAATGCACTGATGATAAAACATCCCTTAAAAGGGCCTCATATTTTATATTTATTTAAACATGATTTTTCAAAAACATGTTTTGAATGAGTTTGACAGCAAATTTTGATCATGTTGATTATGAAGTCCTTTATAAATCATATATAATATAGTAGGATTGGTAGGTTAGGTTTAAAGACTTTTTTGTACCTTTTTAAGAAATGTTGACTTGACAAGACTTGTTTATCCTTCAAAAAATATTTAAAGGAAAAGTTGAATAGGTACATTTTATTTTGAACGAGGAATATTCCGTTTGTGTGAGGCAGGGTCTGTTAGTTGTGTTTAATGAATTCCCTATACTCTTTTTATTACAGTTCTATCTGTCCTACCATCTTTATATTGTTGCCTGTGCTGGAGCTGGAGCCACTGTGATTGCACTGGTAAGAGTTCATGATGTTCACTTGTTCATTTCATACTTATTTTTTTCAAATTCATATAAAGAATAATTTTCTTTGATGTTAAAAACTGTAAAATGGCTTAGGAAAGAATTTAATGGCACAACTGCACTTTTGGTTTTCGAGGGATGTGATGCAACTAATTGTAAAGTTGCTATTGTACGCCTAAACTGTTTGGTCTCACCCACTGGTTTGTCTCTTTTCCATTCAGCTCATCTATGTGATGGCCACAACATATAACTTTGCCGTGTTGAAGTTTAAAAGCTACGACCACAGTCACACCACTAAGTTTTGAGTTTTTTGTATGACGGCAACTGCAAAGTCTGTGAAAGTTGGTCTCAGAGACCGAAAGATAGGGCGAGGGAGGACCTGAGTGAGAAAAAGAGGTCAGGAAAAAAATGCAAAGGAGAGAAATAAATTGAAAACTGTTAGTTTGTAGCATGGACCTTAATGTGTAGTCAGTGTAGTGTATATTAATGGTAATGTTTAATGTTCAATTAATTTGTATCTTTGTGTTTCTATACTAATTTGACAAGGTGTGATCTCTTGACAAAGCAAGGACAATACATCATACTCACTTTTTGTGTGAAATACATTTTTGCCTAGTTACCAATTCATATTAAGTATAGCATGACCAATCGAGAACAATGTAGCTTATTTACAGTGTTAAGAGAAAATGACATTAGTTGTAAGAATATAACTCTCTTTTAGTCCAACACCCAATGGACAGAATTTAACTAGAAAATAGTACTATTTGGTAATGATGTCTCTTCATTGGATCATATCCACCCTGAGGCACCCGTAGTCCAAAACCCATCCAGATAGAAAAGGCAAGTGAAGTACAGCAGATGAGAAAGGCATAGTTATTGCTGTTATGAAAAGTATTAGGGATGTTGTGTTTATGCTCATAAACATTCATTCTATGCTACATGTACCTGTGAAGGGTGTGACTGTACTTTTTAACTTCTTATGAGATGTTTTGCAGTCATGGAATTGACTCTAAAAATGCCATTTTCCTTCAGAGCCTTTGTTTTTAGTTTTATTTGACTACAACCTAGTCTAATATTATGTTTAATATTGAGTTCTGACAGCATATAGTTTTTGCCTTATGTATTATTCTTACAGCAGTATAGTTCCTGTTTTCAGAAAGAATCAGAAATAAACAAGTATTGTGGAGTTCATTTCTCTTTATTTAATAGTTTTTAGTTTTTCCTGTTTGTTTGCTTGCTTGTTTGTTTACATTTCTTTGGATATCAGTAGTTCTTACATCATCTTTTATTTACTAACTGCTAACTAAATAACCAGATTTCATATAATGCTGGATTTTTTTTTTTTGTCATTTAAAGTGCTTGTAACTGTTTGAAACTGGAAATAATAGTTTCTTTTGTTTATTTTGTCTTCATGTCAAGTCAAGTCAGGTCACCTTTGTTTATATAATGCTTTTAACAATACAGATTGTGACAATGCAGCTTTATAGTATTGAATAGCAAAACAGGGTGTAATAATGTAAAAAGGACAATAGTGAAAACACTTTTTTTTTCAAGTCAGTTCATCATTGATGTCATTGTCCAGCTCAATTCAGTTCAAAGAGAAGTCAATAGTGTTACTGGAATCATTAAATATTTTAAATATCAAATATTTTATGATTTTAGATTACTACAATAACCCTGTGTGACACCAGAGTGTTGATAAGCCTATTTAAGACACAAACTGACTAGCTTCATTTTTCTTATATCAAAAGATGTACAGTAACAGATATATAAAATTAATCCAAAATGTAATAAATAAATATTTCCTTATGAAGTTATTCAGTATTTTTTCACTGTATTATAACTAATTTGATTTCTTTGTGGTGCAGCTATAATAATTAACTGAGATTTATTTACTTAAGTGATTCTTAGAGCAACCAATTAATACTGTCTTAACTCGTATAGCTGGCTTTGGCTAACTAACCCACTCATGACTAATCCTGCCTTCCACCTGTTTCTTCCTCTGTCTTTCTGTCACTCTTTCTCTTTTGTCTGTCTCCTCTCCTTCTCTACCGTCCACAGATCCACTACCTGATGATCCTGGCAGCAAACTGGGCCTATCTCAAGGGACTGTGTCAGCAGACTCATGCCTACCAGGACATCAAAACCAGAGATGATCAAGAGCTGCAGGATGTGCAGTCACGCTCCAAGGAGGGTCTAAACTCCTACTCATAAACAGTTCTCCCAAATCTTATCTACCCAACCTCTATCTAACCTGCTCTAGACTACACAAACACACACGCGCACACACACACATACACACACCTGCCACCTTCATGTGAAACACTATACGCAAACTAACACTGCTGAGCGCTGCGTTATCCTGACTATACATCATAACAGTGGTATAAGTTGGTTATAATCATGATGAAACATGTCAGGCAAGTTATTAACATCTTTAACAAATGATGAGTGGAATCATGCAGTTAATGGTGATATGATGTGTTTTGCTCATTTACCTTCATGGTGCAAAAGACCACTGGCATAAAAGTGTATGTAATCTATTATCGTACTGTCATTTTTTTTCAAGTCAAGTATTTTTGAATTGCTAGAAATTGTATAGAGTCATGGTTATAACTGGGTTATGTTTGGTTTTATGATGCATTGTCTTGGTAAAGCGCTGCTTACATGATAGACTGTCTGCACTAACTCCTCACAGACATTTTGCAGGAACTTCCTTTTTTGGTGTTTTATACATATATAAATATATATATATATATAAATGTGTGAAAGTGAATGAATGTTGTTTTTTTTAATTATGGGTGCCAGGTGTGTATTGAAAATGTCTGATTATTTACTATCTTTATCTGGTCTCTATGGCGATCTTAGATTTCTGAATTCTCCTTTTACCAACTATCTTTCTTACTTTATTTTTTGGAGGGTGTGGGGAACAATACCGGTTTTTGACAAATTGCACTAATCTTGTAATAGAAAGCAGGTATATTAACACACACTGGTGCGCACACACACACACACACACACACACATATGCACCAACAAAGTAGAAAACAAATTCTCTTAAAAGGACGTTTTCTTAAAGCTGTCAATCTTGAGTATCATTATCAAGCAGTCAACCTTTAAAATGATATTCTGAAAACTGTATCTGACTGATACAAATCTGACAGGCTAAAAAATGTAAATGTTTGCTTAATAATAATAATAATAATAAATGAACTAGTGCTAAATTATTTACTTATAACTGCCCCCATCAGCTATACAGGTTACATCATTTCCTTAAGTTTTAATGAATAATAATAGGTATTTTTTAGTCTTTAATTTGTTCTTATGGCAAGATTGATGTTTACCATGAGTTTAATGAGATGATTGTGACTCCTCTGTGTGAGTTATTGCTATGTGGACGTGAAACTCTGAAAATGGTTTGAATTTACAGTGAGATAATGCAGCCTTGTTTTTGCAGTGTATCTTTTTCCTAATTGGTCTCTCTCTATTACTACTTTTACAATATGACTCACTTTTTATTGATCTGTATTTTAACTAAAATAATTTCTTCTCTGTAATGTCTCTGTAAATATAAGCATGTTAGTATTGTCCACATATACAATTGTTTAATACCAATTATATGCTGTTTCTTGCTGTATGTTAAATTCTGTTAAAAAGGGAGCTAAAAGGGATGTACAAGGTGTTGATCTATTTACCCTGCTTTTGAAAAAGAAGATGTGTGCCTGGATGTTCTATTGTTCCCTGATTATTGCATGAAGGAGAGATATTTCATTTCGTTTTGCAGTACTATAAGTGATGTGTAGTCCATTGTTCCAATGAACTACAATTGACTGTGTCCCACCTCTCCCTGAAAAACAAACCACTCTATGTTATTGGAAATTGTAGTCTTAGATGTTTCATAGTCGATTTTATTTGAAGTCAAATGTTTTATGAATCCTGTATAGTGATTTTTGTAACCTTCTCTAGTAAAATATTTTGTATGATCTATATGAACTCTTTTGTGTTTATTATTATTTGAAAAAGCACATGTGCAAGAGATTAATCTTCAAACTGATGTATAACTTTACAGCACAGCAAAATAACGTAATTACACTTTAAATCCTGCTGCAGCCAGTGCATTTGAAATGTGCTTTTTTTGTTGTAGTTGCGCCACCTGGTGTATGAATGAGAACATTGTGTCCCCATTTTGTGTTATGCATGAAAACATTTGCTAAAATTACTCACCCTCAGTTCATACAAGATTTAGTTTGTTTCTTCGTGGAAACAGATTAAAAAACGTAGCTTCACTTGCTCACCAGTGGACCCTCCGCAGTGAATGGGTGCCGTCAGAATGTGACTCAAAAAAGCTGATAAAAACATATAATAACAATAATCCAGAAGTATTCCACCAATTAACATCTTGTGAAGTGAAAGAACCAAAACCATCACTACGTTTTTCTCTTTAAGTTAAATTCAGACAATGCAACATTTTCACTGGAGAAAGCAATAAGTGTTTATGCTTGTGACCTAGTATCTATCTCTATCTAGTATCTAGATAGAGAAGAGCGTTGGTTCTCAACCATGTTCATGAAATGTGCCAAACACTTTACATTTTAATGTCTACTTTATCATACATATTTCAGGTCTTGGCGTCTCTACTAAAGAGATGATGAGCTTAATCAGGTTTGTTTGATTAAGGAGACATGTGCCCATTCACTGCATGGATCCATTGGTGAGCAAGTGATACAATGTGAAATTTCTTCAAATCTTTTCCATGTAGAAACAAACTCTCCTACATAATTTGAGAAAAATGTCATTTTTGGGTAAAAGATTCCTCTATTAATTTCATTGCACCAAAATAATAATCACAATTGTTGTTTGTGTAACAACAAATAAAAACCTAATAAAGAGTGTAATCAATAGTTAAATACTTTTAATTCAGCATTATTTCAATTTCAATATTTATGAATACACACACAAATGTAGCAAATTTGGATTAGCATGCAGGATTATTAGGGGAATCATTTGTGAAACATACCCTTGAATGTCTTAGAATGGTATCATTTAAGTACTTTTATATTCTAGCATATTCAAAACAGAAATGGTTAGCTCTGATAAATTAAGAGTATCGATGAGGCCACTTGAAATTAAAGTGGTAATTAGTACAAAATATATTTACAAATATGCTACAAAATCACACTTCATGACTTAAAGACATTCCAAAATGTCTTATGACGCTGATTGTTAAATAAGACAAACAAACCTGTGCTAAAGGCACTTAAAGTAACAAAACGTGTACACTCAGAAAATGAGACAAATCACATTTGAATATGTTCTAGTGTTCATGAGTGTAACAGCTGATGTTTATTCCTCAGCGTTAGAACTAGAATGAGTATTAAACGACCTCAATGATCCCTGTTTGGTTTACCAACAATTATAATATAGCCAACCTAAAGAACACAGGAATCTGATCCAGTGCTTTGAAACAATGGCATAGGAATGTGATCCAAAGAGATTAGTTTAAACAAGGCATGTAATTCTGACAAACTCTTCAATTATTTTCATTGTTGGAGCCAGATAAATGATTGAGATGTTTTAACTCTGCAATGAAAACAATTACGAAATTAGGAGGTTTTTCTGGCATTGAGTATGCATTTTTGCTAACATATATAAGGTGTGTTTCAACAACATGAGCCATTCGCCCGTGGTTTCCTGCGCAGGTCAACAGTGTCTGTGGGGAGCAGGTGTTCTGCGCGATCTTCAGATGACAGCACACGTCTAACTGCTTCCTCAAACGCAGCTGAGACATTAGTGGCATCTTTTGCACTTGTTTCAAAATATGGATATCCACCATTCTCTTGACACCACTTTTGAGCCTCTTCCATGGACACCTGACGCTCTGCTACATCTACTTTGTTCCCTAGAACAACAAACGGAAATTTCTCTGGGTCTCTGACATCTGCGTAGTATGTAAACTCTTTCTTCCAGTTGTTCAGGTTCAGGAAACTTTGATTATCATCCACGCTAAACGTAAGCAGACAGCAGTCGGAGCCACGGTAAAAGGGTGTTCGGAGACTTCTGAACCTCTCCTGGCCTGCTGTGTCCCAGATCTGTAGAGTTACCGTGTGACCATCCACTTCCAGCTCTTTGTTTAAGAACTCCACACCGATTGTGTGGAACAGATGTGAATCAAACTTGTTGGAGACATAACGGTTCATGAGGGAGGACTTGCCCACACCACCATCCCCCAGCAGAATTACCTTTAACAAAGACGACTTGGTGGTCATGATCAAGAACTTTCATAGGTTACCTCACCCATAGACCTGGAAAAAAAAAAAAACAAAAACAGAATGATCAAGTTTTTATAAGCATGTTTTCTCACTTTAAAGTGAACTAAATGTAGGCCTACCATTAAAAAGTGTAAAGTAGGATTTTTGTGTGAGGTAACATGTTATGTGCACAGCCTGGTTCTATAATAATATGCCTCTAGGTAATTTTCAGAGTAACCTACTAGCCTAAATACCTTTTAATGCCAGTGTGACTTAAAGTCAACTAGCAGTGGAATCTTTATAATATATAGTTCTGGCCCCAGACATTGTCCCTCACAGAAATAACAATATTTCTGTTTAGAAATGTCCCATGACAGGAGTCCATTCATTGGAACCCTGGAAGCGCTGATCATGTGAGACACATCTTCACGGATTGTTCTGTCCTTAGTATATGTAGTATAACTTAGTATGATATGAAATGATAAAACTCGCAATGTAAGTAATCACTGTAATTAAAGTTGAACTTATTACATCAACTTTTTTTTTTGATACAGAATAGACTGACAACGAACAAGACCTGTGGCAGATTTACGATGTATAGCTAGACGAAATATAAGACTGGTCTGCTATTTTATAGCAAACATTTAACAACCAGACAGCGCTGTTCTTGATTGCTTATACAGCAGAAATATCTTTGAATACGACATAGGTTGAAGTCAAGCCCATTTTTACTCGACTGCTAAGTTAATCAATGACAAGCTGAGAAACTGTTACAATGCCCGTTTTCTCGTCATTAAGCAAATCGTAAAAAGTAAGGTAATGTTGTGGCAAGACATCACTTCAGTGTAGGAGAAAAAGAAAGTGGCGGCATTCCATTCAATCGCATTATCAAACCGGCAGATCTGACTGAGACGCTCTAAACAGCGCCATCATTGCTTTAAACCTCCCTGGCTATTTCTACACATTGAATTTTGTAAATTTTAAAAAATTGTTGCGCGAGAAACATACCGTTAGTGTAAGAATAATACATTACCGTTGAGAATTCAGCAATGACTGTCGAAGTGCTGTGCTAGCAGCGCCATTCCGTAAAGTACAACCAGCATCTCCAGTGTATGGAGCGGCTCAAAGACATGGCGCCCTGGGCTGGCCAAACAAGCTACTGAAGCTCATATGACCCAGCACTCGTTTATAAGACATGCTATATGAAACCAGTTAATAAAACAACACTGAATGAATGAAGTTAGATTCATAACTGAGGTCAACTTGATACGAAAAACCACGGCTTAAATGTTCATTGTAAATAGTCTATATTCTCTTTCATGTGCCTTTCCCCTCAATATTTGGTTGGCATATTAATTATTAACCATCTCAGATTGACGACAGCGTTATCAGCGCGAAAAAACAAATGTTGTCCCTGCTAGTAGAACAAACTCTCAGGTACACACACAAAAACATTATATCAACATATTACATCATTAAGCTTAGAGATAGAACTTGCGCAAGAGAACATAATGTAATCTTAAAGACCAGGAGATACCATAGTAATATAACAGTTTAGTGTTTTTTTTTTTTTGTATAACTTTAAAGAAAGCACTAAATATAGCATAAGGTTCAAAATGTAATTCTCAACATATCTAAATTAATTATGAGTAATAAGACCTGTATAAAACATATATTTCCCATGGAACTTTACATATTGATGACATGTTCATTACAAACGTGTTCATGCTCCACATTGTTGAGCAAGATATTTGAGTACATAAAATGCATTCCTTGGAATGAGGCATCCAAAGAAATCAGTCTTTGGACCCTATCTTGGGCAGATTACAGGTCACATGCTCTCTGCATGTGGCACACTTTGTGTCACATGTTAGCTGAGCCTAGACACAAGTTCACATTTGGCTAATGCTGCATGGGTTGTGCTTCCTCTTTTTTTTGGGTGATCTGAAAGTAACTTATATGGTTCTCATACGTCCATTCACTGGCCAAAACCATAAATAGAGTAGCAAAGATCAAACTCATGAGCTCTGAAAAAGATTGCAGAGGAAGTGGATTTAGAAATTAACATACAGCAGTTATTATTAGCGTAGTACAAGCCAGTTTAAGTTAATAAGTAAAGGCAAATAATTTGAATTACCAGTCAACTCAGTCAAAACCAATTAAATAAATTAAATTGCTTGACTTGATGCAACTCACAACTACTTAATAAAAACCTAGATATTAATTTTCTTAAAGACGGTAAAAATAAATATCTAGAATTATAAGATGAGGCTAAATGGTTATACTTTTTAAAACCATGCTTCATTAATAGTTGTGCATATTAAATTGAATCAACAATAATTCAGTCCCAAAAGTGTGATTGTAAGATATGGTAAAGAGCCTAAATATATTTGAAAATATATTTCTAAAAGTATTTTTTTAACAATCTCAGAGATATAAAAAAAATCTGCATAACATCATATGTAATGCCTTAGTTTACACTCAGGTCAAGCTTAACCTAAACGCACAAGGTATAACATTTAATAGTTATATCTCTTTAAAATAATTAAGTGATTTGATAGCCCTTGTGCATTTGCAACATGTGGTTCTTGAAAACAATGCATTTTAAAACTTTGCATTTAAGTATATGCATCTCCTCTGGGTCAATAACTTTCTTTTGGCCTTCAGTTTAGCTTTAGGGCAAATGCATTGCGCGGGTACACTGCAACAAACTGAAGGCCACGAGAAAGTTATTCTGACTAAAAATAATCTTTGCTATAATCTTTGCTTGGTTTAACTGCACAAAATAGTCAATTAGTGCTGAAAAATATTGCTAATCATCTTTATTACAGTTAGGGTTAGTAAATATACACACTTGTTCAAAGGCAAACCCAGCTGCTGTGGTACCACTGCTCTCCACAATTAGCACACGTCATGAAAGTCATTGAATCATCATCTGCACTGCCACTCCGTACCCAAGATGGCAAGAAGAGCGCCCCCCGTGAGATTTGTGTCACCTTGCAGTCCAAACTCTCACAGCGCCTGCAACGAACTTTATTGGTGGGTGTCCCTTCCACTGCCTCTGGCAACTGATGCTCACTGATGCCCATAGTGGTATAATCTTCTCTAAGCTGTCGAAGTTCCTCCCCTGCCATTTCCTCCACTGACATCCGGGCAAAAACATCTGGAGTCAGGTGTCCTGATATAAGGCCTTGGCGTAGGTGAGGGTTCTTTGGGTTTTTTAGGTTGGCCACCTTGCTCCTGATGCAGGACTTGTACTTGAGCTGGTTTTGTCCGTGAAGAGCACGGACATGTGCTTCAATATCCTCAGCAAGAGCTTTGTGCTTGTCCATAATATCTGAGTCTATTTGCTGATTTAAAGTAAGAGCCTGGAGAATCAGATGGACACATTTGGATCTCAAGGCCATGGAGTCACAGGAAGCGCTGAGCTGATTGGTGTTTTGAGGAACTGAAGTTTGAGAATCTTTCTCCTTATCAGATTTACTGTGTGATGCTGCAGCTAGAGTGAAGCGCTCTTCCTCACACAGTAGCTGAACAGATTCATCTTTTGCTGGACAATTCTTTTCCAAAGTCAGTTTATTTAAGCATGCATCACATTTGTCCTGGTCCTTTGTTATATCATCATGTTCTGTGTTGCATATAAAAGTTTCATTCTTATTCCTCTTTTCATTTGAGTGGGACACCTCAACGTTAGGCAGGTCATGTGTGTCCAGTTCCGTCTCCTCCCACATGTCTTTGTTACTTTTCAGCACAGATGACAACTTGTACAACTGCTTCCATTTTGAAAGCAATCTCTTAGCTATTGCTCTAGCCCTCACAACTGGACAGAACTTAAGTAATTTATAAAGAACTTTAACAATCTCTGTAGTCTGCAACTGCTCTAACGTGACACGTGAGTTGTTCAGGTCTGTCAATAGTGATATAATATCTTCATAGCCGCCATCATTTTGCAGCTTCTGAATTTGTGTAGCATAATTAATTATCTCTTTAGTATTCATGACTTCTTCTGCATTAAACCGACATTTACGAGAAAAATATTGTCGTTGGCTGCAGCGTTTAACGTTATAATAAAAAACTGCAGCAAAATATGAATAAAATAAATTTTTAAATTGCAGACTAACGCATCTCCTTTACCTTTAAAGTCGTCGTTTCTTGCAAAAACATTCAACAGTATAACCTTTTTTAAGAGACAACTCGCAATCCTTCCGCCATGTCTGATTTTTTGTTGTTGTTATTACACGTTGCACCTCCGTCCGATAGAGGTCGCAGTTGCATAAATACATCTTTAAAATGCAGGCATAAAAAAACGTTCAGTGTACCGCTGATCTATATCAAAGAGTATAGAAGAGTATAGATGGTCTTTTATATTATTTGTATATATTATCTCTCTCCTCTCTCTCTCTCTCTCTCTCTCTCTCTCTCTCTCTCTCTCTCTCTCTACATATATATATATATTTTTTTTTTCCTTAAATTATATTTTTATATAATTTACATTTATAACATTATTTTTATGTTATGTGTGTTATTAAATAGATAAAAGAAATAATAATAAATAATAAATAACAGAAGTAATTAAAAATAGTCTTTCTCTATTTTAAGTAGAAATAGTACTTCCAGGGTATTATGGATTTGTCTCACATTCAAGTAAAATTCACTTTTTGTCTCTACTAACTCAATCACTTTGTTTTGTTGTTATTTTATTTTTTTCTTCCCTATTAGAAAGTTTTGGAAGCTATGGTTTGCTATTTATTTTGTTTGGTAATGGAGTAAA
>JAUMHP010000040.1:3521689-3532199 GCA_032361065.1 Enteromius trimaculatus | reverse complement strand
TTAATAAAAAAAAAAAAAATATATATATATATATATATATATATATATATATATATATATAAGATAGATAAAAATAGAATTTCTGTGATGGTAATATTGGGCTTCTATTGTTTTTTTTTTGTTTGTTTGTTTGTTTTGTTTTAGCAGGGTACATGAAAGCTTATAGTGTCTACTTTTAAATGAATGAATTCAAATTGAAAACAAATATTGTCTGATTATGTAATCGGTATGAAAGCGAGGTAGGCCTATCTCTTAATAATATATTAATAATAATATAAGCTGTTTGCACGAAACGTAAGTATGCATTTTCTTTTCCGTCACAGGTGCACTATTTAATTTTCCATTTTAAAGTAAATGAATAAAAGTAATGAAAACTCGCACAGGGGGTTTTGTTATATCCGGAATGGCTCATGGCTCACATTAAAGAACAGCACGGTCTTTTGGTTCTTAGGCTCATTTTTGTTCTTCACAACAACAGGCGTAATCTGAGAGTACAACTCGATAAAAAGAATGCCAAACTTGTTTTCTTTGTTACTTCCCACTCAGTGAATCTGTTTAGACTTTTGGGTGGAGCTGCACAAACTCTAATTCCTATACTTTTTTTCCCTGGGGTTACTTAAAAGGACAGAATTGTGTACCATTGTTGTTGGTTATTATTATATCTCTGATTTGAGAGAGAATGGAAATTTACAGAGCTTTGTACTGTTATTTAGTTACATACCACAAGAGGGGGCACCTACCTAGTTTTTGTGCATGTTGCATGCGTTGAAACTCTTGGGGAAATAAAGCAAATACTGTCATTTCCTGCTTGCTCTCATGTGGTATTCAAGGCAAGAGGTTGGTTAATGGGCGCTGATCTACGACCAGATGTCTACAAACTAAATTCTACTCAGACGTCAACATAGCTGTTGCACATTCCACTACAAAGAGTAGCATGCATTGACACGCCTGCACTTGCAGAAGGACATTATCACACAGGTACTGCAAAATGTGGTAACCTGCAATTATTACTTTCAAGAGATATTTCCACATCATTTGATTCATACAACGTCATTTTAGTGATATAAATAAATGTATTTTGATCGATTTAACAATATTAAATAATATCATTGACTTTAATAAAAACAGTTCATTTTAGATGTTACAATTTTTGTCACTGTATGGACCTGCATGACCTTTCCCCTTGAGTAACATTCTGAAGCAGGTTCAGATAACAGTGCAAGCGTGGCACAGCATTTATTTCCTGTAGATTATTTTAACACTATTTTCATTTCCTCCTGGTTCCAACTCTGGGCCTTTGATATACATTTCAGGATTAGGATTTAAACACATTAGCTACAAGTATTATGAGAAATTTAAGAACACAGCTCTTTGTTATTTATTCTGTTACAACATATTGTGCAATGGCTACTTGCACTACTTGAATTCTCACTTTATCAGTATGTTTATTCCACTGTATTGTAAATGCCATCCATTGTATAACATGTATTGTACATTGTCCTATCATCGTCATTCTTAATATGATGCCATAAAACCTTGAATTAGTATTTTTTTGGATTGCACAGATTATGTTTTTTTTTCATGGGTTCATCTGAAGATTATTCGGTTGACTGTAAGTGTGCTTACACATCTGTGTGGTGGAAAAATGCTGTGGAGTTTAACCTTATTAAGTCAGATAAGACAGTCTAACTAGTTTATCCTATGGTTAGCCCAGGTGTTGTCCCAGATTAAGGCAAAGGTAAATCCATTGTTGTTGATGAAGATGATGGTAATAAGTGTAAGAACAGAAATAGGCCTACACACTTTATCCAATACTATCACAGTCTCATGGATCTGAGTGTTATCTCTCACAATCCACAGAGATAATATATAGATAATTCTTCAGCGGTTGACACATGTAAAGCAGTTTTGTTGTCCTAAATTAACATATTAAGGTAAGTAATATTTTCTTACTTCATTTAGTTGTTATTGTTTCTTTCATGGTAGTTAAACAGCGATATTAAAGAAGTAGTTTATACAAAAAAAAAAATTTCTATTACCATTTCAAACCATATTTGTTTTCCAAGCAATGGAAATCAGTGATCACCAAACTGTTTGGCTTTACCAAAAATCCTTCAAAATAAATGTTTTGTTCCACAAAATATTTTACTGTGTCCATGTTACACATATTACATCTAATTACTATCCTAGCAATAGCGTAATTACAAGCGACTAACCTTAAACCAAACTCTAAATCGAATTACAGTAGATGTTGTTAATTAATGTTACTTATTGGTGTAATTACTGTAACCTTACAATAAAGTGTAACCAAATAAAGAAAGTCATACAAGTTTGGAATGATGTGAGGGTGTAAATTAAATTATGTAAATTATGACAGTTTTATTTTGTGTGAACTATCCCTTTAAGTGAGAGCGAGACATGGCCCGGCAGAAGACGATGTCTTCAGAGGCAGATGCAGTGAGACAAGCAGACAGAGTGAGATGAGGATAGACAGGCAGATACTGAGTGAGACGGGAGGAGGGGGAGAGCTGAAGCCATGCTGCTTTGAGTGTGACCTTGAGTGAAAGAAAAAAAAAGAAAGAAATTGAAAACGTGTTGCTCAACATATTACTCAGACTTTGGGCCTAGTTAATGACAATGAATATTGCTGCTGGCTACTGTTAGCTGGAGATCTGCAGTTGTATGGTTTATAATGTCAGTTCCTCCCTCTGTAAAGGTCCCAAAATATTCTCCATGCTTGTATCTGTAACTGTTTATCCTGCAGAAAAACGAAACATCTGCCAAAAACATAAACACTCGCTTCCACGTGGACATTCAGTCTAAACTCACACCTAGACAAAGTTTTGTTTAGGTTTGAGATGATAGGGAATTGAGCAATCATGAAATTGGGTGCAAATATTTTTTTAGCAATATTTGGCATGTTATCCATGACTCCTCTGGATCGTTAGTGTCGTAAAAGTATCTTTTTATTTTGTTTATATCTTGTCAGGGGTCTTCGATCTAAATCTTAATTTTTTGTTTTAAAATTAGGTTCTGTAATGTGTAGAATAGTTTCACACCTTTACCATACACTGTGCTTCATTTAGTTATAAGGTTACTTATATAATGTAAAATTATCAAATATTAGGTGCAAAAAACATCATTAATTTGTGCAGACTAACTACAGACAGTACTGAGCATATACAACAATCAAATTAGTACACACTCACAAATAAACACATCCACCCAATCTTCCAGTTCCACTAACAAATAATTACAAAACAGCAATGTTTCTAGAACTGGGTTAATTACCCTGGTAATAAAACATATTTTATATTAGTCAGAATTAGTCTCTTTAAGATTCTCTGTTTATTCATCATGTTTTAGAATTCCATTACTATGTAATATTAAACTATAACAACAAACTGTTGGTGGTTATGACTGAATGCAAGGCAAAAAAGTACAAGTGGCAAATCTTATGTTCTATAAAACACTTTGTTCACAAAATGTGGCTGTGTCTCGCTGCCTCAAGATTTCACAACAGTCTGCATGTCTCCCTTTCCCCTCCCTCATCTTTATCTAGGTTGATCAGTGAGCTATTAGACATGTCAGAATATGTTACTCTGCTCTGAGATTGAACGAGAGAAATACGGAGAAAAGGAGAGAGAGAGAGACATAGAGAAAATGAAGGAAACATTCTGATGAGTGTGTGAGTAAAAGACTATAGGTAAATACGAGATCAACATTTTTTACTGATTTATATTTTCTATATGACTGACCTGTAACAAAGCTTTAATTGATATAAATCTATATTGTGAAAAGGGTTCTTTTGTACTTTATTTCAAAAAGCGAACATTTCATATATCATATAGCTTAAGTTCTTTAAAGTATGTTAATGTATAATTTATGCACTCAACTCTTGGTCAGAGGTCCTTTAGCACAAGCTCCAGCATCAGTGAGGAGTGTTGGAAGTCATCAGCCTGTGCCATTATTGAGGTACTATTGAGCCTTCAGCTAATCTGTATTTTCGGGTTGACTGTTTCTCATCTTTCTCTTATAAATATCCCATAGATATCCCATATTGGCTGGCCAATCAAGTAATATGGTCAGCAAAGCACTTTGTGGGCAGGTGCTCAAGTCCTGCTGGAAAAATAAATCAGCATTATCCATTAAGCTTGTCAGCAGATGGAAGCATAAATTGCTCCAAAATCTTATGGTAGATGGCTGCATTGAATTTGGACTAGATAAAACACATAAACACCAGCAGACGTCACGGCACCTTAAATCATCACTGATTCAGAAACTTCACACTGGATTTCAAGCAGCTTGTAAATCTGTGTCTCTCCAGTCTTCCTCCAGACTCCAGACCTTGATTTCCAAATAAAATGCTAAATTTACATTTATCTGGAAAGTGGACTTTGGACCACTGAGCAACATTCCAGTTATTGTTCTCCTTAGCCCAGGTAAGATGCGTCTGATCTTAACATCTGAGCATGGAGACTCCAGCTTCAGTCCACTCCTTGTGAAGCCATCCCAATTGTTTGAATGGTCTTTGCTTGACAGTATTATTAAGATGTAGTCATCCCTGTTGCTTGTACACCTTTTCCTATCCAGTTTCTTTGCATTTAATATGCTTTGATACAGCAGTATGTGAACAGCCACCCCTGTCAGTAAAGACCTTCTTTGACTTACCCTCTCTGTGGAAGGTGTCAATGATTATCTTCTGTACCACTGCCAAGTCAGCAGTCTTCCCCATTATTGTGGTTTCGAAGAAGAAGCAGAAGAATATCTGGAATTTATACTGTTGGGATGGTCATTTAATAAAACACAAATGTAAAAATTCTAGTGCTGTCAAATGATTAATCGCGATTAATCGCATCCAAAATAAAAGTGTTTTTTTTACGTAATATATTTGTATGTAGTGTGTATATTAAGTATATATAAATACAAACACATGCATGTATATATTTGATGAAAATATGTTATGTATATATATTAAATATATTTATATATAATATCAAATATAAGAATATACATATATATATATATAAATGCATTTACATGTAAATATTTTCAAAATATATACTGTATGTGTGTGTTTTAATATAATAATATAAATAATAAAAGAAAAACTTTTATTTCGGATGCGTTTAATCGCGATTAATCATTTGACAGCACTAAAAAATTATAATATTTTAAGATTTTTTTTTTTTACTTTTATACGTTGTAAGCTCTTATCATCAAAATAAAAAGTGAAAAACTTGGATCTACTTTACATGAATCTAAAATATATGTTTAAGTTTTATTTTTCGAAATAAGTTACATCAAAATAAAATTATAAAACTTTACATGTAATGAACCTAAAATATATGTTATATAATTTAAGTTAAATTTTTCGAAATAAGTTACAGATTTTTTTTTCATATTATTATTTATTATTATTTTTTTAGATGCACCTGTTTATATACAGTATATATATATTTATGAGTTATGAATGAACGAAAGCCTTTGTCCTTGTTCACTTAGTTTTGTAGTCTCAAATCGTGCTCATGCATGGGAAACGTTTGCCACTTTTTTATTGCTCTTTTGTACATTCAAATATACATATATATATATATACTGTATATATGCAAGAACCAGCAGTGGATCATCAAGGTAATAACACAGTAAAAAGAATCAAGCATGCATGTGCAAACCCTTGAATGTGGTCATTTTTAAAAAAGCTAATATTTTCTCTTGTGGACTGAATATATTTTATGTGAAATGTCTTATTCAGGTCAGTACTTAATAAAAAATAACATGCATTAGCAATGCATACTTCTTATTTTGGTAAAATAATTAACATTTTGCAGATACTACAGAGTGTATGTAAACTTTTAACCATAACTGTATATACAGTAAAAGTCAAAAATTCAAAGCAAGCAGCAAATCACCATATTATCACGTGACACTGAATGCTGGAGTAATGGCTGCTAAAAAAAATCAGCATTTTTTTTCTCTCAAAACATGAAAAAGGTTTTTCCACCTTCATAGTAACAGATTCCCTGAATTTCTTACATAATGGGGTTGGGGGATGGGAGGAAGAAAAAAGGAGAAAGATAGAAATAGGAAGAGTGAGAGATTAGGAAGAGGGAGTTTTGATCAAACACCTTGCATTACTGTTACTGAATTTTCATATAAACAATGGAAAACTCTTCAAGTCAGGTTTATAATCCAGCAGATGTACTGTAGCTAGATTTCTGCCATATTTGGGAGCATGGCAGAATTAGGACGAAGGAAATATGTGGCCAAATTCCACAGACGGTTTTTATAAAGTTAAGGCTGAATCATGATAATACCAGCCATGACCTCTGTGCCTGTGTGAATGTATGATGGAAAGAGATAAAAGTAAAGTTTTTAAAAGAAGTAAAAATATCTCAATGAAGTAAAACAAAATATTAGAATTAAACGCATTAATTAGATCATTTAAACACTATGGGGCAGTTTCCCAAACAGGCTTTAAGACTAGTCCTAGATTAAAATAAATGTTAAGAGCTGTCCAAACTGGAAAAAGCTTGCACTGATATCTTGAAATGCATTATTGTCATTGTTTGGTCTTAAAATGATCACATATAATACATTTTTGTAAGACATGTTTCTAAAAACTCTTAAATGTCCTAAATTAGCAAATGTCTAGTCCTGGCTTAATCTAATCCCTATCTGAAAAACCGGCCCTAAATGAAAAAAGTATAATAAGATAAAAAGATAATAAAAATTAAAATCTAAATATTTTTGTTTATGTTTACACTGAGGCCCCTCTTCTTAACCCTTTTAAAGAAGCTTTAAATTAATTTCAGTGCTCAAACAGTTCAAACCAAATGTACACATAATTTTGCACTTCCCTTTTCCAAGAGTTAATTGCAGAACTCTCAGCAAACCTTGTGATTGAAGGGAACTTAACTCAGTAGAAGAAGAACACTTTTGGGTCTTTCTTCCTCTTCTGTTGCTTCAGCTTGAACTGTTACACTACTGACAAGGTTTTCATGTCCCCATGCAGTAAGGCTGTGGCAATAATATATCTCTGGTCTGCCTAAAATCAAATAGAATCATTGCAGGAACCAGTGTAACTAAATAAAACCAAATGTTTTAGTGTGAAGTCACAGTTCTGATAAAAAAAAAAAAAAAAAGATAAAGGGTGAACTCAAGTGTGAAAGTTACCTTTTTTCATGTTCTCCAGTAAAAAAATTTGTTAGAGAGAGAGTAGTGTTGCTTTTAGGTTAAAAAAAGTAAGAAAACTGATGAAAACTAAAAATGTTCAGTGAGAGGATGTGTTCTGACCAAACAACAAATCCCACTGACCGTGATGTCACTTTGTAAAAACAACCAGAACACATAACTTTTTTTCCTTGAGCTGCACAAAAATGCAAACACACACACACACACACACACACACACAAATGCACACTTATGTCTGGTGTCCAACTGTCACGTAGAGAAATACCAATAGGAATCTGTTATCAGCAGACTGGTTGAGTGCCTTTGATAAGACTGAATAGGGGAATTTCAGCAGTTTCTCACATCCTTATAAAGCACTGATCTAGCAATGAGGAAAAGACATCACTAATCTAAGGTCACTTTCTGTGAATGTGCAGGTTATAAGCATGCAAAGCGGACCTCCCACAGACCTCCATTTTTAACTCTCCTACTTTCACGTCACACAATTGAGGGAACGCAGGGCCCCAAGCGGCACAATAATGCTGAAAGAACGCTGAGAAGCTGAATGTTTTAAATGTGTGTTCTGTGTGTATAGCCCATCTGTTGCATACTTTGAGTTTTGTGTTTGCCAGGATGGCGCCAAAGGAGCTTTGCATTTATGCCAAGACATTTATAGACATCTGCTCTCTTCGGTCATTTTTCTCGCTTGTTCACACCTCTCTCTTTCTCTCTCTCCTTACAAAATCAGAAATATATATATATGGACAAAAACACATACTTTAAACATTTGCTTTAACTTGCATTAATTTTGGTGAACTTGACATTTTGGGCAGTTACACTTCACACTAAGTTTAATTAGTTAATTAGTTTAATTAATGAATGCATTGTATTTTCAGGTCAGCGTACACAAATGTGCATATATGAAATATATTGTCAAAATGAATCAGCAATGTATCAGCAAAGGAAAGAAAAAAAAATAATGGTGAATGAATTTGTCTCCGTAGAGCCATTTTATGTCCACTGTTCACAAATAGCGTACACTCTTTTCAGTCAGCCACAACACAAAGTTACGTTTTCTATATGTATTTACGCTTTGATTTGAACAAAAGCCAACACAGTCTCATGAACAATTTGTACGTATTGGTACGAGGTGGCAAATTCATGCTAATTCGTACAACCTCACTCATACAATTTTGTATGATTTGTCTAAACCCCAGTGATTTGGCAGCTTGTAAAATACGTACGATTTAGCAAAAATCATATGAATTCATATGACTGAGGTTGTATGCATTTGTACAAATTAGCCCCCTCAATATGTATAAATTTTTTTGTGACATAACTGCACAGAGGATTGTAAGACTCCACTCACACAGTGCAGGGTGAGAACTAGAGAGAAGGTAATAGAGTTGACGTCAATGGAATCTCTGTCTGTAATATGTAGGACTCACTTGAGGAATGTTTGTAATTATAGACAGCACTAGCTCTAACCTCACTTCTGGCTGCTGCTCACTTTTGGAATTTAACTTTTTGAAAATATTTACCACATTTACCAAATAATAACCACAGCTTTGACTGCATACAGTAAGTGTAATACAGCCTCTTTTTGGCCAAACCGATGGTGATTTTAAGTATTTTGGGAGGACGTCAGTGGTTCCTCTGAGAATGTTTTCTAGGTTCCAGGATAAGTAAAAGAAACATTGCCTCACCAAAAAAATGTAACGGAAATGTAATGGAAGCTAGCAGTTGATTTGACATCAGCATGTGTATTTGTCAATGGTTGTTGATAGTTTTTTATAAAGAGTAAAGATGTTTTGGTGTATATTTACCCATACAGTAATTTTTCTCTATATTTCAGCCTGTCATTTATCTCTCTTATCATCTGCTCTTTTTCTCTGGCATGTGCTCTATGGCTAAAAGCTCTGTTTACTGGCCGTAGTAACAGCTTGTCAGGTCAGCAGAAATTATTTAGGGACAGTGTGTGTTTTTGTGTTCAGTTCAGTGTGATCTTTGAACTTTTGGCATGTTGATTTTAGGTGAGTCTGCCAGATCAAGATCAGCTTCTTACAGTGTTTCAAAACATAACAGACCTTAATACATGTTAAAATTAATTTCAAGAAATTGATGACATGCAATAAATACATTCTTCAGTTAATGTCTATGAAAGAAAATGAATAGTGCAGGAACAAAATACAAAAAAATAAATAAACATCTATTAAGTAATGACAACCCAATGTGAGGGATTTTTAAAATGTATTTATTTATTTAATGTTTAACATGCAATCTGTCCTTTAAGTGACTTCAGTGATAGTGTCAAATGACAGCAAAATCTCAAACCTTCAGCTTGCTATGCTCAGTCTTAGCATTGCTTTCAGGCATTAATCTTAATCCACTCATAACCCAGGCTAAACACACCTAATACTGTATAATGCCTGTGTATGGCGTCAGTTCTGACCTTCTGACTGTCTTTGCAGTACAGTACTACAGCCAATACAGCTCTCAGCATTGCTGGCATTTTTTGCATGTTAAAACACAGTGGGAGATTACAAAGGACAAGTCTAACATTTTGTGTGTAGTTTTTGTGGATGTAGATTCCTGTGTGGGACTTTGAAAGGGTTTTTTGTTAGTCTTTGAATGGAACATTATCACACACTGCAGTTTCCTCCTTGTTCTAACCTATAATGTGTATTTTCTAAGCAAGTGCTAAACATTTTGCACCAAAATATCTTGTTACATAATGCATTGCAGATATCAGGCACTTAAACTACAGAAAGATTAACTTGTACATGCATACGTATAAATGTTACTATTGCAAAGAGACAACATCTTGTTTTCTTTCATTTACAACAATCTGAAGACACTGGAAGATATAGAAGTATCATTTGTCATACACTGCATAACCATCCTCTAAAAAATAAATTGTCTTTAAAATGTACATCATGTGTTTAATTGCCCATTCTGCAGGGTTTTTTATGGTGGATTTTGTTTTCTAAAGAACTAGACAGTAAATACTTTTTTTCCTAAATGAATTCTTAGACAATTTACACAGAATGGCCGCTTGCATTATTAATGCTGCCCTTTAATATGCAGTTTGCTTTTAAGTTTGCACAGAGATTTTACAATTATGGAATCTGGCTGGTTATTTCCTTTCCTGTGACAATAAAGATTCTAGTGTTCTTTAACAACAGATGTAGGATATTTCCAACTGGATTCTCAAGCCTGGACATGAGAAAATTATCTTTCCATCAGGCGTGTTTTTCCTTGATATTCTCAGAACTCTACCGGAATTTTGAAAAAATTTTCATCATGCTTGAACAGAGAAGTTTTATATATATATATA
>JAUMHP010000040.1:3486838-3519713 GCA_032361065.1 Enteromius trimaculatus | reverse complement strand
TGACATGCACAATTAGCTATTCATATATATATATATATATATATATATATATATATATATATATTTGTGTATGTTTGTGTGTGTGTGTGTTATTTTGTAGGATCAGTTTGGTCAGAGGGACTTTCCAAACCACTTCATGAAGAGAGCTGTAACATAATGCTTGGCATTCTTGCCTTCTGTTCTGATACTACCAAGTACTTTAAAGATCTTAGAATTACATTATGGTGATGTCATCAATATGTGATGACTTATTTCCAGAGACAGATCCTCAGCTTTCAGTATGTCTGTTGTTAAAAAGAAGAAGATGAAAAAACTTACAGACATAAATTGGTGTTGAAAGTTATTGAAAAGTTGGTCAACCTCACTCTTAGTTAAATTATTGCTGAAATGCAGTGTTATTTATGCATTGTTAAAATGCATATGTTTAAAATGTAGTAAAAGAAATTCAGAAATTCACAGAAACAAGGCCATGAAAGAGGTTAACAGCTACATACAATAATTTATGAGTGATGCGAATTTGATAAGATGTGATGGGAATTTGACCTACACCCTGCAGTCTATCCGGGTCATTTTAGTGCACCCTGGAAATAAAAGATTTACGCATGATCAGACAAACAAACAAAATGATAAAACTTCTCAACAACCCTTCTTTAACATTGTATGGGTGTAACTTTTTGACCTAATTTCAGTTTGACCTGAATTACAGGCAGTATAAATATTGTTTTGATACTTTGCAAACGAAGATAAAGCATGAGTCAAGTAAGGATATAAAGAGATGCCAAGTTGACACATGTTGTAGCTGAATGTTATGAAGATTTGTTTTGAAACTGTGTTGAGGCTCTGGCCTCCAGAAAAGAGTCTTAAATTTGACCCATGCTGAGGGCAAGAAAGGACAGCTGTAGAGATTTTGGAGAGGGTCCACCAGCTCCCTCCCTCGCCCTTACTTTCATTTTCTCATAATCCATTGGTATTTCCTTTCAGAGTTCAGGGTTTTGTCTGAGTAAAATGTCCCTGCACTCTGCCCATTTGATCTATCACAAAAGTAATTGTTAGAAAAGTAAATGCCTTAAGTTTTGTATAGCTTGTTTTGTTATTTATTTTACATCATAAGCAATACTTATATACAATCCAAAACCGTTATAAAGCTTCATAAAAGAAATTGTGTCAAACTAAATAAAAGTAGTTTAATGGTCGACCTTTTGATAAGATGCAATAAATTAATTTAAAATTTAAAACAAAAGTTGAATGTAACATTCCTGTGAAATCAAGTAAAATAGTAGTTCACCTAAAAATGGATATTTGTTTAAAATATCCTAGGTTTGTTAAGATAGGTTTGTTTTTCATTGGAAGAGATTTGGAGAAATTACATTCCATCACATCAACAGTGGATTCTCATGCAGTGAATGGGTGCCGTCAGAATGAGAGTGCAACACATCACAGTAATCCACAAAACCCCAGTACATCAGTTAATGTCTGAATTATATCAGGTAATAAAGTGAAAAGCTTCATGTTTGTAAGAAACAAATCCATCCTTAACATGTGTTTAACATCAAACCATTACTTGTGGCTAAAATACAAGTCCATAATCCATAATGACTCTTTTCAAAGTAACAATTGCAGGTATGCTGGATTTCTCCAAATCTGTTCTCATGAAAAAATAAACTCATCTACATATTGAATGGCCTAAGGTGAGTACATTTCAGCACATTTTCATTTTTAGGTGAGCTATTCATTTAAGATGACAGTTAGGCCCTGGTATTTAGGCACAAATCTGTATATCAGCCATCTTTCACTTGATGAAAGCATAATAGACTTAGCTAGCTGGTAGAATGGGTACACAGCAGATTTCAGATGCCAGAGCCAGGCATGTGCCAATTGTACAGAGACAGAAGGCAGGAATAAGCAAAGAACTGGGCAAAGAGCCAGCAAGACTCAAAGCAATGGTGTGTACTTCTTTTGATTTTGCATCAGCCATTCAGAAAGACACACGTGCGGTTAAGGGGCTCTGCTTTGTAAAAAATTAACAATGGACAAAAGGGGGCACAAGGCAGAGCTGTGTCCTCATCACCCCAGAAATGTTTGCCAAAAATCCAGTTTTCTTTGTGGGTGAGCAGCTGCTACAGGTGGTTGATTTTTTTTCATTACCAAATGGATTCATCAAGTAATTTTGCTACTAACCGTCATTAGAGTATTAGTAGACTGTCTGCTTAATATCTGCTAACATTCTATTGTGATTGGTCCACAATATACATTACTTTGGAAGTATATGTCGATTTATTTTACTAACCCTAAAGGCTGGCATACACAATCTTAACAGATTCTTAAAAAACACTAGACATCATACACAAGTCTGTAAATATTGACAAAGGAAAACTGGGATCATACAATACAAGACAGAGGAATGGGCAAAATCTCAAAGTGTATTCCAGGTTTAAACCTTAACCTAACAGACTGTGTATGTGTGTGTGTGTGTGTGTACTGTTGTTTGACGTTTACAAGGACAAAAATTTGTTTAATGACAAAACCTCCAAAAGATCTCCCTTTGGGGACATCCCAATTTGTAAAACGGGTTTAAAAATAAACTAAACATTTTCTTTTTTTAATCTAAAACTGCACAAAGTTTCCTGTGATTGGTAGGTTTAGGTGTAGGGTAGGTGTAGGGCAGTATAGCACATACAGTTTGTACAGTATAAAAATCTTTACGCCTATGGAATGTCCCCATTTAGATAGCTAAGTAAACGTGTGTGTGTGTGTAATACACAGGACATTTTACCAACTCTACAAAACGTGCTATCAAACATGTCTTAATTAAAACCTCACAGTCCCACACAATTTTATGCCTCAAACAGTTACACAAACCTCTTTCATCTCAACCTCACCTTTGATATACAACTTAGCAGGGAGGGAAAAAAATAAGAACAGTAGACTGTTCAGCTGCCAAAGAATGCTCAGCAAAACAGGAAGTGCAATCAATTCACTCCAAGCACACTTCCTGCTTTTAAAGCAACAATAAAAGCCAGGTCTACTGAAGGGAGTTGTTTTAAGGGCGGTATCTTACGGGCATCACTTAGAGGCTTTAACTTTTCGAGAAGGTTTCAACTCTGCTGATCAGAACAATTTGTAGAGCGTAACAGTGGGCAGGTTTCATCTTGTTCTACAAAATTAGACAGTGAAGGAGAAGTAAGAAATGGATGTACTTTCATTTTGAAAGGGCAGACAAGTTTAGCTGGATTGACACTTTAGCTGTTATCCATACAAGCAAACAAAATCTTTTCTGCAGTGAACCAAAAACTTTTTCACCTTTCTGCAGTGAACCAAAATCTATTTCTATAATAAAACACACAGAAATCCTTTCAAAGATTTACATTAACTGCTTAAGTTAATTGAGATGTTCCCATTATAGATAGATGTTACATTTAATGTTATATATTCATCACTAATAACTAAACTTAATCACTAGGCCTAAACTTCAAATGCTCTACAATTGCTGATATAGAATTTTAAGGTTAATGACCTTACTCAGTATATTGTAGTGTCTCCAGAGTGCATTAATATTTGACAACCATCTAGCAATTGCTATAATTTAGGTTTATTACTGTTTTATTGCATTTGTTTATCTACAAGTGTGAGCATATTAGATGTATTTGTTATCTTGTTATTTCTTTTCATAGGTGGAGTTTGTTGATATCATGTATTTGACCCAGATCTTATTGATTGGCACTTCTGAAATATTGATCATGGTTCAAATGACCTTCACTTGTTGCAGTTAACCAGGAAATCAAATTATGTGACTAACTTTATATTTGATAAAAACTAGATTTAGAATACTTTCAGTAGACTGGACATGTTCTAGTTTTAAAACTGAACCTGCATGGGCTTCTGTTAAAAAACAAATGATGACACTTGTGATGTTGATGATGACATAAGACAAACTGTGGTCAGATTTGTGCTTTATGTAATCAGTTATGATTTTGCCAAAAGGAGTCTGCTTTATAAATCGGACAATAAATAAGTCTTTAAAAATAGGACACATACTGAAGAATAAAATAGCCCCCAAATATTCTGTTTTTAGTGTTTTTCTACTGGACTCGACCTCTATGTTGAGGTCACGCTGGTAATTCTGCTATCAGCTGCCATGGCAACAACATCCAAACCAGTCGCCTTGAGGAAGCTAAGGCAATGAGACAAGAGACCACAGCAGGAAAACAGAAAATCTATCAAAGGCACTGTTCTGCATAAGAGCTGTCTAAACTCTCTGTTCCTCTTTGACCTCTTCTAACAGAGCATCCTTTGAGAAGATAATAAAGCCCAACACATACACTACAGTCATTCACTATAGTAACACAACGGCAAATGATCAAAGAGAGTTTTATAAACAGTTTCTATAATATAGAGGAAGTCGAACATGCTCTCACTCTCTGTGAAACTCAAAGTAACTCAATTTAAATAGTACAGTTAAAAAGCACAAAACAAGTGCAGCTTATAGCAATCATAACATAATGTATAGGCCCACACTAATGGTTCTCTATTGACATTGGTACACTGTGAAATGGTAGCTTGCAAATTGTTATGGTCTTTGCACACTGCCTCCAAAACCTTTCCACTGAACCAAAAGGTTCTTTGTGGGGAAAACCTCTTTTTTGGCAAAATGTTTTGGTGATTGTCAGTGATAATAGGATAATAATTTGGCCACTCAAAGGAAATCACAGCAGTTTAGTTTATTTGATTGGATTTAAATTCCTCATTAAGTAAGCATTGCTGTAGGTCTAAGTTAAACATTGAGAAAAAAAAAGGATTTAATTCATACATAGTCCTACAGTAACATAAAATATTTTTAAAACTCCTCCTTGTTTCAGTTCAGATGGGGCCAAATGCTCTGTGCTCATGTGGCGTAGCATGCAGTTTATGATTATTGATGCTTTGGCTGTCTTCAGGGCTGTCATTTAGGTGTGTGAATGAAAGGATTCACTCCTTTCTTATAGAAAATACCATCTGTGTCCAAATACCTCGCATGCCCGGACATGTAAATGCAGTTGTGTGCATCTGTGTTTAGAATGTCTCTGTCTGTACATGTTTGTCAAATTTCTGTGTGCTTTCTAACATACTTGTAGCACATGACTTCACACACTTAAAGCAAACAACTGCCACTTGATATTAATATTTTTACTTGTGATTTTTAACTTCACTACATGTCAGAATTCAAACTCCACCAAAACTCCATTCAATTCAATCTAGATAGCTACAAGTACCCCATTATTTTCAACAGGGGCAAATTTAGTGTGCAGTCCTCAGCCATAACTGTCTCTGTTGGTGGTCACCTCATTATGAAGTAAAGAGTGCAATAAGAGAGCTTTGGAACAGTTACGCTTCCTGTCCTGGTGCCAGACATTAAAAGATAAACAAAACAAGGTGATGAAATTAATAGAGTTTAAATTAGTTTTGTATATGAGCCAAGCTTTCACTCCTAGACACATATCTGGGACTGAACTTATTGGTTTGTGCCACAAAACGCTGAATCTAATGCATGTCTGCACTGGACAAATAAGAACTTTCAATAAAGACTTAATCTGATTTGTGCCTTCTGGTTTGTATTTTTTTACATTTCCCCCCTCTCCCAGATTGTATGATGCCTTAGTATAAAACAATAATGACAAGACCAACTGCTAAATGCATAAAAACTTTAAGGACAAGTCATTTGTATAGGTTACTTTTTCTTTTATCACTGAAAACATAAGGATGTTGCAGTATTTTTTGCCTGGTTGTGAACATGAACCCTGACGTAAACCTTGACAGATAATCATTGTATCCAGCAAGGCTACATTCCACTGCTTGGCTACTCTATACAAACATGAAAAAGGCTGAGAAATAAACGCACACACTATTTTCATTCCCATATGTTTGAAGCGGTATTACTTTTATATGAAGAGCCACACAGGCCTACTCCACAGTGGTTGGCATCCTGCTTGGTCTAAAAGAGAATATAAAAACTTATAGGTGTACCATAGTTATTTAGAATAAGACAAATACATGTTTTGGAAGAATGTACCCACTCATTGTCATTTTTGTAACATAGTGAACCTTGGTGTCACGCTGTCACTCTGCTCATGAACATTACCCTGCATCCTTAATGATTCCCACCTGCCTTCATCAGCGCTCCAATTACCTTGCTTTTTAAACACAATTCCAACCAAATAACACGGCAATTCGTATATATTTTACGACTAATTGTTAAGTGAGGTCATACAAATTCATATGATTTTTGTTAAATCTGACATATTTTACAAGTTTCCAATTCGTATGAATTTGTACGAATTACCTACGTCTAACTCAGTGCCAAAACCTACCCATCACTGGGGTTTAGACAAGTGAGGTCGTACAAATTCGCCACCTTGTGTACATACAAATTGGTCATAAGTTGAATTTACAGGCTGCATCTAAAAACTGAAAAATGCCTTTAGAGAATGCATTCCAAAGAGGAAGGCATCAAGGCACGTCCAAACAAAGTTGCCAATTTAGTAATTTTGCCATTATGATGTAATCTAGTAACATTTAGCTACCAGTTTTAGCTACTTTCAGTTGAAAGCAGTTAGCAACACTGCGTCCGAATACAATTAGCTTAACTTCCTGTCTCATAAAATACCTTAATCTAATCAATTTTTGGAGGCAGCATAGATCTAGCCTTCACTGCTGTTGATTTCCCACACTCCTGTGCATCCTGAAAGTTGGTTGGTCAGTTTGTATGTAAATTTATATTCCCGACTAACTTTTTGCAGTTTTGTTATTTCTAGGGAGAAATCAATATTATAGTAGCCTAATTAAATAAGTTTTTTGGCTGCAGCCACAGTTTTTGTCTGGTCTCAATTACAGACACTTGCTCACTCTTACCTTGTGATATTCAACTGTAATAATTTCATCAGTGATCTGTTAGTAATCACCTCGACTTGAATTCTCCAAGTTATCTACTAGAGCTGGTCTCTGTGGTCCTTGTCTCATGTTCTCCCCATTTTGAGTGTGTATCCTGGTATTTTCTTTGTACAGGAGAGTAATAATTTTGAGTATTATTTTTTTTTGATCACCATGAGGAAAACAGTTTATAAATTATACAGAATTAAGTTTTTTGAAAATCTAAAAATGAATTGTTTCAAAAAAGGTTTTCCAAGATTGATTTGAGGGTTTGGGCTTGGTCTTAGTATTATGGTTAGTTTGCCTATGAGAATGCCCAGTAGAACATGGAAACACGTGTGTGTGCAAATATAAGAACTCATAGCATTCTAGTCTGTTGTTTCCATTTATCCTTGAAGTTTCTATTCACCTACATTGTTGTTGTCCTGCTGTTCAATAAATAGTTCAATAAACTCCTGTTGTGTCTGTTCTGCCTCTCTTGTCCCTTAATGTACACTGCATTCATATATAAAGACACTTCCAATGTCAAAAAAGTGATTTTATTATGCAATTAAGAGATAATTAAAGCTGGTTTATGTGATAAATTAGTTATTTCAGATCATAAACCGTTTATGTTTTAAACAATAGACCAAACAGTGGGAACTAGTACAGTTAAAACAGGAAGAAATCATTTCTGATGCATGACTTGCTAGTTGTTGGATTATATTTTTCTTAAAACTATTACACTGTTATAAATACTCAACTTATAAGATTCATAATTTCATGTTTAATTCAGTGTTTTGCTTGCCATGTCCTTGTAATTTTATTTTTAATTTACGTGTCGGTGGGTTACAAGCTTATGTATAACCATGCATTATTGTACTTAAGCAGTCTGAACTTTATGCAGAGTACAGAGAGATATTAATCTGTAGCAAACTATCATTTCTACCTCCTAGAAGTTCACGTCCAGACAAACAAATGGTTTCTGACGTAAATAAGTAATTATGGAGCAAATAACAAATCTCCTATGGGAGTCACCGGCTAGAGATACAAGAACCCCAATTAAGACCAGATCATTTCTCTCAGTCTGAGAGGTTGAGAGGCATGGGCATAAATGAGGAGTTAAAAACATTGACTCATTAATAGAGTTAACACTGATCTAGGGTCAGCAACACATAAGATGGATCCTAAATGGAGCAGAATGCCTTGTGCTAATTACGGTCTTCTCGACATGAGACTGGCATGCGCTGTTATTAAAGGGTCTGTGGTTAATTAAGCTGCAGTCTGTCTTCCTAGACACACTTTTCAATGTAATTAACATATATTACAATGTGGCTCACACTTTAAAGAGGTCCCTGCAAATGTGCTTTGAATATTTTGGTATACAGAAATACACCAATATTTTGGAAGAAAAGAAATCCAAAATAATACATTTACTGTGTCATATATGAGAATATATAAGGATATAGCCAATAAGGATATAGGATAAATAAAAAAGGAACAGGTTTAACAAGTTATTAAATTCAATTTAGAACAGTGTTGTTTCAGATCAGTTAAATAACGATGTGGTGTTCATCACTGAATTAAATTGCTACACTTACCAAAGTTACAACAAATCTGTAATCTGTGGCAAAAATAATGCTGTAAACACTCTCTTTAAAATGTGGAAACACACACTGCAAAAAGTGGCAACCTGCAACTGTTACTTTAAAATATATATTTGTACATGATTTTTACACATGTAAAATAGGTTTAGTGGTATAAATGAATGCATTTTGTTGGATTCTCCTGCAATATTAAATAATATTAATATTATTTTTAGGGTTTTTTTCAGTGCAGAAGGAAGTGACAGTTTAAAAATTGAGAACAGCGCATTTTTGTGTTGTCATGAGGAAGGAGACAGCTGTCTCAGTGGTCAGCAATGAACTGCATTCCACATACTGTACACACGCTCTCACATGCATTACACTCAGAGTTGAATTGTAGTTGTCCAAGTAAATGTCATTACAACTGCTGACTCATGGACTTCTTAGAACTAACAAGTGCTTTTACTGGTAAGATGCAGTGATGAAGCAGCTTAAAATGGTGTGGGACCTGTGAGTCCATAATGGGTGAGTCTCTCACCACAGGACTGGCTTTGAGTCTGTCAAAGCAACATTATTGATTAATGCTCCTGACACTCAGTTGTGCATCGGTTCAATACATTAGTGTCCATTCCACAGCTGCTGCACTTATGTTCATCTAGCAGAACTTAAGAAAGAACACTCTGTTTGTTATGTACTGTATATCAGCATTGATCTCACATCCTCACACACCACTACTGTACCTCAAAGCTCTCTGTGCCTCTCCCATTTTTGTAAATGTCAGCTGTTGGCTGGCACATGGTACTAAAAGCACACACAGAAAAATGATGTCATTAAGACAAGAGAGACTGGCTGATGTGTCCCACAGTGCACAATCCCAAATCCTTCTCTAGTGACAATCCTGCCCATTTGCATGACTTGGGATTTCAAAGAGAGATAAAAAGCAGCATTAAAGTTTTGAAAATGTAATGCTACGGTAAAATGCATCAGATCTTTTCATCCATATAGCGATGTATATCTGAAAGTACAATGGATTATTGAAAAAGAGGGTGGGATTTTATTTAATATTCATTGGTTGTTGATTGGATATTGAGATGGCTCTCAGTAGTGAAAAATGTGTATGGGTTTGCAGGGCCAGAGTTGAAGATGACTGAAGATAAAAATGACTGAAGACATTTTACTGGAATTTTACTGGTTATTTTAACACTTACTATGTGATCAAAAAAAATAAATAAATAAATACAAATAAAAAATTAGAGAATCAAACTTGCGGAAAAGAGATTCACAATAAGATCTCTAAATACACAAGCAGAAAATAGCAGTGAATTTTTTTGCAAGGCTCCATAATGGCATACCAAAACACAATACAATGTAAGAAAATATTTGTGATATGTTGTTTGCAAACATTTCCTGACAGTCTTTTTGCCCAAATAGTTTAGTTGGCATCTACAGGTACCAGTGCATTACAATGTATTTACGTTATTGTGTTTTCTCACTAAACCACAAAGTTTATTCACACACACTTCAAGAAAAGTCTAAAAACATGGCCAAGTGAGCTGTGTTAGGATGAAGGGATTTTCTGAATTGAGTTGTATTGTGCTTTAGTTTTGAAAAAAATGTCCATAAGCTTAATGGTAAAGTTACTAGTCATTTCTTCAAAAGACTTTATCAGTTTTTCTCAGTTACACATAAAAATATGTGTAGTATACCAACACATTATACAGCCAATGATTGAGCAAAGCATCTTGGCTGTGGTTGTGGTCGTTATTGCACATATTTTACGTTGTGCCTCTTGCACAAATGGCAGACTATAGCAAGCAGCACAAAAGAAACCACAGGAATGATATTGAATGAGGTTATGCAACACATCAGTGCAAATGTCATATTATTCTATTAATTGTATGATTTGTGTAAAGAACATTGCAATTTGCTGTGGTGTTTCTGTGAGATGATGAAAAATCCAGTTGGACATGAATGCTGCTTAAATATAAAATATTTAATCATGCCTCCAACTACAACACACTGTATTGATTTTTTTTTTTTTTTGCTGTTCACAAGCATTTGCAATACTGAAAATGTAGCCATTGTTAAGACTATCACTATATTACGCAATACCAGCCTAGCACATGAATCAGGCAGTTAAATAAAAGAACATGGCTGGGAGACTATTATATTTCGTATCTGAGATGATTCAATTCCTTTGAATTCACACAAAGAAAAGGCAACACCAAACATATAGACTCAAAGTAAATGTTTTTAATTGCAATACTGATACTTCCTCATGTAAGTCTGGTTACTGTGGAAACGGCAGCACAGGCCTCTGTTTACCTCGGCTAATATTGGAAACAACTGTGATCAACAGATGGAACACAGCAGTGATTGGACATATTACTAGTCTCATAATGGCTGTCGAAGATACATTATGTAGCCAACTTATATCTTTTACATTATAATTAATACGATTTTTCTACCGTGAAACTGTTAAATTGCTTATTTAAAATTCTGCTCATTTAAAACAATGTGAAGGTTTAAAATAATCCCCTTGGATGTCCCTCTCTAGTGCTCCCTTCATTAAGTCATCCAGCATCCCAGTGGCTCAACTTCATTTCTCTGTCTGAGCCAAGCCCTGAGACTTGAAAGATCACTGAACCACAATTGTATGTGCAATGGCTTGTGAAAAGCAAAATGGCCTCTCATTGGCTTCAGTCGGGACACACCAAAACGATCAGCGGGCCAGTCAGGCTGCAGCTTTCTGCTGAGGTCACACAGTGGGGCAGCTTTGAGATGGTGCCTCAACAGATGTCAGTAACATTAAGGCATACAGTTAGGAGAGAGTAGGCTTGATGCTGCATTCCACACTTTATTTGGTAACATTTTACAATAACAGTACATGAATTATCATGTACTACTACATTAATTAACAATTACTTGACTATAAACTAATGATGAGTTCAATTAAAAACTAACTTAACTACGACATGACTCACATGAATTACTGCATGAATAACGCCACCTTAATTACATGATAGTTACTGAATTCATGAGTTGTTAATGTATCATTATGTCATGACTTTACTTTGGGGGGCACATCATTACCAACTCTTCATTAATTAGGCTACTTATAAAAGAACATGAATTCATGACTTGTTAACATCCTTTCAATTACAAATTTTTTATACATTTTCAGCTCATCTAAATCAAATATTTGATGCTTTTCGGGGTTTGTAAAGAAGAAGGGCAGATGTCCTGTGTCTGCATTTGGATGGAGAAGGAACTGAATGGAGGAAAGTTGACATTTTGAAGAGGCAATAGAGGCCCAAAAGAAGAGCAAGATCACAAGAGAAACATCTGACTTCAGTGCATTATTATGATATAATGACATGCTGTAACTAACATGTAATTAAGGTGGCATTATTCATGCAGTAATTCATGAGTCATTTCGTAGTTAAATTAATTCTTGATTGATACATGTTTTAACTCATCATTAGTTTATAATCAAGTAATTGTTTATTAATGTGTTAGTACATGATAATTCATGTACTGTTATTGTAAAGTGTTACCCTTTATTTTAATGGTCACTTTTGAGCATTCTATTGATAATAAATAACATGTCTACTAGCACTCATTAGAATGTACAGTAAGTAGAGAGCACATAACCAGATCAGATCTGAATAACTAGTTAAAAGTTTTTATGATGTTTAGGCTTACAATCAGTGTTTGGTGATTGTACATCAGTGTCAGTCATCTATCATTTCCTCTCATTTTAGGGATTACTCATGGTTGAGGTTAGATTTAGGCATAGGGATATGGTCAACACAAAATTATTTAATTAAAATGTTGTTCCAGAGTCAACAAAAAATGCTGACCTAGAACCACATCTAACTCAGCAAAATCAGGACGCGCTTAATAGAGTATTAGAAGACTAGTAAGGTTAAGTTGACATGTACTTGCAAAGTTACTGTAGTTACAGATTGCCTGTTCGAAGGCCATTTTAAGTTGACTGTCTACTAATAGGCTGCTCTAATGAGAGTTATTTTGACAAGTATGGTATACAAAAACATCCTTTATGCTGATTGTAACTGGAAACTTGTATTTCTTACATAATTTTAATTTAATCATCAAAATCATGTACACTGAAAAGACTTGCACATTCACTGAAAATAGCCTAGTTTTGCACTGCAAAATAAGCTGGAAAGTGCAAAATCTTTTAAGTGTTTTCCCATGGGGATTTGAAAAAAGTAAAAATCTTCATTAGGAGTTTTAACCCATTAACCAAGCTAATCAGCTATAAGGAGAATCACGACAAAATAGATTTTAAACTTTAATTTGAATCAGACAAAAAAAAAAATACATTCCTAAATGATAAATGTAAAATTAATGTACTATGTAACAGAAGCCCAGAGGGACTAGCCATTACTGTACTCTGATCAAACAGCTATTGACAGATTCTGTGGCATGCTTGAATTTGTATTTAATATAAGCAGCAGCCTTTGGCATTTCTTGTTTTTACCAGGAATTTCCAGGAAAG
Source organism: Enteromius trimaculatus (assembly GCA_032361065.1). Taxonomy (NCBI): domain Eukaryota; kingdom Metazoa; phylum Chordata; class Actinopteri; order Cypriniformes; family Cyprinidae; genus Enteromius; species Enteromius trimaculatus. Next base: position 3,506,720 of record JAUMHP010000040.1, on the reverse strand, counting down.
GAATGTTTTTTTATTCTTGTATATGACACAATATGTAACTGATTGGCTAATATGTAGCCCAAAGCTCTTTCATTTTTTATTAAGATCTTGGATACAAGAGAGAGCAAGAAGGGGGCTTACAAACTTACAGATGCAGATGATTTTATCTGCTTGTGATGTCACTGACATGTAATCGACACAAACACAGAATCTTCTAGCCCATCTTCCAACCAGTTCTTTTCCCAAGAGATTAATACAGTATTAAGTGTAAATGACTTAAAACCAATCCACTTAGGACACACGCTAAAATCCTGCTTGGTCAGTGTACCGAACTCACTACTGTAGAGAAAATCACCAGAGAATGAGTTGTTTGTTCTATCAAGGAAGTTGTGGCCATTTTTATTTCATATTGAGAGAACACTGTGCCCACTGTCTTGTTTAATTACATGCATGCTTAGGCTGTCCATGAAACAGAGTCTGAAGAGTAATGATAGTAATAACTGTTATGGAGGATTAACAAGTCTAAATATTACTGAGAAAAGCTGATTGTGGTTAATTAATTTCAGACAGAGCTAAAAATGGTTTCACTTAAAGCTGTTTTATACCTATTGACACATGGAATCTGTGTCACCATGCTAATTTAATTAGGGTTCAGGGAGACACTAATCCATGGTACTGAAAGCAGCTTCAGAAATCCCCACAATAGATCATGATTGCAAGCTCACTGCATGGTCAATGAACAGAGGGTTACGTATTTACAGTGTTAGCGTCCTTAGTGAATCTATTTTCATATCTTGCCTATTTGCAATTGACAACAAATTAAGACTAAACACAAGAAAATCCTGATAACAAAGTTTTTTTATTACAACAGGTTCAATTTTCCATTATTGATAAATGGTTTGTGGCATTATAACATGGTTGCTGAGGTTGATCTCTTTTACAAAACCCAAGAAAAAAAAACAGATCTACAGCTGAAAGCGATCACATTGAATTTACATTTTAAAAGGTGATAACCCGCCATACAACAAGACAACCAAGACAGGGTGCGACACAAAGCAACCCCAAAACCACATCAATAAAAAGGGCACAATCAATTAAAATACAACACCCGGTCCTTAGAAGTGTTTTCACATCTAGACTGAATTTGCTTTTTTTTTCTCTTCCTCTTTCTTGCCAATAAAAAAAGCATTTCACTGAAGCAGCACTAACAAGTGTTAATCATTACTGACATAAAAACCAAAGATTGTGCAGTGTATCCTAAAATTTGAAATAAAAATACGATGCCATAACTCTGCGAGCTGGTCACTTGTCGACACAAAGCCACGCCTCAATCAGATGATGAAAATTTGGGGATATCCGATAGGCCACGCCCCCTTGTCCTATGTCAACAGTTGAAACCAATTCAAAACAGCCCACCATGGGCACCAGATGAATCCATGCCACATGCTCCTGAAATTAGAGCATTCTGTTCTTCTCATCGCTGTACTGGACAAGGGAGGCGGTCCGGATGCATCTAGGTGTTGCTAGAGGGGTCGGCTCATCCCACCTGACAGTGATGCAGCTTTAGATTTTTATTTTCGGTTTCATATTTTCTTTTTTGACATTTTGGTTACAAAGTTATACTGCTAAAAGAAGTGAATGAAAAGAAGGCAATGCAGGGAAGGGAGTGTGCACAGTGCATGATGGCAGTTTGTGTCTTCACGAGGCCGCCTGCTTCTCCTGTTCAATGGCTGTGGACAAAGAAATACGAATAGAATTCACTCAGATTCTGTGTGAAAGTCATTTGAAAATGACAAATTAGGACCAAAGGCTGCAGATATTGCAGCTTGTTGTGGTTATGCAATACCAGCCAGAAAAAAAATTCTGTAATTCTTACTTTCTTTAGATGGCAGTGGGTTTTTCTCCTTAGTCTCAGTCTTCTTCAGCTTGGTTTTGTCAAAGCTGGTGACCTCTTCAAGGTTTGGTTTGTCAGACATGATTGGTTGTCTGCTCAGGGAACAAAAGAGAATACAAATGTCACTTCTTTCCACTCTTTCTTGACTGCAAAAACCGTTTAAGCCAAAGCAAGGGTTGCTTCTCTAAAACACCAGAGGCAATGAAGCTCTAGAAATCCATTGTTCATTTTGAGGAGATTTGCATCACATCCCGCTGATGTTCCTGACACTGCCACACAAAACTGAACAAAACCGCACCCTTTCTGAATGGCGTCTGAGGCAGCAAAAATGTAATATTTACATAACAATAGCAGTTCCCACGCCGAGTTTACAATATGAATATATTAAATGCTACATTAATTATATTTTATTTAATTTTATTTTCCTAAGGTTAAAATTCTACACACTTTTGCTCTTTATTCCATTTGTTTCGTGTGTACGGTCAGCAAAGCATTCGAACTGCCTTTAGCATAATGTAATTACATTCAGGAAAACCACCGCCCTGTACTGCTTTATCACCCACAGCACACAATGCTGCCGTTTCTTTCAACGCCCTCTTCTCCAATCACACGTTATAACGCATTGGCTAACTGTGCTTTTGATACTAGGCAAAAGCAAATGTGCCAATTCACATGAGTCACATCCTTATTAATGCATTTGCAGCTCAAAGAGGCTTAACAAAGGAAAATAGGTTAACCGCCTTGATCGCCTGAAGGAATCGACTTTAATGCAACATTTGCATATTCGTTCTTACTATTTGTTACATTCTGGAAATGTTTGAATACACCGTGTTACTAAATACAAAAGCATATGCTTTGTTTTCCAGAATTATTAGCAAAGGAAGAGATTTCACATTCTATAAAAAAAATTGTGATATAACGGTTTGCATTATTACCAATCGTCAGCACGGTAACAGTAGCATTATTTCATATGCGCAGCTCTAAAACACATACCTTTGTAGACGGATTAGAGTTTAGATTCTTCAGCTGAATTACGGTGCAGTACTGTGGCGCGCCAATGCGCAAGCATGAAATATATAGAGGGAGATATGCTAATCAAACGCTGACGTCACTTATTCTCTTGGAGAACAGAACCGCGTTCAGGTAATAGGAATTTAATATTTTCCAAATTATTCGTTTTAATCAGAGACACACACAACCAGATAAACAGAAGCAATGTGGTTTATGACAACGAGATAAATTTAAATCTTTTTCCTTTTCTTTTCTTTTTTTTTATGAGTTTCACGTTGAAATGATTTTTGAATTGTGCTAAGACACCATCTGGTGGACATGACTGTAACTTTCATTTCTTACTAACTTTATTTATTTTACTGAGAGCAACATAACAGCTGGCGTTAAGAAATGTGTGTACGTGTTTTTAATTAAAAAAAAAATTAGATGCTGCTTAGCATCTAAAAATGATAAATTAAATAGAGTTAAAGAGTTAAATACTATAAAGATTGAATAGTAATAAATAGTTATATATAGCCAATGTAAATAGTTTAATCAATTCCATATTTAATATAAACATTAAGTCTCTTTTTCTCCACTGTTTGTATCTACTTATTGTCACAATATTTTATATTTCGCAATAACCTTTGGGAGACTTTTATATAACGTTACAGATGTTGGGTGCTTTTAGTTTGGTATTCACCCGGAAGTATTTTTGTACCCATGTGCGTTTATGTGTTTAGAATTTTTCACGTGTAGAACGATGGATTGTAATGTTTAACGGATAGTTTGTAATAAAACATCCCAGTAAACATGAAGTTTGCATACAAGGTATGATAGACACTATTTACTAATAATGTTTTTTCTCGTGAATAATTGCGTTGCTTTTTCATTATTAGACATTTGCGTGATATTTTGTCTGCTGGTTATTATTCTTAAACATCAATGAAGCTGAATGTTTAATGACAGTGAATGTTTTAATTCGCGTTCTCTTCTAGTTTTCCAACTTATTAGGGGCATTTTATCGTCGTGGGAACCTGTGTTTCTCTAAAGATGGAAATTCTGTCATCAGTCCTGTTGGCAACCGCATCTCCGTCTTTGATTTGAAAAAGTGAGTATTAGTCCTTTTCATAATAACACTGATTTCATTACCGGACTATCTGCGTTTGTGAGTCGAAAATGCTCTCATGAAAGTTATGCTGTTTTCAACTGAGGAAATGTTGTATATTTTTATTTCTTCAGTAACAAATCAGAAACCTTACCAGTGTCCACCACAAAGAACATCAGCTGTTTGGGAATCTCTCCAGATGGAAATTTGGTAATACTTATTGATGAAGGTATGGAAAAATTCCATATTTCTCCATGCATGTTTCCCCCCTGTCATAAGCAGTATTAAAACTATAAGCTATTAAAAATTACTCTATCTAATTTAAACCCAAGTGTTAACAGTGTAAGCATTATGAAGAGTGACAAAGGCCCGGTTTAACAAACGGGGCTTAGCTAAAGCCAGGACTAGGCATTAGTTAAATTAAGATATTTAAGCAACTTTTACAAAAATGCCTTGTAAGAAAATATTACAGTTATTTAGTCTGGGACTAGCTTAAGCCTTGTCTGTGAAACTGGGGGAAAGAGTGAATCACAAAAAAGACAAAGAAGTAATATTCATTTTGTAAGCGGAATAATGATTTATTACGAGTTCTCACCAACAGTACCATTCCAGGCTGTATCACTCTTCATTAGATAAGACAAATGTTCAAAAGTAGGCCCATAAACAGCTCTTTTCTTTCTCCCTCATTGAGCTTTTTATGTATATGTTATACATAATATATAATATAATGAATGAGAACATATACAAGTTTTAAATGTGAAGTTTAGTTTAGTGTAGTTTAGAACCTCACCGTGCAAGTTGAGATATTATATGGTTTCACATTGGTTAGTTTTTTGCTGAGAGAGTTGTGTGTTGATTAATTTTGTTTCAGATGGAGCAGCTGTTCTGGTTAGTTTGGTCACTCGAGCAGTACTTCACCATTATCATTTCCACACTCCTGTTCACAGTGTGTCCTTCTCCCCTGATGGAAAGTTAGTTATTACACACAGCACTTACTATGTTTATAACACGAACAACACTTATTACATTCTTCCTAATTATGTTCCTTTTTTGTTTTTTAAAGGAAGTTTGTGATAACAAAGGAAAATGTGGCTCTAATGTATCATGCGCCTGGAAGAAACCGAGAGTTTAATGCATTTGCATTAGACAAGAGTTATTATGGACCATTTGATGAGACGACATGTATCGACTGGACAGATGATTCCAAGTATGTAACAGCTTTTTTCTGTATCCTTAAATATATTCTGCAAAGATAAATTAATTTATTGAACTGTAAAGAGTGCAGGTGGCAATCATTAACATTATTAATCCTTATTTTATCACTATGTGACAAATTAAACTCTCAATCTCTTCTACTGATAAACAGGTGCTTTGCTGTTGGTAGTAAGGACATGACTACCTGGATCTTTGGAGCAGAGAGATGGGCGAATCTCATCTACTACACGCTTGGTGGTCATAAGGACATCATAGTGGGCTGTTTCTTTGAGAAGGACAGCTTAGATGTAAGTATGTGTAAAATAAAGTGTAGCACAGGGGTGAATGTAAATGCTTTTTCATAGCTGTAATGATGCATAGCTGTGCTCACATATAAGCTGTTCCATTTGTTTTCACAGATGTACACAGTGAGCCAAGAGGGCACTTTGTGTGTATGGGAAAGTGACACTGAGCTTGAGGGCTTACGCAAGGACTTAAAATACTCTGAGAGAAAGAAGATGGAGGAAGAGAAAAAAAAGAGAGAAGAAGGGAAAGAAAACGATGATGATGATGATGATGATATTGAAGAAATTATAGATGAGGATGGAGAGACCAGAGGAGATGTCATTAAAGGAAGCACAGAAACACCCAAAGAAGTGGAAGGCATCAGAAATGTCCGCTATTCACAGAGGAGCAAGTGAGTCTTTTCACCTTCTGAAACTCTCCTTATTTCTTCAATCTGTGGGTCTATTCTTAAGATGTATTCACAACCTAATTAGTGTTTTGGTTGTGAAACATGACAAATGCTCTCATGTCTTTGTAAATAACATTTTAATGCTGTCTTTTATTGCAGACACTATTTTAACAAGGCAGGTGATTTCACCATGTTGACAGCTGCAGCTTTCCACAAGAAAACACACATTCTTGTGACAGGTTTCTCATCTGGAGCATTCCACCTGCATGAGCTTCCACAATTTGACCTCATTCACTCACTCAGGTTTGTCATATATTTCCACTGAATGTTGCATTTGACAAAAAGGCTGGGAGTCGAATGCAATTTTCACAATGTGTTTTTATTTTGTGCAGCCCACCAGGACAAATAAAAAATATATGATTTATATAGAGTGAAAGATCTTTGAATGTTTTTAAGAAATAAAGCTTGCTACTTTTTTGCCTAGACCCAACAACCTGACTATGCTATATTTTAAATGATCTTCCGTCTTAAGTCACAGCTTTTTACGACTACATAGCTGTGGATATTTCTGTTCTGATAACTGAATTGTAATGTAGTATAATATCACGTCTAGTATTTCAGATCAGAGGATTTCTACCATTGTTATGAATCCTACTGGTGACTGGATTGGCTTTGGCTGTTCAGGTATTTCTTTAATCAGTTAGTTCATCAGAGCATAAAAGTGTGCTCTCCTTTACTTTAATGCCTTGTTTGTGTCCTGTGTTAAAGGTCTGGGCAAACTGCTGGTCTGGGAATGGCAGAGTGAGTCCTACGTGTTCAAACAACAGGGACACTTCAACAACATGAACACTTTGGCGTATTCACCTGATGGTCAGTATCTTGTTACCGGAGGAGATGATGGGAAAGTAAGTCTTTTACCAATAGATTTTTGTTAAAGCAATACAGGAAGAGAAGAGAGATACAGTGGAACTGTTGCTTTCCAGGTTAAAGTGTGGAACACCAACAGTGGCCTCTGTTTTGTGACGTTCACTGAACACACCAGCAGTGTCACCAATGTTACCTTCACCTCCAGTGGCTTGGTGGTGGTCAGCGCCTCACTAGATGGCACTGTTAGAGCATTTGACCTGCACAGGTATCAGCTGTTATCCATTTACAACTACATATTCATTGTTGCACAATACTTGCATGCTTTCTTTAGGGCTGAAGTAATAAACTTACAATTATGTCATTGATTACTCACACCAATGTCATTCCAAGCCAGTAAGAAGTTAGTTCATCTTTAGAACACAATTTAAGATATTTTAGATAAAAAGGAATGTTTAAGACCCTAAAGCACATTGTTTAAAAATTATCATGTGATAAGTGCAATATGTAATATCCTTGTTTTTTGTATATAATTATCAATTCATTCATGAATGCATCATACATTCATTCATATGACATCAGTGGTTCTGTCTTCATTTTATGAAACTGCGAGCATACTTTTTTGTAAAGCTAAAAGTTTTTACTTGAAACAAGCAAAATAATCTTGTTTTCTGTTTGAAATAAGAATATTTATACCCCTTTGGCAGATTATTTTGCTTGTTCTAAGCAAAAAGTTTCTTAATTTTAGCTTGTTTTTTTGTCTGAAAACAAGACAGTAATTTTTCTTGTCTAGGAAATTCTTCTTGATTTCAGAGTTTTAAGATATTTTGGCTGGAAACAAGACAAAAAAATCTAGTCTTAGAAAGCATTTTTTGCGGTGTACATTCGGTGTAGTGCATCTGGGTTCTATGTAGGAAATACAACGTCTGTGTTAGCAGCACACATGCTTGGGTGGTACTGTCATGAACAGACCGTTCAAAAATATATTAAATTGCGTTCCGAAGGAGAACAAGGTTTGGAGCGATATATATATAATTAATGAGAGAATTGAAGAAAAAAAAAAATCCGGTTTGAATTTCACTTCATGTTTAAAGTTTACTTGGTTTTGAGACTGTATGTATCCTATGCCTGTAGTAACAATGTCACTTGTAGAAATATAGCTTGAGGATAATGTTTCCTTTGCTCATTATGCTCTGCTGAATATTCAGTTTTCTCTTTATTCTTACTTTCTTGTCATTCTGTTTTGTCAGGTACCGCAACTTCCGTACCATGACATCTCCACGACCGGCTCAGTTCTCCTCTCTAGCAGTGGACAGTAGCGGGGATTTGGTGTGTGCAGGCTCTCAAGACTCTTTTGAGATCTTCTTGTGGTCAATGCAGACTGGTCGACTGCTAGAGGTCAGTTGCCACTGAATTAGTATGCTTGTTTCTAGGGCTGTGCAATTAATCGCAATTGCAAAAAAATCGCAATTTAAGCACATGCATAAGACTGCAATTTTATCTATTAATTTATTTAGATTTTTATTCAGAATTTTGTATTCATAAACGACACAAAGAAATTACAGACTCAATTACCTATCATATGTGCACAGATATCATGCCTGCGCACATCGTCAGTAAAGACGGCTTCCGAAGACTAATACAAACACTTGACAAAAGAAACCAGCTGCCATCTCTCACTCATTTCACACGATTTGCTTTTCCCGAAATGTATGAGAAATGTAAGGCGGGTGTTGAACACGAGCTCAAGCAGGTACTTCGCCACGACCACAGATACAGTATGTGGTTCAGCAGAATGATGTACATGAGTTTAACGGCCCACTTATTAATGTAGAAATGGTGGGCATGCTTTTCTTGCAAAAAACCTTTAGGAGAGCAATCTGTTTTTTGGTTTTGATTTACATAAGTTTTTATTTATTGTTATAACTGGAAGTAAGGTTAATCTTAATTTCTTTCATGTTGTCTGTTTTTAAGACAATTTATTACAGTTTTGTTAATCAAGCAGTTTGTACTACTGTGTACAGTATGTTATTAACTGGAGTTGAGGTTAGTTAATCTTAATTTATTTTATGTTGTCTGTTCTAAAGACAGTTTTACTACAGTTTTGTTTATTAAACTTAATACTGTGTTTTAAAATTTTTTATTATGCACTTCTTGTGCACTGAATACATTTAGAATGTATGTATGAAGCTTGTTTGAAAAAGCAAAAACAGGTGCTAAAATCCCAAATAAAATATTCGTTCAAAAAATCGCAATATGATTATTTTTTTCCGTATTGCACAGCCTTACTTGTTTCTGATCATATGATAAGTGCAGTGTTAATATCCTTGTTTTTTGTATATAATTATTAATTTGTCAACAAATGGAATGGATTGTTGTAAATGGTTGAATACTAGAAATGAAACTTAAAGTTCGATTTTAAGATTTGCCTTCTGTCCTAGAGGGTCTATAATTTTCCATTTCACTGCAAACATCAGTTAATATGTAATTAGGTTCTCTGTAACTCTTTACTTCTGGTGCAGGTGCTTGGTGGTCATGAGGGTCCTGTCAGCAACTTGTGCTTCAGTCCAGTCCAGTCTGTGCTTGCCAGTGTGTCATGGGACAAAACAGTCCGGCTGTGGGACATGCTGGACAGCTGGCAGACTAAAGAGACCTTGCGGCTCACTTCGGATGGCAAGTTCACAAAGTCACCGTTTATGTAAATTTGTTTAGAGAGAAATTGAGCAGGTGCATTGGAAAGAAAAGGATGTGTTATTTTAAGATGTCTGTCACATGTCTTTATTCAGGCCTTGCTGTAACGTATCGCCCTGATGGTCAGGAGTTGGCAGTTGCCTCTCTGGATGGTGAGATCACATTTTGGAACCCTCAGAATGGAGGACAGACTGGCTCTATCGCTGGCCGCCATGACCTGCAGATGGGCCGTAAAGACACAGAAAAGATCACTGCTAAACAGTCTGCCAAGGGAAAGTAAGCTACAGAAAAATTAATTAATAAATGAATATAAATTTCTTTATGCATTTTATGCTCTTTTTTTACATTTATGTGATGAATTTTGTGCCTAATTTTTTACTTGTAGTAAGCAAGATAGTGTACAGAATTTATTTTGTAAAACAAAATATTTACATTATCCCTAGTATCTAGTTTACCCTGCTGAACCTATATGTGTGCGGGTTTATGAGGACACAAATTTGTATAATGATGGGTATGACATAGGTATTAAAATATGTAGGTGTTTTATAGGGACATTTTCAGTGTCCCCATATTTCAAAAGGCTTAAAAAACATACTAAATGGTGTTTTTTTGAAAATCTAAAAATGCACAGTTTCCTGTAAGGGGTAGGTTTAGGCGTAAGGTAGGTGTAGGGCAATACCACATACATTTTTCACTAGTATAAAAACCATTACGTCTATGGAGAGTCCCCATAAATCACAAAAACCAACGTGTGTGTGTGTGAAACTGGCATTGATCACTTATTTCCTCTGATTTGTAGGTCCTTCACTTCCTTGTGCTACTCAGCAGATGGCGAATCAATCCTTGCAGGTGGACAGTCAAAGTTTGTGTGCATTTATAACATAAAGGAACATGTTCTGATGAAGAAGTTTGAGATCTCCTGTAATCTCTCTCTGGACGCCATGGAGGTACACACATTTGTTAAGCAAACTTACTTGTTTGCTTCTATTCACTGCATATAGAAACATTAAAAAGTCTATGATACAAATTCCCATTTTGATAATGGTAAAGGATTTCTTAATTGCCTATTGTATTCTAATACTATACTTATTAAATGTACTTATTGAACTGATCTTGTTGCATATAAAAGGTGCTAAAAATCTAGAAGTAAACTGTACATTTCAGAACTCAAAACATTCTCACTAGTCTAAAAAACTGCTTTTACGGAAACCAAAGTAGACTAATTTTCTACTTTGAGTAGAAATCACAAATCAACACCTACTAATTCATCATATCTTTGAACCACCTGTTGACACTTGTGAATTGACAGGCATGAAAAATGCCACATGATCACAGGACTAAAGATAACATCCCATTTTTAAAAGATCCTAATGTTAGGAATGCGTCTCTTGATTTTTATTTATGGAATGCATGGTTAGTTCTGGTCATTTCATTGGATAATTTGGTATCTGGCACGTGTGGCAAAAAGCTATATTATGTACAAATACTAACATCCAGGCTCTGAGTTGTAGTGGTGAGATCATTGCATTCATGTACTCAATACTCATGATTAAAAGTATCATTTTTCATGATCTTGGCAGCTCTAATAGAGTAACATAGTACAAGATTTAAAAAGAGTTACAGACACTTATTTCATGCACAGAGATTGAATTATTCAATTAGTATTTCAAAATTCTTGTACTGTACCTTATGAAGTAATCCTGCCATGTTCTTCATTTCTCAGGAGTTCCTCGACAGGCGTAAGATGACAGAGTTTGGTAGTCTCTCTTTAGTGGATGAAGGCACAGGGGATGGAGATGGAGTGGAGCTCAATCTTCCTGGAGTCAAGAGAGGTGAGTCCACACCACACTAATTAATGAACCTGTCTCCTTTTGTTTAATGTATTATTGCCTATATAACACATGCAACTATCATCTGTCCTTATCTGTCAGGTGATATGAGCTCCAGACGATTCAAACCAGAGATCCGGGTTAGCTCTCTTCGCTTTTCACCTACTGGTAGAGTTTTTGCCATTACAGCACAACACACTGATAGAGATTTCAGTATGATTATTTATTTAAAATCATATGGAATGAAATGATCATGTTTTGAACTCTTTCTTCATTTAGGACGCAGCTGGGCGGCAGCTTCCACTGAGGGATTGCTGATTTACTCTCTTGACGCCTCACTGGTGTTTGACCCCTATGATCTAGACATGGATGTCACGCCAGCAAGTATACAGCAGCAGGTGAAGAAAAAAGAGTGGGCATCGGCCATTTTGCTGTCTTTTCGTCTTAATGAAATGCCACTAATAAGACAGGTTCTGGAGGCAGTTCCTTATGACCAAAGTAAGTTCAATCTTGAAAACTGACAAATGTATTCTTGTCATATTCAAAGTACATCATTTTCTTGTCATTATTTTCATGTCATTTGACTTTTCAGTTACAGTGATATGTACCTCACTGCCGGATGTGTATGTGGATAAACTTCTGAACTTTGTGGCCTCGACATTGGAAAAGTCCAACCACCTGCAGTTCTACCTCAGTTGGGCTCAGTGTCTGCTCACTCTTCATGGACAAAAGCTCAAGAACCGGTCAGCATAGCTTTTTTCAGCATGAACTGGTTTTAAGCTTTTGTATTCATAACTATGTTGTCCTTAAATTACCTTTTTTTGCAATTAGCAAAAATTAGCAGTTTGACACACATAATATGCATAGAGACAGGACAAGCTTTTGCATCACATTATCATACCTTTGATTACACGGGTTTGCAAAAATCGCACCTTTAAAAAAAAAAGTAAAGTTTTATCTCTTGAAGATGATCAATAGATTTTGGTGATTAAACATCTTCTTTCACAGCTGTTTTTTATTTAATGTAGAAAACTAAATACATACATACATGCATACATCTTCTTCACCTTATCTGGGGCGGGGTTGTAGGGGCAGCAGTCTAAGCAGGGACATCCAGACTTCCCTCTCCACAGACGCTTTTCCGGGGGAATACAGAGGCGTTCCCAGGCCAGTCAAGAAACATAATCCCTCTAGTGTGTCCTAGGTCTTCCCCGGGGAAGCGTCCAGGAGGCATCCGGAACAGATGCCCAAACCCCACCTCAGCTGGCTTCTTCAGTACCCTAAAGAGGGTATAGAGTTGGACCAGTGTGTCACAACCAGGACGAAAGCCACATTGTTCCTCCTGGATCCGAGGTTCGACTATGGGTCGAATTCTCCTCTCCGCCTCTGTGGGATTGAGGAGATTCTCAAAGTATTCCTTACACCGCCCAACGATATCCCCAGTTGAAGTCAGCAGATTCCCACCCTCACTGTATACAGTGTTGGCAGGGCACTGCTTCCCCTCTTGAGACAGTTTGCCAGAACCTCTTCGAGGCAGACCAATAATCCTTCTCCATGGCTTTACAGAACTCCTCCCAGACCCGAGTTTTTGCCTCCACAACCACCCAGGCTGCAGTTCACTTGGCCCACCGGTACCTATCAGCTGCCTCAGGAGACCCACAAGCCTGCCAGGCTTTGACAATGGAGGTGGAGAACATAGTCCACTTGGACTCAATGTCTCCAACCTCCCTTGGGATTCGGTTAAAGCCCTTCCAGAGGTGGGAGTTGAAGACCTCCCTGACAGAGGGCTCTGTTAAACGTTCCCAACAGACCCTCACAGTACGTTTGGCCTGCCGAGTCTGTCCAGCTTCCTCCCCCACCAACGGATCCAACTCACCCCCAGGTGGTGATCAGTTGACAGCTCCGCCCCTTTCTTTACCCGAGTGTCCAAGACATACGGCCAAAGGGTCAGATGAAACAAACACAAAGTCGATCATCAACCTCCGCCCTAGGGTGCCCTGGTACCACGTGGACTGATGGACACCCTTATGCTGGTGTTCGTTATGGACAAACTGTGACTACCACAGAACTCCAACAACAGAACACCAGTCGGCTTCATATCAGGGGGGCCGTTCCTCCCAATCACACCCCTCCATGTATCACTAGCATCGCCCACGTATGCGTTGAAGTCCCCCAGTAGAACGGCGGAGTCCACCCTCTATTGACGAGTTGGGTTCCAGAGCCCAAGGCATACGAGCCCCAACCCCAGGCCTGGCTCCAGGGTGGGCCCCGGCTGCGCCGTACCGGGCGACGTCAGTGTTGTAATTGTGTTTCCTGTAGAAAACTAAGGAGAAATATTTAGTATCCTATTTCACAGTGATTTATCTGCTGTTGGTAAGCAACTAAAAGAATGTGTATGTCTTATTTTCAGATCTGGAGCTGTACTGCCTACTGTACAGCAGCTGCTGAAGAGCATCCAAAGACACAGTGATGATCTGTCCAAACTGTAAGCTTGACAGAATTCTAAAAAGGAAATAATGTTAGTTTTTATTTCTGTATAAATTTTAAATATATCTGTTTTCTTTCTAGTTGCGACTGGAACATTTACAATATTCGCTACGCTGCTGCTCTGTCTAAACAGAGAGGGATGAAAAGAACAGCAGCAGAATCCCTCAGTGAAGAGGAGGCGGCAATGGACTCTGGAGATGATGATGAAAATATTATGAATGAATAATATATGAATAATATATGAATGAATAATTTTGTCAGTATAAACATGGACAGACAGCACCTACAAACTTGTAAGAAATGACATGACTCAATTTAAATTTTATATATAAAATATTAACTTTGGCTCAACTCTTGATAAACGTGTTTCTACTTTTTTATACTTGTTTGATGAAAGATGTGGAAGCTTGTTTCTGCCAAGTAATTATAAAAAAAGTAACTTTGTTTTTACAAGAACCATCTCATATTCCTATATTAGATTTTTATGAGGGCTTCAGAAGTAGGGAAGAGTTGGGTAAGTTGTCCAACGAGGCACAGAGAGCATGTAGTAAGCATACTAGGAGAAAGGATTCAGTTAATAATTTTCAAGATCTTATCCATTAAGTATTAACCTTTACACTGTGAAAAATGCAGAAAGCTACATATGATTAGACCTTTGTGAACATATGGTCTAATGACAAATAGAATCACCCCATTAATCTGCTACACACCTTGCCCCACTCACTTATGTCGCAATAATTTAATTCTGCATTTAATTCAAGATGCATAGAAATTAAGTAGTCAACCTCATTTATTTAAATCCCATATGGAACACAAATGTCCATTGTTGAACCACTGGTTTCAATTTTTAAACTGAATAAGGAAGGACTTCAGCTAAAAGAATTCCGCCATATTTTTTAGATATTGAAGCTCACTAAAACATTTTGAGAACAGCCTAAAATAAGAATATACATAAAAATAAAATAAAATTAACATTTTAGTAACTTTTTAGTAAGCTTAGTTAGGCAATCACTTAATCTGTAAATATTATCGGGACAAGCAGGCCATAAAGTATAATAATCAGAGTGACTAAGCATTTGTGTTGAAGCGTATGAGAGTCACAAATTTGTGAACCAGTCATTTGCAGTTCAATTATTTTAATTTTTCTTTTGGAACATTTATTTTGATATAAAATCACATAAAGTCAAGCTATACTATACATGCTTGATCTTGATTTATTGCAATTGTGGTGTTAGTTCTTTTACATATGTTCTGACATTGCAGATAATAAAATGTTTCATAGTGAGGAATGTTTAGATGAAATAATCTCTTATGTACACAGACAAAGCTGACTTTTGTATTGTTTGTGTAAAGAATGTAAAAAAAAATCTGTATGATTTAAAAAAAAAAAGAAAAATTATAATTTTAACCAAACTTTTTGTAATGATCTTTTAAAAATACATTAAAAGTTATGCATTCCATGCTCATCTAAAATGGCAGATCTTCTACAGTGCATTTATTAACAATAAATAGGCTATAAGAAAGGATGCTGTGCTCTAGCTTTAAATGCAACTGTTTTTTCTGTGTTATATAAATCCCTTTGTTTGCGCTATGACTCAAAAGGTTTTCTAGCTACAAGTATAAAAACGGCCTCAAAGTCAGACACAGAGTTGTCTTCTCTGTCTTCCGCAGGCTGTATATTAAACTCCAGGATTGACAGGCCTGAACATCTGACTGCTTCCTCAATATCTTTCTGACTCATTCTAAGACAAGAAAAGAGCTGTTCATCGACCTTGTAGAAGCTCTCACCTAGAACACCTATCATAACCAAAAGTCCACCAGGACACAGAAGTTTGGTCACGCCATGTAAAGCACAACAGTATGCTTGAATGTCTTTACACGCTGCTTCCAGACACAGAGATGTAATGACACAGTCAGCTGGTTCCAGTGTGTGTGGATGAAATGGATTCTCCAACCGGACATCACATTTTAAAACTTTCTTGACTCGTTGCTTCAGTGTAGCCTCCAAATCAGATGGGCTGCAATATGTTCAAAGTTTTAATTGGAAGAAAAAAAATTAGTAAAGAAATATGTTTGCACTTTTACTGTTCTAAAAAAAAATGGTCATGCCATGCTGAGTGTCTAAAATTAGCAAGGCCGACATAGTAAGCCCTTTTCTGCCACAAAAATACATAATTGCGCCTCTTCGTAATTATTTTATATAAACAGTAATTTATATAAAGTCTAAAAAACACTAAGCAGAGAAATAAAGTTGTAATATGTAAAGTGTAATAGGTAAATGTAAGTAAAACGGTAAACTCAGAATTCAGAGGGGAGGCAAAGAGTATACAAGATCAAGAGGTAAAACTCTGTAGTAATAAGGGCAACAGTCTATAAAAGGCGCACAGGAGGCGCTGCCGACATTTTGGACTGATCTGCTGAGAGTCGCTATAAGATGCGACAGCGCAAGTGGGTGAAACGCCAGCAGCTGTATCGCAATAAACTGGATGGAGGCTGTCAGTGAAGTGCAGGGAAGTAGTGTAGCAAGGAGGAGTGAAAGAGATCACTTGTGTACTTATTTAACAGGATAAGAATTTATCATATTGCGCATACAAAACTTTTCCCAAAATCGACGTAGGCCTATCTCTCAAAATATAACTCGTCAGTTAATTCTTAACACTTCCATTCTACTCCTCTCTTATTTTTTAGAATCTCTTTTTCTCATGATCTTTCACTACCACTTTCACTTTATTATCAGTTTTGTTAAATGTGCGCACTTGACAGGAATAGTAAGACTATCCCCAGCAAACACATAACGTTCCCCTAACGTTCCTATATGGTTCCCTGTTGGTTATTTTTTGGGGAACTATATAAGAATGTTCTAGGAACGTTGCCTGTAGGTTTTTATTAAAATAACCAAAAGAGAACCTTCCCATAACGTTCTCTGCAGGTTATTTTTAGGTTTCATTTTATAACCTAAAGAGGACCTTCCCAGAACGTTACCTGTAGGTTATTTTTAGGTTTTATTTTTACAACCTGTAGGGAACCTTCCCAGAACGTTCCCTGCAGGTTATTTTTAGGTTTTGCTGATAGAAGTCAGTGATCATTCCATTGTTTCTGCTTGTTTTTTATTTTTTATTTAGATATTTAGATAAATATCAATAAATCTTAAAATGTTTTCCTTTAACAGATTTTAAAAGGAATACATTTTATTTAACATTGACAAAAAAGTATTTCATGTTTAAGTTAAATTAGTGTATCAGACATAAAAGATAATATACTGTTTTTATATTGCCTTACCATTTTCCTGGGAGGCCCCCAACACTTGCAATCAGGTCTTAGCAAATAACCATTCATCTGATGATTTTATTTTCAAACAGCATTTACGAGCACATCATATATTATAAACACCTCACTGAATCATTAATCTTGTCATATGACAACTACATAAGCAGAATCAACTGTAAGCTAGTACCTAACATACCAAATACTGTGCTGTCTCTAGAAGTAATTTATATATGGTTAAACTGTTTTGTTGTACAATGTATTTATATTTGTATGCATATATTGTTGGCTATTATTAAATACAATTAATTTAGGCTTTTTTGACAAAATACAACCTTGTGAATAAATAAATGTTTGACTGATTTGTTAATTTATTAATTGTTATTGCTGGTATTTATTAGTGATGTAATAATTTCGTAAATATTTCTAAAATGAAAAAGTAAATGTATTAAATTAAACATATTTTTTAGAAAAGACATTAACGCGTCACATTCAGCACGTGATTGATTATAGCCAATGAGAGCTCACTGCTGGAACTCTGCATCGTTAATGAGCTGTCATTCTGGCTTCAACCGAGACCGCACAGCTCTGCTCAACCAGGTAAGATTTGTACATTATTTCGTTAGTTTCTGAATTTTCAACTAAAAATGTATGGAATGACTGTGAATGGGTCGAAAAGAATGAAATTACACATATTTCAGTGGTCAATTATGAGTTTAGCTTGTCGCGTTTTTAAATGAGGAACGGTTATAACGGCCGAGTAAAGTTAGACATTCAAACTGTTTTCTGAGGAGCGTCACTTCTCAAACAATATACCTTACCTTGCTTAAAGATTATTAGATAGCTACAGTCATATTACTGGCATGTTAATGTTATTTAAAATAGCAGATTAACGTTATAATAATCTTTGTAGGAAGAGTTTCGAGTCTCACACACAAGGCCAGTTTATGTATGAGACGCACCGGGAGAGAGAGAGAGACACTATAGTAATTTTTTTTCAGTGTAGCGTACTGTATGCGTACTGTAACACTAACGTTACTCATAAAGATGCTCAGTGTCAAATGTAATCAGCCATCAATAATGAAATAGTTTATTATGAAAACATAGTGAAAGTAAAAATACAGCCCAGAAAATAATATTAAGGTAACTTAAAAATGTAATTATGATTTTTCTTGACTGTGTAGATGTAATCATAATACAAACATGTATCTGACATATATATTTAATTTTTTTTTATCCGCCTTTCCCATTCTCAGACATTATATCATAAATTAAATTAATATTAAATATTAAGTTATTAATAAATAAATGTTCCCGGAACGTTCCCGATAAGTTCCCAGAACGTTTCCCTAACCTACAGGTAACGTTCTATTTACGTGGGAACGTTCTGGGAACCAAAACATAACGTTCTGGGAACCAAAAATGTTTAGCTGGGTGTGCTGATGGTTTTAATCTCTTGATTGATTTTGGGCACTTCAACAGAAATTACAGAAACCTCAAAATAGGCTAGTTACTGGATTTTTTATTTTTTATTTATATAAATGCATACCATTTATTTTAATGTATTTTTTTAATTTAAAAATTAAAACATTGTGAATAAATATATGAGTGTGTTTGCTTTATTAAATCAGTGTGGTATGTTTTTGTATGTGTTATTTTCATGACCTTACGTTTTTAATTTAACAAGAAAAATGTACGATAGAACACAGATATGTAAGTAAAGGGTTTGCAGTAATTTTCAGTAAGCAGTATGTAGTCAGTGGAGATAATCTTTATTTATTTACTTTTTTCTCTTATAAATCATGATAAATGATCTTTTTAGGAAAGTTAAGTAAATTATTTCATTTAAAAAGTTACTTCAAAGCGCATTTCGCGTTTAATAATTTATTTATTATAAGTTCGTCAAGCGCGAGTGGCTCATATTATTATATGGCGTTTTTGTTTAGTTGTCAGTCCAAAATAGCAGCGGCAGTCACCTGAGAGGATACATGAAAATGCGCAATGACTCTTTTAAAACTTGTTTATTTTCTTTCCGTGGCGAAAATAGCCCACCATTGTTTCCTATACACAACTAATATACAATATAGAAATATAATTACCTTTTCCCCTCCAGTTTACAAACGTAGTTCAACAACGGTTTCCAATCTAAACTCCCTTCTTGATTTTTCAGCCATTTTTCAATTTCTCTACAATTGTTACTTGCGAAATCAGACAGCACAATCTCGTCATAATGTTCACACGCGCTCAAGATACTGTGGATACTCGGTCCACTGCCCACATCGACCAGCCGCTTGCCTTTATGTTCTCCTTTAAAAGAAACATTTATTTGTGTCAAAATTATGAACCCTAAAGCATCTAGACCTAGCTATTCGATTGATAAGAATTGCTTACCTGCAGAGAAAACTTTGCTAAGGGATCCCAAAACGAAAATAAGAAAATCCTTCTCGTCATCGTGACCGCTAGGACAGGAATAAAAATTCTTAACATAAGCTTGCGAGTCAAAATGCCCCTCATAGAACTCTCCCTCAGTGAAGGTCGTGCATTCACTCATAATCACAACACTTATTGTATAAACGACGACTGGTGTAGATACCGTAGTAGGCTAGACCTTCAGACTAGAGTTGTGACGTTCACGAACGAACCGATTCTTTTGAACGGCTCATAAAGATGAACGATTTGAGCCGTTCTTTCTGTCTCCTATGCGTGTTTCACACAGCGTTTCACACAGATGCACACAAATTAACTATAACAGTTATAGGGGGTGCTACTGCCTAACAGCATCAGTGTTGCCAATTTCCAATGAAAAGTAGTTGCCTGCCCGAAAAGTAGCTAAATGTTGCCAGATGATGTCACGCTCTAATTTGCATATCAGTGATGTCATCACGTAG
>JAUMHP010000040.1:3471311-3484637 GCA_032361065.1 Enteromius trimaculatus | reverse complement strand
AATCCTGGAATGTTTTCGTCAAAAACATTAATTTCTTTTCGACTGAAGAAAGAAAGACATGGACATCTTGGATGGCAAAAGTTTTTTCGAAAGTGAACTTCTCCTTTAAGACTGTAAAAAATAAGTAAGGGATAATATACAGCAAACTGACCCGGCAAAATAACCTCAACATGGCGATCAGGAAATTAACTGGATAGCATTTTCCTACTTATTACACATCTATTCATAAAACAAATTAACAAAATAAAATTTTATTTGAAATTATTAGTTTGCATAGTACAAAAACTCCTTTGTCGACAGTTAATATTCAGAATCAGTTATTTTAGATAGCCATGTGATAAGAAAATATAATCATGTAGAGGCCAATTCATGAAGCAATACCTCTCGTGTCTGGAAGCAGACAGCTTCAAGTGCTGCGAAAGCCAAATGACTCCTATTGGTGAACTGTGTAAGACCACAGATGATTCTGTAAAAGAAATAAAGGTTAAATTCTTTTTTGCTTCTAATGCATTTCTCCAAAGTTGCTCTTTCTCTTTAGGTTTTAGTGTTTCTACTTTCAAATAAATGTATCAGTCACTAACCCTCTAGCGCTTGGTTCCCAGTATGGTGCATATAATCCAGAGAACGCAGGGACAAAATAACATCCATATGATGTGCCAACGTCAGCAGCTAGTTTCTCTAGGGTGAAATGTAAAAAAAGGAAAAAACAAAACTGGGTTAAATGCTCTTGCATAATGGTATAAATAGAACCTTTACACAAACACACCTAGTTCTGTAGAGGTTTGGATAATTCCAAGATTATCCTTTAGCCAACGCACAACTGCCCCTGCAATGGCAACTGAGCCCTAGAAAAGCAAAACTCCAGCTGAGCAAGAGTAAAGTATTGGGTATTCTTGATCGCAAACTAATTATGAGAAATGAATAGGCTTTTCAAGTATTTGGGAATGGAATGAAATAGCTGCCACATAAACATAACACATTGCTTTGGTAAGAAATAATCTGCCAAGAACATGATAATGTAATAAACTTTCAACAGCATTACCTCTAGTGCATAGCAGGCTGGCTTGTCACGCCCTAGTTTATATGCGACCGTTGTCAGGAGTCCATGGTCCGACATTACAGGCTTCAGGCGATAAAAGAAGAAAAAATCCAATGTAAATTTTACAAAAAAACAAACATTTTTTGAAGCTTTAAGTATGCTGAATGTTGAATACCTTTGTTCCTACGTTTTTAAGCAGGAAACAACCAGTCCCATAACTGTAAATAAATAAAAAACAAAAACCTAAGTTACACATTGTGATCAAATGTACAAAATCATAACATCTTCTTAAAGTCTAAGTGTACATTTTTGAATGTTGACAAATTAGGCTATTAAGAACTGAGAAGATTTATAAAACAAATTCTTACGTGTTTTTGGCTTGTCCATCCTTGAAACACATCTGTCCCACCAGTGCAGCAGACTGGTCACCAAGACACTGTTAACATATTTAAAATCACTTTATTAGACATTAGAAAGTATTTGTGAATTACTGTATCATTTTTGAGACCCTGAAGGCAATGTATTTTATATGCATTATGGTCAATTTATTGTCTAACTAAAAATAATTAATTACACTGTGTTATATATTTAGTGTTGTCAAACAATTAACAAAATCAAAATAAATGTTTTTGTGTATGTAATATACGTGTATTTGCTGTGTTTATTTATTATGTATATATAAACACACGTGTATACTTATTTAAGAAAATGTTACATGCACATGTTACGTCTATACAGTGTTTTTATATCACTGAATTTTTGAAGGAAGACTGTCTTTCGAAAAAATGTAATTTTCATTTCATCCTGCATACAAGATTGTGTTTGTTTGTAAGCTCAGAGCTGCTTTGTCTACAACGTTACCGGGGTTCCTCCTGCTTAAAGCACCTCCTGCTGGCAAAGAATGTGTTTGCATTTTTAATAAATCTTAATATTTAATTAATTTAATATTTACACAGTGAACATATTTCCCTTGTTATTACAAAAAAAAATCTACTCTAGAAGGACGTAGCTGTTGTTACTGATTCTATTTGGATGTCTACCGGAAGTTACATTAGGGGCACAAAAGCACGAATGCGCAGTAACGTTATTTATGTTGTTGAAACAGTCTATATTGAATATATTTACAATACAAATTAAACAAATATATACATTAAAATACATCTACATTTTTATCCTAAAATATAAACTGTATGTGTGTGTGTTTATATAACATACACACATATATATACACATATACATATACACATATACATATATATATACATATATATATATATATATACACACATACATATACACACACATACATATACATATATATATATATATATATATATATATAAATAAACAAAAACTTATTTTGGATGGGATTAATGGGATTAATAGTTTGACTGCACCAGTTACATTTACACACATTTATAATATTTTTCTAATCTTTTTAAAGAAAAATCTAATAATCTTACCCCAGATATTGGGACACCAGTTAAAGGGCCAGATTTCTGTTTAAAAAACAAACAAACAAAAAAAAAAGTGAAAAAGGTAAAACATTAAAACATATCTGAATTTTATAATACAAATTAATGTAATAATTATCATGCATTATCCAACCCCCTGCTTAAAGCCAGAACTTAAACACTTGAGTCAGAATAATATTTTTTAATTCTAATATTTTAGTGAACATAAGCATCTCTGGCAAATCATCTGCTGCTGTGTGCTGCAAGTATCTGCTCTAAACATACAGTGACTAAGCATGTTAAAAACTGTGAAAAGCTGCTTCGTTTTCATCACTCCAACTCAAAACAGTGTGGCTTCAGCCATAGTGAATGAATAAAGAAGAAAAGGCAACAAAGAAGAGAACCATAGCCAGAAAACTAAATGAAAAAGTCCAACTCCAAGAGCTGTTGGAACAGGACAGGCAGTGCATTGGGTGTCAAGCCAAAACACAATGAAAAACAATGATAAGATCACCATCCGGTACATTTCCAATAAGACCTTTATTTAGGAATATAGAAAATGCACTTTACAACAAAAATATTAGAAGCATGTTTTCTCCATATTGGAAATGCACCAACTTCTGTGATGACAACATGACAGCAAAGTTTTCCCAGACAAGACAGCTAGAGATACTCACCAGATTAGAACTGATTTTCTATCAGTCAGCCCAGAGAGATAACAGGACACAAAATATAATCATGATAAAGAGGGACACACTAAAAATCTCCAAAGGGTTAAATGTCTGCTCCACAACAAAATTCAACTTTGGATGGAGAGATGTTGTGAATACACAGTTACTGTTTGACACTGCTCTGGAGCAAAGATCATTTCTCTCTCATCAATTTGTCACAGCAGAACCCTACCCATGCATTATGTAACATGTACAGAAAGAAATTCTCTCTTTGAGGTCAAACACTTACCATTAAACCATAAATCTCTGAGGAACTTCTCACTTTTGGCAAAATTTCCATTGGTATATCAAAATATCTGTTATAAATGGAAGAAATACGTTATGAATAAATCTTTAAAATCTGTAAAGGCTGGAACACACAACACAACTTTAGCCCAGATTATTCCCCCAGTTTTACAGTTTAGTCACCAGTCTGCATATTTTATACAGAGGAGGAAGAATAATAAAAAAATAGTTGTAAACATGGCGGGTTTCTTCTTTCGTGAGGGGGTCCGCCATGAGGCAGAACGTTTCCAGGTGGAACAATAGAAAAATAAATAAAGAAAAAAATAAAGAAAATCCTGTTTCCTCAACCAATCGGACGACAACCATGAAAAAGTTTGCATCAGAACAGAGTAGGCTCATGGAAATGAGTGGTCTAGATAGACTGAATCTTAGAACTACTTTAAACGAATCCCTTGATAATTGTTGGAAAATTTGTTGATATTAAAATTAGGTGACAAGGTTATTTTAAGAAAACAAAGGCGTTTGTTCACCTTGCATACATGCACACCTAATTGTAGGAGACTCTCAAAACAATATTAGCAGCCTTAAAAAGTGGCATAATAGGGGCACTTTACATTTTTTTGGTGGAGTATCCAACATTCTTTTTGACTTTTGCATATGCAAATAAGCTTTGAGTCAGAAAATATTATTTAAAACTCTATGCATGCATGGAATTTTGTCCTTACTTGCAGAGCTCCGGATCCCAATCCAATGAGTGAATATTGAAGAGCATTGTCCGGCTAGCATTGGTTACATCTGTGCAATGAACACCTCCCTTCTTCCCCCCCGTCAGGCACTGAAAGTTAGGGGTTTTCGATGATTATTTAAACAAATTAAAATATTTACTTCATGATCACTACATGCTGATTAGACCAGTGGTTCCCAACCACGTTCCTGGAGTCCCCTCAACACCGCACAGTTCTCATGTCCTTCCTTGTCTAACACTTTGTCTGATGAACTGAATCAGGCATGCTTGATTAAGAAGACAGAAAGCATGATGTATACTGAAAAGTGGTGGAACCATATTAATAAGAGAATCTGATATCAATTGAACACCAAGTGCTTGAGTTTATTTTAAAGTATCAGTATTATCATTAAACATAGTGGATTAAGGAATAATTCTAAGCTACTGTAGGCACTGATTTCTTCTTTTACCATTAAACTTCAAATACATATGTCATTCATTCATTCATACATACATATACACAATTACTATAGAGATGCAGAAAAGAAACCTCACTACCACTGCTCTTACCCAGATAAGCCAGGAATCCACTGTTCCAAACATGGCCCTGTGAGAAAGCACAGCTTCATGGACCTTCTCCACATTATCCATCAGCCAGCGCAACTTCACTGCACTAAAGTATGTGCTGATGGGTAGGCCAGTTTTGTGCTGTATAAAGCAAGAGAAGTACAAATATTCATTCAGTTTTTTAGGGTTTTTTTGGCCAACTTTGTTTTTAATAACAGAAACAAATAACCAGAATACAGTTTGAAGTGGCTTGATGAGAACAATTTTTCCTCAATGTTTTTGACATTTCTGCTTGAAACAAGAAATGGGGCCGTGCTAAAACAGCCAGACTTTAGCCAAAACTTTAATTTTTATTTCCTGGAAACTTCATATCTGGCATATTGAAAATTATTTAACATAATAATGGATTGTGGATGTAATTTCAGTCTGTCTTACAAGGAGCCACAAGCACTCTCACCTTCAGATGGTTTTTGTTTCTGCCTGGAGTTTTGTTGATGAGCCTTTCTACTGTTGACTGCGTCCGCAGATCAAGCCAAACTAAACACATCCAAACAAATTAGGAATTACTTGGCCGCTGCAGAATTCTGCAGAAGAAAAGATACTAAGCAATGGTCATATACAGATTTGGACTAAAAAGTTGTCCTGGACTAACTAGCACAGAGACAGCCCACCACACCTGACCAACAGCAGCTCATCATGTTCTGAACAAGTTTAACACCATTTACTTTTTGTTTTAATAATAAAAAAAAAAAAAACTATATCCTGTGGAACAGAGTGTAAAAATTAATTTTTTTATGAAAAAACTGGTCCACATGAATTTGAAATGATGCAAGGATGAGCAAATGATATCAGATTGATAATTTTTAGGCAAATTAACCTATAACTGGATGCTTCCTTTTAAATACAGATTTGAAAGGACAAACCTAAAAACAAATGGCTGCAGTTCATGAATCCTGGCCTTTTTTCAAAGACGACACTAGAATTTGTCTTGTCGAAGAGAGAGAACTAAGGCTGTAAAGAGTTAAGCCCATTGCACACGAGACGAAAAGCGCAGCACTGTATCATGCCACATCTTTAAAAAGAAAACAAACCCATTCACATCACGCATTCACTCTTCATTTTGTGTCTGACATGATGAAAATAGCTATGATTCTTTTCCATTGCTCGTTACACACAATTACAGGAATTACATTGTGTTGCAATTATACATAACATAAATAACATTGAGAAGTAAGATGCAAGCAGCTGAACATTCTTCAAGTGTTAACAGCGCTATGCAGGAATTTCTGCTCTGCTTTTAGGAACAATGTCAATCCCACCTTCTTCGATTTGACTGGCCATTTCAATCATTTTGTCATTGACGAGCACTGACATTACACTGCTGCCCTGAGCCTGAGCACACTTTATAGATTAACAGTTTTGACTCAAGTGGGCCGTAAGGGGCATTTGCCTAGACTGACAAAAAATTGGGTGCATTCAGGTTGATTGGGACACTTTTTATTATTGCAAAGGATATGGGAAAAATGTCCCAATCAACCCCTATGTAAATTTACTATCATTTACAGGCTCTACGCTGTTCAGCGGACCACCGGGAAAACTCCCAGCACTCCAGAAGGCCAGTCCACCCCTGGGCATATATAACATTAAGATAATATTTACCTATAGCATTATAAAGTGGCTCTCCTGTTTCCTTGTCCCAAACAAGGGTGGTTTCTCTCTGATTGGTCACACCTACAGCTGCAGACAGATTACAACATGTAAAGAAATTCAAATAAACAATCATACGCATGTAAAAACTGAGAAATAACAAGCTGTAGTGTTACCTTTTATGTTAGAGATGTCAATGTTGAGCTGAGTCAGTTTCTCACAGGTTCTGTCCATGCACTCGTACACAGACTGAAGAATCTCTTTAGGATCCTCCTCCACCCAGCTAAGGGAAGACAATAAATCATAATAGTTTATTATAGTAAACACTAAAACCATAAAAAAAATTATCTGACATAAATAAAATTAAAGTGAAATAAGATATGCATAAAAAAAAAAATTCAATATTACTTAAATAAGACAAAAACTATAAACTATAACTATAATCTCAATGATACTGTACTGAAATAAGCCTGGTTCTCACTCCAACCAGCCACATGAAGTTTGCATGATTCTTAAATATAGCACACAACTGAACACAGCTGACATCTTTGCCATTAATGTGAATGGAAGAAATCCTATTCAGCTCATCCAGAATAACAGTATGAACCAATAGTGAATTTATGATTTGAATCACAAGTTGTACTCATACTATATTGCATAATCCATTGCCCCATTGAACCAGAGTGTGTCAACACAACAGATACAATACTCACCCCTCTTTAGGAAAGCTCTGTTTAATCTCCACCTGATGGTGACTGAGAAGCTCTGCTGTTTTTGCATTGAAAACCTATAATTAAAAGAGTAAAGAACTTTTAAGTCATTAGAAACTTGTAAGTTTTTGATCATAACAGAGTCAGTTTTTTGATAATATCTAACCTGAATCTTAATGGCTCTAATCTGTCCCAGTTCAAAGCTCAGTATTAGAAAAACCACTGGTCTGGAAATCACTGGTATGTAAACTCATTGTTTTAGACAGATTTGTCACTGATGTTGAAAACTGGAATTTCCAGTATTAATTACAAAGGCATTCATCACAGTGTTAGACTTTAACTGTAGCAATTCTGACCACAACATTTTAACAATATGAGGAATGTTTCTTTTTCAGGCCCTGGAATAACAAGCACACCCTCTTTAAACACAAATGTCTTCCCATTAGAAACACAAAGAAAATATACTGAATTGCGTTGTCCACTTTTAGTACCTTAAGTAGTAACCTTATCAGATCTATGACTTACAGCCCACAATAGCCAATAGTGGCATTTCTAACAGAGCACCACAGGAAAGATTTCTGAAGGTAAACTTAAGTATTTCTTAAGAAAATTTAAGAAAGACAATGAGTTCCAACAGATCTCCACTGCTTTTTAAGTCATTTTACCAAAAAACTAAACAAACAAAAAAACTAACTAACAAACAAAAACCGTAAGGCTCGAACAGCTCTGATAACAAACACAAAAAAAAGAAATAAATAATAACAATAATAATTTAAAACTTTTTTCCACGAGCAGAAATCCGCACAAGACATAAACAGAATGAAAACCCTTACACCTGCACCAGACAGTATCTACTGGAGAAGTTGTCATTTTAAAAGTTCGGATGTACAAACAAAAACATCATGATTGACTTCCTGCTGTCAGTATTGTGGGAATTAAAGTGTTTTTGAAAGCAAACATTTGAACTTTGTAATGCTGCTTACAACCAAACATTGTGTAATTGGGTAAAACAAAGATTTTTAGCAAGATGAATTTGACAGATTTTGAGACACAAGCACTGAGCAGTCAGAAGAATAACTAGAAGGATTTGCATTGTGCGAATGAGCAGATACACAAACTAAATCCACGTGGGTAACTGGCATGACAGAAGTCCAGCTGAACCGGCTCCGAAATATTTACCCGCACATGTTGGCAAGGGCACGGAGGACTCTCCAATCTTTGTCTGTATGCGAGCCACTTGGGCTCCACCACAACAGCGAAGACAGGTCCTCAAGATACGACTTACCAGAAAGCGTGTGGAACTCGTGCCTTGGTCGATAGCGGCTACGAGGGGTCCCAGCATGATCCTGTTAGACGATGCAGCCATTGTGCCGTTCATTGAATCAATGAGTGACCACAGCAGCCAGATATATAAGACTGGACGCTGGCCTCACTGCTCCGCGCTCCGCCCTCACTCCCGCTTTGACGTCTGCGAGTACGCGCAGCCGCACGTGATGACGTAAACACACGCCCCATTGCAGTAGGAGGGTTTTCCTATTTATTAACGTCAATATGGCATTACTCTATTTACACGATCTTTGGAGTTTAAACTTTTTATTATAGAGAAATGTAATAAACTTTGTAATAAAAGTGCACAGATGCAATAGACTATGCAATCTGATATTATGACGGTCATTATGGTTTTGTGATTAGTAAATCATAACGTTTTACATTTCCACGATTCTAAATTACATACAATTTTGTTTTGTCAGCGTTGCATATAAGATACTATTGGAGTAGTATTGGTGCTATCTAAATTATAAACGTCCGCAAATTTAAAAACGATCGCGTTTATTCTGACTGAGCTGCTGCGTGGGTTTGATGGTCCTCGCCGTTTAACACCATATCCAGGACGCAAAGTTGGATTCAGATCCAACTCCTCCCACCTAACATAACCCTTTAAACCCCTGATCCCTAAACCTACCAATCTCCACCCCCGATTCCTAAACCCACCCATCTCCAACCCTAAACTTACCAATTCCCACCCCCGATTCCTAAACCCACCCATCTCCAAACCTAAACCTACAGAGCCAATCTCCACCCCCGATTCCTAAACCCACCCATTTTTACCCACTATGTGGCTTCAACCTCGCCCCCTTAATCTTGTGTTTTGCAATGATGGCGTTTTCCAAGAGCAATATGGTTCAATAATAATCACAGTAATAATAATAATAAATAATTTTAAAACATTCATCCAAGAACTATTCCTTAAACTGTACATGCTAACTATTAGGCACAACCAGGGGCGTAGCACCAAATTCTGGGCCCTATGCACAAGCAGTGGCCATGGGCCCCAGTAAGCTCTAGGTTCACAACTATATAAAATCACTCATCTAATGCATTTACCCAAAATATTAGCATTTACATTAGTTAACAACATTTATTTTGTTTATCTTAAAATTATATTTAAAGGAAAATAAAATTTCAAGGGCCCTCCTCCCACTTGGGGCCCTGGTAATTTAGTCCCACTTTTCACCCAACTACGACGCCCCTGGGCACACCACTGCTATTTTGGATGGAGACAGTCTAAACTGGGATTCTTCTGACTCTAGATCAGAGCAGGTATGAGCTTTATTTCTGAAAAATGCCAAAAATTTGGCATACGTCTTTTTTAACAATTAATGCAAGTATATTTTACATTACATCTAAAGCTAATTAAAAATGTGTTTGTGTTATGCCACATTTATTTGGTCAGCTGGAACCAGGAACACTTGCCATAAAACCATGCACTTGTTCCATTGTAAGAAGAATGGTATCTAAACTAGTCTGTTTCATTCTTATTCCAAGGTTACTTTAGCCTCCCGGATGCAGTCCATGTGTAAATCAGATGGTTGCAGTGAACTGCATCCGGGAGGATATAGACTGAATATAGAATTTCCTCGGTCAACAATGAAAATCCTCAAAAAAAGCTATGAGAACCAGGTACAGTATTTGATTCCCTCAAATCAGAATGAAACAAACTTGATATTACTTCCTGCCAGTTTGCCAAGGTTGTTGCAATTCACAATTTGTACTCATGGTGTTGCTATTGGTCTTCCACAGTTATTACAGTTTGATTGGAATGATGGATAACATGAGCAGCATATTTCACAAGCATCCAACTTTTCCAGTCAATCAAATGACAAATCTAATATTCACTTGAATGTGTAACTACACCGCACTGCTTAATCAAATCAAATGTTCTATGGTATATAGCCAGTAATTAAACATTTAACAGTGCATACAAATTGGTTATAAACTTCATAATATGCATTGCACATAAATCTCTCTTTTAAATGTGTACACATTATTCACAGTCATTATAATACTGTGCTAATGCTTTTTTGCCTGCTGTTCGCCAGAAGTTAACTACTTTTTCGGGGAATGAAGAAAAGTAGGCTATCTTTTACTGTCTCTTGACCATTTAAATTCCAGACTGTTTTAGGCTTCACAGTACATCTGAGAGAGACCCAGCTGTTGTCACATCTTGTTTACAGAGGAGATATAAGCCAGCAGCTGATAAGCTCAAGGCATCATCCCTTCTCAATATGCTGTATTGTCAAAGAGTAATTTTGACATATAACGGTCCTCTTCTTGCTTTATGACATCAAACCTCAGTGAGTGGTATGCAAGTTTTTAATTACTTATTAGATGTTCGAGAGCGTAGCGATGAAACCCTATTGTAACTGTTAGGATTTGTATTATTATTATTATTATGGGTTCGAGCGTGTAGAGCTGAAACATATTTTAATTGTTAGGATTTTTAAAAAATTATTATTAAACTTCCCTAAAACTGATTGTGCAGCTCAAACCATAAGGCCTAGAAAGCTGAAACTTGGAAACATGTTAGTACTCCTTACTACTCAGGCACAAAGCACTGTCCCAATCGACCTAACAGGGGCACTACAGTGCAAAAACAAAGGTTTTGGACATTTTTGGCCATAGCTTGTAAACCGTTTGTCATAGACTCAAAAATTTCACATCATTGCATTGGATTTTTGCTCTAGGACGCACCGTTTTCAAGCAAAATTGAGCTAACCCACTTTTACAAACTAGTCCTAGGTTTTTCACCCGATCGAAACCAAACCCCTGCAGAAATACTCTGTGGACATTGAATCAATATCAATAATTATCAACAAGTTGAAATTTTGGCGTGAAACAGTAGACCAAAGCATCTGTGCCAGGGGTGCCCAACCCTGCTCCTGGTGATTGACTGTCCTGCAAAGTTTAGCTCCAAATCTTATCAACCACGCCTGAAACTAATTACTTTTTAGGAACACTTGAAAATTAAAGGCATGTTTGTTTGAAGTTGGAGCTAAACTTTGCAGGACGGTTGATTGCCAGGATGTTATAGAAATGTTATTTGGACTAACTCTGGAGCAGAATGAGAGATCTCCACCAAACTTGGTACACATATGTATAAGCTCAAAATTGCGCAGCTCTGCCACTTGGTGGTGGTAAGAGGCAGAAAAAAACTATTTTCAGCTATACCTAGGCAACCGTTGGCCCAATTGGCAAAAACACTAGTCTTTCTATAGAAAATGACCTCAAATTTTAGAACATGTTCATATATTCACACAAACATTAAATCTTTATATCATAGGTCTCCACATTCTGAACAACTTTGTCACTGGGACTAATGCTGTCAATCAAACCGTATTAATATAATATGTATATATATAACTGTATTAATATAATAGTTTAATTTTTTCATTTTTGTGTCTGTGCGTAAGCATGCTTACTGAGTATTAACCATTTAGTTTCTCTCTGTGTGTGTGTGTGTGTGCGTGCACGTAAGCATGCTTACTACCATTTCATTTCAATATAATAGTTTAACCATTTCATTTCTGTATGTCTATGTGTTGTGTGCGTGTGTCAATGAACCTATTGTCTATTTTCAATGGGCTTCAGTGTCAGCTATGCATCCAGGTTGCCCTATACAACGTCAAAGGCTTAACAATGCTCGAACCCCAGTAATTTTATATAAAGATCTTAAATAAGATAAGAAAAATGCATCGCAAAACATCTTTTTTTGCTTTCCAATGCAAACAACCAAAGGTCCTACACATTTATTTGAGATGCAAAATGAAGATATGAAGTCTTGTTTTCTGAGAAATTAAACAAAATTTAGTTTATGCTTAAAAAAGAGAACAAATATCTATCCATGGGGAGAGCAAACTTGTTTTCCCTTTGAACCAAGTTGATTTTTCTGACTGCATTTGCAGATACATGCTCTTGTTCATCACAAACCTTCTAACCTATTTTAATTTAGATCAATCTCTCATAAAACAAGACTTATTTCATGTGATTTTGCAATACAAGTAAATTTGATTTCCAGAAACATTTTTTTTGAAGTGAGCTCAGAAGGTATTTTCATATTGTTGGGGAGCAGAACTATTCTGGTCTTTTTAAAGTCTCAAGCTATTAAAAAGTAATGAAGATCTGTAGCAAGTTGTATTGCTCCCTAGACATTTACATTAAAAGAGCACATGGTCATATTTACATTTAGCAGACGCTTTTATCCATTGTGACGTACAAATGTGGACAAAGAAAGCCATTATTATTGTATTATATTAATATGATAATTACCATATTTGAATTTACTTGGTCTTTATTTGACTTTGTTCTTAACCCTTAAAAGGATCTTAATTTTACCTGCATAACCTCTGGTTGTAGCATATGGTTTTCTTAAAAATGTTGTAATGCCAAATAAAATATTCCTTACTTCATTTGTTAGAGAAAATTAAATGAAATTAAAAGTCAGTTTATCAGCTGTATATAAACTCAGCAAAAAACAAAACTTTTAACTGCTTTTA
This sequence comes from Enteromius trimaculatus, assembly GCA_032361065.1. Taxonomy (NCBI): domain Eukaryota; kingdom Metazoa; phylum Chordata; class Actinopteri; order Cypriniformes; family Cyprinidae; genus Enteromius; species Enteromius trimaculatus. The sequence continues at coordinate 3,471,706 of JAUMHP010000040.1, read as the reverse complement.
TTTAAAACTAATGTTAAAACTTTTTTTAGTAAATATATAAAAATAATAAAAAAATATTAATATAAAAGTAACAATATAAATCAATATCTGTTTTAATGAAAAAGGTTAAATACCTGTTCTTTCTGTTACATTTCTGACTTAATATTTGCTGTCCTCAAGCCACCTATATTTACAATTGACCTCGATCTGGGGCTCCACGCAAGATCTCACCTCGTGGGGTGTCAATGATTCTGAGAAAGGTGAGAAATCATTCTAGAACTACACGGTGGAGTTAGTTAAAGACCTCAAAGCAGCTGGGACCACAGTCACCAAGAAAACCATTGGAAACACATTACACCCAAATGGATTAATATTCTGCAGTGCTCGCAAGGTCCCTCTGTTTGCCAATGAACACC
>JAUMHP010000040.1:3448473-3465334 GCA_032361065.1 Enteromius trimaculatus | reverse complement strand
TATATATATACACAAAACCTTTTATTCGGATTCAATTAATCGCAATTAACAGTTTGACAGCACTAATATTTCAGTAATCGAAAACCAATATACTAAAATTTATTTAAAATACATTGATTTCATGCCAAGTATACTACAAATACTTCAACATATTTATGTGCTTAAAATACACTACAATTACACTTTTGGTATAACGTTACTAAACTAGTATATTAAAAAAAAAGTATGCTAAATTGGAACAACTAAATTTGTGGTTAATGCACTTTAATTGTGCCGAAATAGTGCTGACGTCTAACTAAAGATATACTGAAGAAAATCTGATAGTGCTGAAGTGGAATTAACGGTATACTTCAGTTAAACTTTAAATATCTTGCATTTAAAGACAGTGATATGTCAGCAAACATGTTAATGGATTTTAAGTATTATTAGTATAAATATTTAAATCAATTATGGCATAGGACATTTTAACTAGGGCTTTTATTTCACAGTTCTGTAATGTTCACAGTAGTGCGAGATAAAAACCCAGTTGCACATGCGAAGACACCCGAACGACATAAAACCGTGTATAAACCAAAGGTAATGTGAATGCTGCTTTGGAGGAAAAATTCATTCAACATATTTAAAAGAAGAATGTTTAACGAAGCACTAAATTAAATTCTACTTTCTCAATAAGAACTGTTAACAGACTTCTAGTCTTAACTTACGTACTCTGAAGTACTGCGTATATTTTACAGAATGTAATGTAACGTTAGGCAAATGACATTGCTTAACAATTTAAGATCACTTGTAAAATGCCAAAAAAAGTAGATTTTCTCACAGTGAATGGCAATGGATATACAAAAGCAAATTAGATATAGCCTAATTCTCATAAAACCAGCCATGTCTCACCCGCTTTCATTCAATGCTCCTTCAGTGACCATCACAATGTCAACATGTTCACTTCCTTACACAATGGTCCAGTTGCGCCATCTAGGGGTGGAGGACCCAACTAAATCAAATCACTTTAAAATAAATGTCTTATCTTACATATTAAAACCGTCAAATTATATAGGAATAAATAAAAAATGTTTTTTAAAAAAAGTGTTTAAAAACAACTTTTATTGTTCACGATGACCTTGAAACCAATGAGTAGTTTGACGTCATAAAAATGACTTTTAAATCTACAGTGACAATTATTTAAAAAAAAAAAAAACCCACAAAACTGACAATTATCTACTGGAATACTAGAACATATTCAACATCTCAGTATCAAATTAGCTATGCTTACATTCTAAAATATCCTCTAGTGGCACTTAAGTGTGGAATCAAAATTAATGTCAATACTTTACTAATAACACTGCTTTACTGAGGTTTTGCTGGTATTGTTCCATTGATAACGACATAGAAGACATGATAAACGGTATAAGTTCATTAAAAATCACAAACCATCATCCGGTTCCAGAGAATCATTTTTACTACTGCACTTGATCACAGTAATCTGCTAATATTACTTCATGTAATAAATGAACTGAATGTGGTCTTATAGCCTAGATGGGAGGGTTTTTTGAACTGACATTTTAAATAATTAGTCCTAACTATTCAACTAAAACAACCCCATAATCTGCAATGGAAAAATAGAAATGGAACTATAAATAGGGAAAAAAAAAGTGTTGCTTAAACAGTAACAACTCCACTAAGACTATGATGAAGCAGTACAGTTTTAAGGAAACATTTATGGCAGGTTGTTGTCTTATGTTGTTGCGCATAAAAAAAAACCAAAAACCAAAAACCTTTTGCTACACCTGCATCAGATTTAACAGCACATTTAAAAATGACATTAAGAATTTGTGTTGAGACTGATAAATGTTATGAAGAGACCAAGCGTATTTTAGCTGTGTAATATTCTGACATCCAGAGGATGAGGGTCTGCTTTTTTTGGCAGATCACTGCATTTTAACTTAACTGATTTTGAAACATTCCTTGAATTTCAACCTTTAAAGCAATATAGACAGTCTTAGAGACATTTGGCAGAATTCATTGGATTATCTGCACAGAGCTGCCTTTAAACACTCTTTTCAGCTTGTTAAGATCAGTTTAAATGGCAACAGAATGAGCAACAATAAAGGCAAACAAAAAGGAGGATGGTTTTCCACATTATGATTTCGTCAGGTCAGAGTTCAGATCTGCTGGCTCTGGGGATGATCTGATTGTAATTAGATTTTCTCTTGGGTTTGTATTTGAGCAATTTGCTGAAGTCAGCGAGGAGCCTCTCCCAGTAACAAGACACATCCTCCATACGGAGATGATCCAGAATAAAGTTCTGGCCCCTAAAGAAGTACAGAATGATAAATATTAGTACAGACAATTTATAGTTTAGTCAAAAAATTTAATTTTATGATAATTTGCTCATCATACCAATGTTGTTCCAAAACTATATGCAGAAAATAAAACAAGCTAGTCTGAACAAAACTAGTAACCAAACAGTTTGGTTCCATTATATGAAAAAGACAAACACTAAAACATGATATTTCTTCTTTTATATTCCAAAAAAAGCCATACAGATTCGGAACAACATGACAGTGAGTGAATGTATTTTCACTCACAGAAATGTATTTTTTTTATGAATCTCATATAAGCTGTACAGTATATACCTGAAAAACTAAAATAAAGGATAAACTCATTAAAGGAATGAACAATTTGTTACCTTATAGCAATTTCCTCTGCTACAGCATCATTTTCTTTCACAAACTGAAGCAGCTCTCTAACAACAGAAAGAAAAACAGTTTTGGTGCAGTTCTCTGCTGCTGTTTTCATTAACATTTCTATGAACAGATCTTATTTGATGTCAATTACTTTCACAGGTCTGGAACAAATATGAAGGTGAATTAAATGAGAACATTTCAGCCAAAGATGTAATACAGATTATATTTACAATGTATTGCATAACTGTAAATATTTCCTTTTCTCCTTTTGTCATATATGTAAGGGGAAAAAAATTACGTTACCTCAGATCAGACAAGTCCTGTTTGACAGGAATGTAGTGAACCCAGGGCTTGAGCTGAGGGTAGAAGAACTCAAGCCAGTCCTCACCAACATGAAAAACCAGCGATCCACACAGGAAAAGATGCTTCAAACGGAAACTAGCAGCCACACCTCTGAAGTTAAAAAGATATCTGAGGCATAAAGAGAACAGACAATATTAAACAAAACATCTTGATGTTGGTTCAGTGAAGGACATCTCTTTCAGCGTTCATGCAAAAGCAGAATTGAGACATGTCTTACTTGTATTCACAGTGGTCAACCAGAGGGATTTCTTTGGCTGGAGGTCTACCCAAAGTGTCCTGGGGAAAAACAACAAAACAAAATAGTAGTTCTGATATGACAAAGTCTAGAGCAGAAGAATAAAAACAAACAGATTTTGTTTGCTGATTCACTTCTAGCATAGTCTCAAAATCCAAGCAAATTTAAAAAAAAAAGTTTTGTTCTTATCTGATGGGGTCAGTTAGTGTGATCTTATTGACACATTTGTGAAAGTTAAGTGCCTTTTAGGCCCCAACTAAGCAAGACAAAGGCAACAAGAAACAAGACAAGATACCAAACTCCATTAGGTGACAGTGATGCCAGAAACCAGGCTCAGTCAAGGGACCAGCTTGCAAATGAATACTGCGAAACTGAGGAAGTATGCCTTTTATATGTTAAATAAGGATAAACAAACCTTTTCTGACTTCCAGGCCTGGTTCTTGGTGTACTCAGCATCCACAAGGTCAGGGGCTTCTCTTGAGAGAAGGATCAGAGGGTCCCTTTCTGAACTGGTCCTACAAGTATTGGCAAATCTGATAAGCTTACGAAGAAAATAACACTGCATTTAACTGAATGTTGGAGACACAACTGACCTAGAGCCTCTAAAGAATCCTTTTGGATTTTTTTTCGTCCAGGGCCATCGAGTAGCTGATCTGAAGAGTGTGAACTAAACATCAGAATATATAATGGCCTGAAATGAACTCTAATGCAGTTAACCCTCTGTATACTCTCACTCATTCTTAAATCTTTGCTACACACTTTTTCAGGTCATCCCTCATGAGGTCCCATCGGCCCAGTCCAGTGGGGTAAATAGGCCATACAGCAGGACCTCCCTCCCAAAACGTCCATGCAGGATACATGATGTCCTGGTAGTCTGCTGTCTAATTAAAAAGTATAACTTTAAAGTTAATATACATAAATTAAATTAGAGCCCTGCAAACATGCATTTTGTTTTGGAAATAAATAAACCCAACACTTTTTGAATGTTGAAAACTACTCATGCATAATTTTCTATATTAATAAGGCGTGAAGAAGCTATGCTCTCAGTCAGTGTTAGTAATCTGAAGGCAGAGGAACAAAGTAATGTAAATTGTCTTAATATAAACAATCAGGCTATACCATATACTACTGATTAACCATACAATCACATTAGTACATTTTTCAGTAGCACTATAATGGGGTGTGGTTGTACACACCTTACTGAAAGAAAGTACAGGCAAGGCTGGCTGAATCCATCCAGGAACCTGTGGATAGTCACGCACATTAATAACCACCTCCAAATCTGGCAACCGGTTTATCACTTTAAGGATGAAGTGCTCAACACCACTGCATCTGCAAATAATGGATAAATGTCTGATATTTAACATAGATACGCACAAGGATCATGGTTTTATAAAAACAACAACAACAACAACGTATACTTCACCAACCTTGCTGGAAACATGCAGCTTTGTTCTCTGTACAACTTGTTGCCGATGACCTGGTAGTGCGTACCAACACCTCTGTGGACCGTGTCTGCCATTAACCCCTCAGATATGCCATTTTTAAATGGCCTGAGGTCATCTTTCAGGATACTGCAATCAAAAGAGTAATGGAGAAAGTCTACATTATACAGCTGCATGCATCTGCAGTGCGTGTATTCTTTGGGAAGGTCTGCTATGAACAAGGGCTACTTTATAAGCTGACCTGAGATGGCAGCTGCAGTTGCCCTGACTGCATGGCTGGTAATTATTTGTGGCTTCTGTGATCTTCCTGAGGAACAATTGCGAGCGTTCGGCTGACGGAAAGAAAGAAGAAGAAAATTTTTTTTTCAAAAAGAACAGTCTTGGTTCAAACAAACAATTTCTAAACAAACAGATTGTTGGCAATAATAATTGTAAAACATACTGTATTTTCAAAACTGGGTTCTTCTTGCAGGTTTTATGATGGTAAATATAAGAACAAGGAATAAATTAACTGGAACACAATACATCACTAGAGTTTCTAAATGTAAATCAGCAATACATTGCAGGTTAAAAATTCATTTTCAACTGATCTCCTTTACTTTTTAATTGATTTTTACAAAAAGTCCTGTACCCTCTGATCACACTGCAAAAAACAAAGCTTGTATTTTAGTCTTGTTTTACAGTGCAAATGTCTAAATCATGACAAATAAGTTTTGTTTTCTGAGAAATTGATCAAAATGATCAAGCTTAATAAACTTGCATTAGCATAAAATCTCATTTTGCTCTCAGAAAACAAGACTTCACATGATTAACTCACAAGCAAATATTAAGTAAATATCTTCATTTAAGGATTGTATATTACCAAACAAGACAAAAATATCGAGAAAGATATTATTTTTTTGTAATGAATAAAACGTTCAATGCTATGTCTTTATGAATATAAGACTTACAAAAACATCAGATTTGCTGGGTTAAACTCCGCTAATGCTAAAGACGCAGGTACAGAAATCTACAGTATTTAGATTTTGAGGAATTTTACAAATTAAAACGCGACCGACCAATGGCAGATAACTGTCGGCCTCAAACCAAAGTTCTCACCGTTATCTGAAAGACATAATTCAACTCCATTCAGCAAAAGGAAAAAAGACGGCATGAGCAGCCATGGCAGCTCCATTTTTCTGCATCAATTAAGCGTGACTGGCTCGATTTGAGGAGAAGTCGATGAATGTACTAGTATGGTCTGAAACTAGAAGAGAAAGTCCCCACTTTAAAAGCTATTAACATAATATAGTATTTTAGTGTATCGCTAAACTTTGGAATAACTAGGGAATTTTTGTACAGTAATCATGCTGTGCTTAGCCTAAGTGATGGACGCTTTCCAAGGATGCGCGAGGAGTTCTTAAAGGACTCAAATTGCAATTTAGCCTTGCAGACACAATAGTTAATACATAGCCTAATTACTATTGTTGCATTATTAACATAAATGTACTTTCATGCCCTGATCTTGATTGTTCTTGCCCCAACAGACTGTATCACATAGGCCTGTAGGTGGCACCTGGGCTTCATTTACAGTTTTGTATTTTTATTTTATTTTTTTCAATTGCTAGCAAACAAAATCTTTAATTGTAACACAGTTTCTAAAACTGGACACTCAAACACCTGAACTACACATCAAATCTATTTTGTAGTTTTACAAAACACAACACAATTCTCTATGTAACACAAAAACAGGACAAAGTTGCAAATGTTTGCTTTGAGATGTGTTATATTTTAAACTGTATACATGTATTTTGATATTTTGAGTGCCTCATGTTGCAAAAGATGTAAGGCATTTTGCCTTTTGTCTGTGCACTTGAACAAAAGAGACAAATGTAAGCAGTTAACCAAAAAAAAAAAAAAGGAAAAAAAAAAAAGAAACACACCATAATTTAGGCTCTTGTTATTTAATAATTCCACATATTACTGAAAGTAATACTGTAAATTTAAAAAGTCATTAAAAAGTGAATGGAAAAGTGCGGTCTCACAGCAGTTACAGTGCTGTGAAACCGCACTTTTCCATTTACTTTTGAATGATGTTGCTATAGTATATTATGACATTTTCAGGCTTAAGTGTTGATTGTAATTGGTTTTCATACCTCTCTCTGTAACTATACTTCTGTGCTTTGTATTTGTCTTAAAGAAACATTCCATTTAATTAAACTGATTCAATACATTGCCATGACGAAATGAAAATAAAACTATTAGGATTTATTTGGCCTTTCATTGCATGGGGCCTGATGTGACTGCACCCAAAGGACAGCCCTGATTGTTCCAAAATATAAAATATGTCTAAATCTGAAGATTATGCTTTCTTCTGTTTTAGTTTTACTTGATGTGCATGATACTTGATTTACTTGCTATAAACCCATATGAAGTATAACCTTTGTAATATTTAATTTAAGATGTCCAATCCTCTATGTATTATGTTATCAGTGTTAAACAAATATAGCCTATTCCCTTTACACTAACAAAACATAAAACAAAACAAAATCAACATATTACTTTCATATTACTTTACTACTTTAAGGCACTTACACTTTAGTGTAAACAAGGCAGAGATGTGTACCTTTTAAAGGGTACTGCTCCAGTGACAGCTTTTGTACCTTATTTTGTACCTAATAGTGCATGACTCTTTGTCATGTGTTCAGGTGACCTATATTTAGATTTCTTTTGTTCCACAATTTTTCATGATTATTATCTACATGTTGAAAGACTTGTACTGTCATTCCCTGTGGTCCTCATGTCTGTCCTCTTTTTCTTCAGATAATGATTTATTTTTAGCTTTTAATTGACTGGGTCACGAAAAGAGGCCTAAATTCACCAGGGGGATACTCAGTGGAGCGTCTGTCAAATATCTCATCCTATCATGTCTTTGCCTAATTGTTGGGAAGAGGTGATGTAGCAGAGGGAGGAAGAGAGCATTTGATGTTTTTTAGTGCTGAAGAACTACACACTGAGTCTCATTTTGTTGGTCAGCCTCACTGTCCTGCAGGATCTTACCTGGACTCTTTCCATCAGTCTCTTCTTTTCATTCACCTGTTCAGTCATTGCTACTATGCTGTCTGTCTGGTTCGTCTTGGTTTCTTGCATGGATTTTCTCCTTTACGCTTTTGCAGAGGAGGGTCTAGAATTTCCCAGTTTTGATGGCAAGGACAGAGTTCTTAATGTCAATGAGAGGAACTATAAGAAGGCATTAAAGAAGTATGACATGATGTGTTTGCTGTATCATGAACCCCTGCCTTCAGATAAAGAGCTCCAGCAGCACTTCCACATGAGGGAGATGGTTCTGGAGGTAAGAAATTATTGAGAGAAAGAGGCACTGGGGAATTTCGTGGATGAAGACGGACAGATATTTTGAATGGTTTATTTTTTAGAATACTTACTAAACTTTTACTTACTATTTCAGTTGGGAGGAAGTCTCATAGTATGGAAACTGGCAGAATTGTTTTATTACAAATTTTTAAATACATAAAACAGGAAATTATATCAGAGAAGACCTTTGTGTCAAAGTCATAAGTCTCTTCATAAGTCTTAAGTCTCTAGCAACATTGACATTAGTCCAGGTTGTAAGATATTTTTTTAACTTTTTTAATTAGTTAATATCTCATTTCTAATTAGAATGGTTATAATGTATAGACTAATATTTTTACAATATGAAAAATATGTGTCAGTTGATGTATCATAATTTCTCTAATTAAGTGGTATGAAAGTTGATTGTATGAACTATAATTCAGATGATACATAAATACCAACACTGCACATTCATTTAAAGTACCTTTTCAAGATTTTTTTTCTTTCTTTCTTTTTTTTTAGTATGAACACTAACCATTTGTCATTGACACAGTTTCCAGTTTCAGTTTAGTTTTTTAACCAATTCTTTAAGCGATCCATGGAACATGCATTATTACCCCTGTTTGAAAATCATTGACTTAATATGCATGAAAATTCGAGATCGGATGCTCTTCAGGATAAGCAGCAGAGTGAAGAACTATATATCAAAGTGAACTAAACATTATAAGTTCTCAGAGTAACAATTGGCTGCACCAGGATGCGAGACTGTAAATCTGTTTACTTGGATTCGACTACATGCAGATATCATCCATCCATACAAAACCTATCCAGGTTTAAGAATTGCTCCAGACTAAATTGCTATTATAGACTACAGTGTACAGTATAGCCTATAATTCTCACACTATGAATGATATGTCTTTTCCATGCATCACCAGCTTGCTGCTCAAGTTCTTGAAGACAAGGATATTGGTTTTGGATTGGTAGACTCACATAAAGATGCTAAGGTTGCCAAAAAGCTTGGTAAGAGGCTTTGCAATGATTCACTGTGTTAATTACATAGCTTTTTAGATTTCACTAACAGGCGCTTAATATGTCTTGGCATTTGTGAGGTTTGACACACAGCATCCTCATTGAAGCATGTGATATTTGTCCATTAGGTCTGGAGGAGGAAGGAAGCATCTATGTGTTTAAGGATGAAAGAGTCATTGAGTTTGATGGAGAGCTCTCTGCAGATACACTGGTTGAATTCCTGCTAGATGTAAGTGACATTTGTACATTTTTTTTGACAACTTTAAGATGTGAATTCTGCTTCCATTCTTACTTTAAACAGTCATGTCAACATAAGTAAATTATTTCAGTTTTATATTTCAGTTCAATATTTAATTATTAAATATCTGAGTTTTATTTATTTTATAATTTTAATCTAGTTATAATCTCCTTTTTATCTTCTTCTTTTTTTACTACATATAAATAATGCTTCTGACACTGCTATGTGTGTTTCACATCCTTCTTCAGCTGCTGGAGGACCCAGTGGAGTTGATCAGTAATCCTATGGAACAACGTGCCTTTGAGCGAATGGATGAAGACATACGCCTTATTGGCTACTTTAAGGGTGAAAACTCTGAACGTGAGTGCTTATTTTTTATTTATTTTTTTACTTATCGATAAACTCTGCATGTAAAATTATTAGTAGAGTGTTTAGGCACCATGCAAACCACGCAATTGTGTGATGCCTCTCCAAACATGAATTCTATCAAAGAAGACCTTAATAAAATTCAAACAAAGAAAAAAAGAAAGTGTGAAAAACCAACTCAAATGCGATGTACTGTACTGTGACCAAAAAAGTCCAAAAAAGGAGGGAAGGAGAGCTTAGGAAAAGAAGGTCACTTTTTTTTTTTTAATTGAGACTTAATCAAACAAAAATGGTAACAAAAGTAAACATAGTAAAAAGAATGTGAAACAGTGAAAAACCAACCCAAAGTCCAATCCAAACTCTCCATAAAACATAATCTATTGTGACACCTAGCAAGAATCAGCAAAAACTAGAGGAAATGTAATGCAATCATCCAATCATCCATGTACAGTAAGCTTTAATTTCATTCAGCACACTTACATGATTTTGTGAAATTTTATAACAATGTTAGATTATTATATGTTGTGATTAGTGTGTGTTTGACATCAATAGTCTACACAGCTTTGTTAAGCCATTTTCAAACAAAATCTTACAGAAAGCAAGTTCTTTGAGATATCTACCTCAGATTTGGAACACAACTTGTTAAGATTTGTATTTATTATTATTGATTTTCTTGGAGTTTAACAGTAAAACATGTTTTGGAAAATATATATTTGAAACAAAAAGGTAAAATCGTATTTTTGTGCATTTTTCATAATAAACATTTAGATAATTCACCAAAAGTTTTAAGACTTCAAAGCATTCAAGTTTCTGGAAATTTTACTTTCAGGTCCATGTGTTTAAAAAAGGAAACAAACAAGAAATAAATGGGTAATTATTCCATAATATTATTTTGCTATATAAATGTAGCTATAAAATCTCCCCAAATAATACACAATATTAAATAAAAAACAGAAAACACACACAAAAAAAACAGGGAATGGTAACCCTGCAGACTATTAAGTGCTGCTTAATTGGTTTAATAGATCAACACAGTTATAGAGCTATTCCCCAAAAAGGCACAGGAAAGATTACTATTGAGTTTTTTAATCTCATTTTATCTGGGTTATGTTATAAAAGCAGTTACTGTGTGATGCTTCAGTTACTGTGTGGTGCTGTCACCCTTAACCATGTTATTGCAATTTTAAGGTTTGTGTTTGTATTTCTCTTACTTTCTTTTTATTTCTCAGATTATAAAGCCTTTCAGGTGACTGCAGAGAAGTTCCAACCATATGTGAAGTTTTTTGCCACCTTTGACAAAGGGGTGTGTATAGTCCATTCCTTTACAGTGACAAAAATGAAACCATGAGATGTGTTATTGTGGTATAGAAGAATGTGTATTTATAACCACGAGGCTGAGAGGATACCTGTGAGTTGTCTGTCTTTGAGAAAAAGGGATTATGTATTTGCTTCATTTGTAACTGCTTCCTGCTGCAGGTGGCTAAACAACTGACACTAAAAATGAATGAAATTGATTTCTATGAGCCCTTCATGGATGAGCCGGTCACCATTCCTGGCAAACCCAACACAGAGGAAGAGATAGTAGATTTTGTCAATCAACACAGAAGGTGATATCTGTGGCATGCTCAGAACTTTGCCATTGACAATGAATTCATAAAATATGAATTTTCATTCTAAAAAACTCTGTGTTTGATCCTCACCCAGGCCTACTCTGAGAAAGCTTCGTGCTGAGGACATGTTTGAGACTTGGGTAAGCAAGACTGGATTGTGGAAGTGTCTGTAGGCCTACTGAAATGTTAACTGTTTGTTAAATGGCCATTGGTTCTTTACTTGAAGTGATCTGTCTCTGCTCAATCAAAAGGAGGATGACATGGATGGAATCCACATTGTTGCCTTTGCTGAGGAGGAAGATCCAGGTTTTCCATTTCTTACAACATGCTGACAATTTCTTACTGCCATCACCAAGACAAGATTTAGTAGCACATAATGACTGTTTTTATATTGACAATTTGTGCTTACTTCTTTTTTATTTCATAGACGGTTATGAATTCCTAGAAATTCTAAAGGAGGTTGCAAGGGACAATACTAAAAACCCAGATCTCAGCATAGTTTGGATTGATCCTGATGAATTTCCTTTGGTGAGATGATGTTCTTTCCATTTACACAGTGTTTCACTGCTTGAATTTAAACATAGTGTCCATATTGTAACGGTTCATTTGTCTTCAGTTAACTACGTACTGGGAAAAAACCTTTAAGGTGGACCTTTTCAGACCCCAGATTGGTGTGGTGAATGTGACTGACGTAAGTTCATTTGAAAACGTCTCTTCATCCTATATATGTGTGACACATCATACCCTTTTAAGGAAAAACTTCTCATAACAAATTCACAATCTACAACACAATAAACAATATAATTACACATTTTACAAATAACAAAAATTGTTTAGTATTCTAAAGTATAATAGTATTATTTGAATTCGAAAAGAAGTCATTCCTCATTCACTTCTGGTTATTTTATGTAAAAAAAAAAAAAAAACAGTCCATTATGCTGATTAATATTGCAAACTGGTGTTTCTTAGAATGTTAAATAATTAGGATAATTATTAACAAACCGGTTTATGTTTACAGCATTTTTTACTCCTCTGTTTAAGTCTCACATGTTCACAGAAAACTGTTTACTTCCAAGTAGCAAAATAAAGTGCAAATATTCTGTATTGTTGTCATCTTTGCTGACCAGGCTGACAGTGTGTGGCTGAACATGCCTAATGATGAAGCTTTACCGTCAGCTGAGGAGCTGGAGGACTGGATAGAGGATGTTCTCTCTGGAAAGGTCAACACTGAGGATGATGATGATGATGATGATGACGACGATGATGACGACGACAACGGCAATGATATCGATGATGATAGTAGCGATGAAGACCATTATGGTGATGATGAGGATGATTAAGTGGTATATAGAAAAACTATAACCACATAATTTCTTTAACGATCTTTCCGCAGATTATATTGATTTTGTTTGTTTCAGTAACTGATGGTTTATTACTTACAGAGTTGACTTGATTTATTATAGAACTGTCTGCATTGCCAGCAAGAGACATTTGATAATGCAAAACGTAATAACATATAATGACATATTATAATTCTGGTGCTGCTTATTTATCTGAAACTGTATATGACTGGAACTGTATAGCCACAAAAAATAGGGTGTTCTATAGTGTTACTTGTGAATTTTATGGGACATTTCAAATGTATCATGTTAAATAAAGAACACAAAATATTATTCATTATATAATCTCTTTGTATTAACAATGGTAGACTTTATTTGATAGGCCAACACAGTCTCACGACCAAGTCGTACGTATTCGTTTGTATGATTTGTCTAACCCCGTCACATGGTTTAGGGAATTAGGTATAGGTCATTCGTACAAATTCATACGAATTGGATAGTCGTAAAATACGTAAGAAAAGTGAGGTCGTACGAATTAGCCAGCTCGTAAGATATTTATGAATTGCCGTGAGATCGGGTTGCATAGGGCTAAAGCTTCACGTAAATACAAAACAAAACAGAGCAAGCTCCCCCCAGTGTTTCTGTAAATGTCGTGAATGCGCAAAGCACATTGATACCTACCTGTGCAATAAAAAACTTGCCACCTGTGCATCGGTTTGGATGTCCTTTTGACGGCAGAGTTCTCTCCACCGTTCAAACAAATCCCCAATGTAAATCCGGGTCTTGTTTCATTTCTTCTCGAAATGTATATTCTTCGGACATGCCTCAGCCATTTTCCAAAAACAATATATAGTATTCAGCTAACCCACTCTCAGATTCACGCTGTACAATCAACTCTGTCTGTTATGTGCAAGCGCATTAAAACCCCCACCTCTTCTTGCTGATTGGTTGGCCATAGTTTGTTATTGCTTTGGTGCACATCCTGTGCCCATAGTGTTTATTTTGGTATTGCAGTCTCTGTGTTGTCTTTCGAGACCAGGTTTTTTCCCAATGCATTCAGAGGGCAGACAGCAAGACGATCAAGGGGTGAGGCATACGGTTTGAGATCAAAATGAAATCGAGCTAAAATCCTGGAACATCTCAAAGAGGACCTTTAATTATGTTTGGGGGACATATTTATAGAATTGAGCTAAATCTGATTAAACTTAATTTTTGGCACCATCTAGCAATACCCTAATCGGTAAAAACACTACATACAAATACATTACATACAATTCTATTTGGATTAGGTTATAGTATTTATAACTAGCTGTGTATACAAATGTCAGAAGCCATATACACAGTCCCTATAACTACCAGTCAAAAGTTTCTAAACAAGATTTAATTTTCTCTTCTACTCACCAAGCCTGCATTTATATGATTCAAAATACACAGCAAAATCAGTAATATAGTGAATTAGCTTTACTATTTAAAATAACTTTAACTCTAATTTAATCCTCTAATCAAAGCTACTGTACATTTTGAGCATTATTAAACAAACGTTTTTTATAATTATCTATATTTAATACAGTCAACTGCAATCCAGTTTTCAGGATTCATTGATGAATAGAATGATCCAAAGACCAGTATGTATCTTTAAATGATAGAACTTAAAGGAATAATTTACTCATCCTCAAGTAGTTCCAAAGCTGTATGAATTTCTTTGTTCTGTCGAACACAAAGGAAGATATTTAGAAGAAAAAAACAGCAAAACCAGGCTGTTTTGATCACCATTGACTTCCATAGTAGGAAACATAATTACTATGGAAGTCAGTGGTGACCTGAAACATCCTGGTTGCAAACTTTTTTTCAAAAGATTTTCCTTCGTGTTTGGCAAAAAACAAACAACAACAACAACAAAACACTGGTAGTGTAGATAGCTATATGTGTTTGGGTTTCTTATGAACTTTCTCATAATGATTTTAGAATCTAACATCATTAGCTCAGCAGTATAGAAGAACATCTACAGATGGAGCCGCAAAAGTAATTTAATTCAGTAGAAACTACATCTGCGCACCACCAGACTAAGAGCTTAAACTGGAATGCAGACCACTTAACCTCAGCCTTAGTTACCCTATCCTTCATATGGATGCTCTTTCCAATGAGATTTATGACTTAATCCAGACGCCACCCATATGACTCATGCCCATATGAATTAGACCAACCATGTGACTGATGTGACCTCTGAGGGCAGCCAATCTCTAGCAAAACTGAGGTGAAAATCCTGTGTGGCAAGTTTAAAACTGCAGTTTCACCTTTGTACTCAATCACTGAAAGGATTCTTGAGTGATTTACTGCCACGGCAAGTATTTGCACATTCAGTACAGTGTCTAAACTTAGAGTGTGAAATTGCTGATTTGATTACACTTTCATTCTTTGCAAACAGAAGGAATGAATGTTTATAATCTGGCCTAACTAATTCAAAACAAGTACAGCTCTAAAACATGCCTATAGTTCAACAACCTCAACAAGTACATATACTTTGCAGTAAGAAAGGTTACAGATGAATTTCAGTGTTATTAAAAACGTCTGTTTTATTCAAATGTACGATGTGAGCTTTAGAGCATTTGTTATAACAAAATCAGGCATATAAACAGTGGCCTTCGAGCAAGTGAGATGTGAGTTGTAAATTGTGAATGACTTAACACACACATACATACACACACACACAATGTGTAAAAGCAGAGGCACAGTCACATTATGAGTGGTTTATATAAAGTAATCCATCATAATCCAAGTAGTCTTAAAAAGTGTCTAAATATAAAAGCTTTAGGAAAAAATAGCATTTGATAACATTAGAATATAGATCAGAATGAGGAACAAGTAAAGAATAATCATAGCCCATGACAAAAAAAAAACAACATAATAAAAAATGTAACCTAAAATGCCGGTCTATGTGCAAAAACAGGTCAATGACAATCTTAACACATCCATTTTCCACCTCAAGAGGGTGCTGTGATGGTTAATTCTTCCAATGACAGAAAAACGTAAAGTAATGAACAATAAAATTGTCAACAAACTTGTATGAACAGACTTTCTTTTGTCGAACACACACACAAAAAAATATTGTGAGAAATATTAGTTTTGCCCATGTAATGGTCAATGTCAACCATTTTTATAGTTACAAACAATACAAAAGAGAATTTGAGTGTTTGAGTTGGCGTGTGTGTTCCTCTGAAGAAAGTCAAACGAGTTTGAAATGAAAATTGTTGGATAAATTATATATTTTATGCAGTCGTGTGTTTCTAAATAAAATGAAAATTAAATTGTGTGTTATGCATAGATATGACATGATATTTCAACACTTGTGATAACCTTTAAAATTACCCACTATGGAAAAATCTGTTTTAGAACAATTTTGCTTAAAACCAATTTTGCTGACAGCAACAATTCTAAATCAAGATAAAATGACCAGTGGTCATGAGCAATAAGTTGTTTCTCAGCAGTATCTCAACATTGGCAGACAAACATTCCAGTCCTTTAATTTTATAGACCTAGATGACAGTCTCATTAGCCGTTCATTTTTATAGCTACACTGCTAGAAGGCATAGCACAAAAAACAGGACAGGACACAAGAGATCACACATCATCTCTACTCATCTGAACAGCTAAAATTGAGTCCATGTCCAATTACAACTCCCTACAGTCTGCTTTAAAGAGCACCTCTTAAAATACATGACATGCAGGGTTCTAGGCCAAGCACCTCTTTACTCCCAGAGATCTGAGTATAAACTGGGATTTAAGCATATGATTTTAGTGATCATAGTTCTAACTGTCATGAGGAGAGAGAAAAAAAAAAAGAACTGTGCCACAAAGAAAAATTAGGTATGTGTTTTCTGTTAATTTCTTAAAAGTCATAACAGTGTCCTTCAGCACCATTAGAATAACTGTATTTGTATCCATTTTTTAATATATTACCAAGATCTTTTATCTCAGTATCAGCTTTTCATGTCATACTTATTACAGTTTTGACTTCTTGTCTTACTTCATTTTTTTCATATATTTAATCTCATAATTATAATCTTTTATCTCATAATTCATAATAATTAGATTGGAAAATCAGTGATAAGTCAAAATTACGACATACTTTTTTCGTAATTTGTACTTTTTCAATGTGTAATGTCTACAAGTGCTATATAAAATGTGTCTGGTTTAAAAGTTTGCCTTAATGCTTGAGAATATATA
>JAUMHP010000040.1:3327142-3348865 GCA_032361065.1 Enteromius trimaculatus | reverse complement strand
TTTAGATTTAGTAAAATTATATATATATATATATATATATATATGTTTGATTGTTTTAAAGAGGTAATGACATAAATTGTACAATAAATGAATTTATTAAAAGAGTTCAACAACATCAGTAAACTATTGCAGAAAATTTACACATTCAAGTGTTTCTCATGAAGTTTATGTAAACAATTGGTCTCTAATTTAACACTTAAAAGTCACATTTTTTTGCAGAAACGTCATGACCTCCAAATATATGTGGGTGGTTGATGTATCAATGTATCCTAGGGTGGAACAGAAAAATGTCACACCAAAAAAAATAAATAAATAAATAAAACAAATTCAACATAAACCTCTTGCATGATATTTATCTAAGAGTGAAGATACATTTTTTCTCTCATGTTTTTGCTATGTCACACCATAGGACACAGTCCAATTATTATTTGTTTTTCAACTACACGTGTGTGTAAGAACTCAAGCTAATTTAGTTTTGTTTTAGTTCCTAAAAGCTAGATTGTGTTCTTGATTGACAGCTATATTAAACATTATATCCTGACATTACGCCTTTTAATTTATTACTAAATTAAAATTAAGGCATAATTAATATCCCTTCTGGATCTTACAGAATAGCTTACTAGTTCTAAAGAAATACAAAATACAAAGACATAAAAAAAATACATTTTTAAGGAACCATTAGTGAAAGATGCAGTCAAAAGATTTGTGTAAGCAGACAAGGGGTCAAGTTTCTCATTCAAAAGCTTTATTTATTTTAGGGAATATATTACATAAGAATTTGGACTGCTGGTGCAAAGACTAAAGGTTTAGTTGCAGGGTTGTAGCAATGGTTGCATAAAAAATAAGTAAGTAAATAAATAAATAAATCCAGAAAGTTTCTTGGAAAATTTTACCAATAATGGAAAAAAGATTCTTGCTTCTGGGTTGCATGGATGTTTGTACTTTTTTCAGTTATTGCTTAATATGGTTAATAATTAATTTTCTAAAGTGAGGATTGTGTTATGATGGAATATCCTCACTTTGGACAGCTCTATCAGTAAATTGTGCCATGTTTACCGAAAGATTGCTTCACACACTCAAACATTCATTGCATCCACCCACCGAAAACACCAGTATAAAAGGTCGCTGCAGTCCCTGCTTCAGTGCCTTTGGCGTAGTTCAGCTAACCTGGATCAAGTGAACAGCTCATTATGACTGCGGTGTTACTTTCCCTGTATGCATGCTTGGCTCTAGCTCTGAGCAATGCGGCTCCAGTGTGAGTATCTGATACAATATCACTTTCCATCTAAAAAAGGACTACAAAGAGCTCCAAAACAGCCTTTTTTTCATATCTTTTTCAAGATCTTTAAATGCAATGCTGCAAATATGGCAAGCAGTTAACCACAACACTCCTGTACTGTAGCCTAAGCAGTTTGTGTTTCCATGAATGTGTTTCCATTTACATTGTTTGCATAATCGTCTGTTTACTTGTATGTTTCAATTTGGTCTATTACTGTTTGTGATGTTGCAGAACAGGTTTACGTCCACACTTAACTGGTTTAAGTCCACATCAGCATATTTTTAGTCATGTTGCTGCTTTCAGCTTGCAGCCCATGCACACAAACTTTATGTTTGATCAGTAGGCAGCAATTTCCTAAAGCATTTAGTTAAGCTACATGTTGTTAGAGTTTGTTTTTGTGTAATGCAGTCATTTAACCAAATATTTCTCAAAGTTTAAAGCAGGGGTCACCAGACTTGGTCCTGGAGGGCCAGTCTCCTGCAGAATTTAACTTCAATGGTAATTGAAACACACCTGATCAAACTAATCAAGGCCTTACTAACTTCCAGACAGGTGTGTTAAGGCAAGTTGGAGGCAGGACACCGGCTCTCCAGGACCAAGTTTGGAGACCCCAGGTCACCACTGAAATTTACATGTACACTTACATTTATTTCTTTATTTCAGTCACCATGATGTCATGATAAAAGGTATGTTTGAAAATTTGACAGTTACATACTACAGTTGTTCAGAGATTCTGACATTCTAGGTGTGGTGAAAATTGCTAATACCATATTGTTATGTTGATGGTATTTTAAGGGTTAAATTTGTTATGTTTGATTATCAACTGGATGTTAAGTGGCCTTATATTCACTCTTGATATCCTACATGCTATAGATTTTATGAATGATAAATTCATGTAGTGATATCATCATAGATGCCCCTGAGGGCCATTCACATGCTAAAGGAGAGGACCACCATGAAGCTAAACCTGATCGGTGTAAAGGCATTGAGTTTGATGCCATCACTCCAGATGAAAAGGGAAACACTTTCTTTTTCAAAGGTCTACTATAATAATTCTTATATTAAAAATATAATATATATATAATAATAATATATAATATACTATAATACTACTAATAATTCTTACATTAATAATTCTTAATACTTATAATTATTGTTTCTAAGTATATTTTACAGGACAATGCCAGGTCAAGGGACAATTTAAAATTAAGCTATAGCTATTTCTGCTTTCTCTGTTCTTTTTATTTATTTTTATTTTCAGGTGATCATTTATGGAAAGGTTTCTCTGGACCAGCTGAGCTCTCAAACAGCATATTCAAAGAACTGGACGACTATCATCACCTGGGTCATGTTGATGCAGCCTTTCGCATGCACCATCAAAATGATCTCAGTGTTCATGATCACATCTACTTTTTTCTGGTACTTTTTTACAAGTTACATCTAGTCTGCTTCTATACAGCTATAGAGAGCTTCTTTTTTTTTTTCAAATCAACAAGTTAAAAATTTTTCTTTGGAAATAAACCAAGAACCAAATATTTCTCCACATTGTGCAAATCCAAGACTACAGTTTATAATATAACAACCACTTACATGCAATTCAATGTTGATGAGTATTTTTCCTTTTTTTAAGGATGACAAAGTCTTTAGCTATTACAATTACACCCTTGAGCAAGGCTACCCTGTGGAAATCCAGCAGGAGTTTCCTGGCATCCCCAGTCAACTAGATGCTGCTGTTGAGTGTCCCAAAGGAGAATGCATCACAGATTCAGTGCTGTTCTTCAAAGGTTATTGAATCATATTTACTTTACATTCACATCACCAATGGCAACTGAATCTTTAGAGATTGTGTGGCTTTATACAGCTATTATACACCTCATGGGTATTCCTTGGCACTGTGCAAAAACTGCTTTCTAAGACTAGATTTTTTTGTCTTATTTCCAGCCTAAATATCTTAAAATTCTCAAATCAAGAAAGATTTTCTTGACAAGAAACAATTACTGTCTTGTTTAAAAAAAGCAAGCTAAAATTGAGTTTTGCTTGAAACAAGCAAATTAATCTGCCAATGGGTTAAGCAAAATAATCTTGTTTTCTGTTTGAAATAAGAATATTTTGCTTACGCCATTGGCAGATTATTTTGCTTGTTCTAAGCAAAAAGTTCCTTACTTTTAGCTAGTTTTTTTTTTTTTTTCTAAAAACAAGACAGTAATTTTTTGTTGTCTAGAAAATTCTTTTGATTTTCAGAATTTTTTATGTTTTGGCTGAAAACAAGACACAAAAATCTAGTCTTAGAAAGCATTTTTTGCAGTGTGTGTATGGAATTTGTTACTTTGCTTCTATAATACTGTATATCACAAAAAAACTTTTTTTTAGGAAATGAAATTTATAGCTTCGACCACAAGACAAGGTCGGTTAAGAAGAAGGTGTGGGAACACTTGCCAAACTGCACATCTGCTTTTCGCTGGCTGGAGCATTATTACTGTTTCCATGGTTACAACTTTACTAGATTCCATCCTGTTTCTGGGGATGTAACTGGAACATACCCAAAAGATGCTCGACACTACTTTATGAGGTGTGGTGAAGGATTTGGTGAGTCACTTAATGTAAACCTCACAAGGTATACCTCTATTATTTATCTTACTTTTAAAAAATTAAAAAAACTTGAAATTATTGTTTACCTAATGTCTAGTTAAAATTATTCCTTAGGTCATGGAGGTGGTGCAAAAAGACAACGCTGCAATGAAGTCAAGCTGAATGCTATCACCACAGATGATAAAGGGAGATCATATGCATTCCAAGGTAATATAACTTTTATTAATCAACTGTTATTAGTATGCAAAACTTAGCTGACTAATTATTATTATACAACTGCAATTTTACTATATTTACAGATGAACTGTACATACGTTTGGACACACACCGTGACGGCAGCCACCATTTCCCTATTTCAAGGTTATGGAAGGACATTTCTGGTGTGGTGGATGCTGTTTTTAATTTTGGAGATAATATGTACATTATCCAGGTAAAATCACTAGATAAACAGATTTCTAAAGTGTCTCTTCTCTCTTATTTCTACAAGTTTTTGTATTTTGATGTAATTATTTATTTAACTTATTTTTTTATGTTTTGCATGAATAGGGTGATCAAGTCTATATCTACAAGTCAGCCGCACATTATATGCTAATAGAGGGCTACCCTAAACCTATGAAGGAAGAGCTAGGCATCGATGGTCCTGTGGATGCAGCATTTTTGTGTCCAAATCAGCATATAGTAAACGTTATTCAAGGTGGGAACAATTTGTGACTTTTATCATATAAAACTTTTATCTTTTTTTAAAAGTACTTGTGTGTGAGAGAACCCCTGCACTAGACTGCAAGGGTGGCAAACTCAGAGGGCCGTGGCCTGATTTAGCTAAGTGCGACATGTTCCTGGATCAACATCTTTGTTGACCCCAGAACAACATTGTGATTAACCAATCAGATTTGAAGAACCAGTTTTTGGCTTACAATCATTGTATGGGGCTTGTACATCAGTGTACACAAGGATTGAGAACCACTGCCTTAGAGGTTAGGATGAAAAGCACAACAGTTGGCCAAGTTGTTGCATTATTTCACCAGAGGGGATACCAATGATGAGCTTATAACCAGTTATTCAGATATTATAACCAGAAATTTGAGATATACAGTTTTAAACAAGTATACAAAAATGTATTTTTTATATGATTTAATCAAGTATACAATTTGTTTTGCCAAGTTATTCACAGACAGCTATAATCCATATGCCAACAAAACCAACAATAATGACGAGTCATAGCCATAGAGCTGAGACCAAAGTTGCTGTGAATCCATTCACTCAAATCCATCCATAAGTGGCACTGAATTTGTCGAAAATTACAATTACAGGCAATTTGTTGTAATGTTAATATTAGTCAGCCCACAAATTCATTCTTTCAAATGTCTTGGGTAAGCAGAGTATTTGCAGTTTATATGGACCGCTGCTGTGAGTGAATATATAGCCCTTGTGTTTCACCTTCATGCTAGTCAGATCTTGTCCGTTTGTCTTGTCTTTTTTGTGATCTCAGTTCTGTCTAGTCTGTTTACTTAAACTTACACTGTCTACTTTTTTAAAATCATGTTTATTTTATTGTTATTATGTTTTTATTTTGTTAAATAGCTGTATTTTTACAATTGTTTTTTAATCTAATCAAAATAACCCAAATGAAGTTTAATTGAGATTAACTGGAATGCATAATGAAAAAAAAAACATGATTTTAGAAAATTGTTAAAACAGAGTTTTTTGTTTTTGCAGATGAACTCTTCAGATATTAAAATGGCTGCTCTCCTGTTTCTCTCGGTTTCTGACATTGCCTCATTCTCCTCCTCAGGTCAAAAGATGTATGACATTGATCTTGCGGCCACCCCTCGAGCTGTTACACTGGAGAGACCTATTCCCTTCGCCAAAATTGATGCTGGTTTCTGTGATGCTGACGGTGTGAAGGTGTTTATTGGTCGAGAATACTATTCATATCAAAGCCCTATGATTCTAGCCATGGGCAAGATCAAACCTGCACCTCAAAAGATCTCCCCAGAAAAATTTGGCTGTGAAGAATAAAAGCAAGACAAGAAACAGCTTCGAGTAAACAGTCATTTTACAATAGGTCACATGGAGTAACATAAACAATAAATACAAAAATAAATAGATAAATGTATGTGTATACAACAATGTGCAATCAAAATAGAGGAAAAAGAGGAAAGCTGTTTTGTAAACAGGGGGATCAGAGATGGTTGTGTTCTGTACCTTGGAGAGTTAAGCCATGCGGGGAGCTGAAAGAGCTGAAAGAGTACTGACAGAAAGTCCAATCACTTTTGAGCAAACTTTAACCATAAGATTTATTTTTTAAGACTGATGGAATGGAAGCAGCAAATGATGGAGAATGTAAAGCTTCCTCAAAAGATCAAGTCACTGCTGTTATTTCCTCAGTATAATCTCCTCAATTTCAAAGGATTGTTGAACAACACAAATTGTATTGAAGTACCTGTACTTCAATGCAATCTCAATATGAATGACAGTAGTGGCTGTCAAAGCCTTCTGTCTCTGCTTAATAGAAAAGTTTACTACTATCTCTTTAGTTTTGCTTACATTTAACTGGAGTTATCACACCACTCGACAAATTCTTGAAGAACTGGGCCATGCTGCTCTAAGCAAACTTAATTAAATGGCAATTAGGTTGAGTGGACCTAAATCATTGGTGTACAAAATAGAAAGCAGGGTTTCTGATTATCAGTCATTGCTTGATGCCTAATGATTTTGTTGCATTCCTTGTAATAATAAAATGACACTTGCTTGGCATATATTTATTGTCCTAGGTTTTTTGTACAGTAACAACATTTATGGGCATATTGTTTTTGGATGATTGTTTTCATTTAAAAATATAACAAATTTTACATTTCAGTTTTTTATTTATTTGTCAGACACTATATTATATGGAGAATGGAAAAAGGAAAGCTTTGATTGAGAATGTTGTCTTCTTTAAAAAATCATGGTTTGTAGTGGAACAGCATTGCCTCCATAAAGAAAAACATGATGCAGTTCTGCACACCTTTCAGTTGTTCAATTTTAAGTCCAAGTGAGTTTGTGAGCGTTATTGTCATTCTGCTAAACTTACAAAAAAAAACAAAAACTAATGTCATGCTTTACAGGACGGCAGTGCTACATAGTTAAACATAATAAATATATATATATATATATATATATATAAACATAAACCTACACATATATCTAAACAAGGAATAGTCTATAATTGATCTCTCCATTATCTGTCTATACAAAGTCCCTGTTGTCAGGAAACCTTAGTGCAAACAATTTAAGCGCTTTTAACAATACAGATTGTAGTTAAGCACTGAACATTAACAAATAGGAGAACAGAGTGATGGTAATGATGGTCATTAGGCTATTGACATTAAATAGACATAAGGCAAAGATAGATGTGCAAACATTTAACACAACACATCTATGTACACGATATAAAGGCTACTATATGATACGTATAATAGGCAAAAAACTAATTTTATCATGAGTAGCCTAATTATATAGTCGTGTTGATATGCACGTGCATATTTAAGGATAGCACTTTAGTTAGGGCGCATCATACTTCATCTAGTAAAAATGTTAAACTTAACAATTAAATAAATTACAACAAAAAGAACCTAACTGACTTTGTGCATAATAGTTATTTCACTAGATGGCACCAACTGGGAACTTTTGTAGAAGGCTTATTTTAGTAAGATCGCATTTTAATTGCTTTTCAAACACATCATCAAAACCACTAGTTAATTTTTTTTTAACACGTTTCTTTTATGCGTAAAAGAGACTAGGAATGTAATAAAGTCGATCCTTGAGGGTGTCATAGAATAATCAGAGCCTTACATGTGCTGTAAATGATGGTGAGTTTACGCTTGTGACCCCACTAAATTCAAACTAACACTAACCTAACATGGAGGGGCGCACGTCTCCCCTTCTTCTTTATCAGCGAACCACGCCTCACGCTGCCTTCTAACGTCGGCCATATTGACTATTTTAGCTAATCTCCTTGCGGTAGGTTGTAGAGCTTCTGTAATCATCACCGTTATAGCAGCGTGCCATTGGATATACGGTGATCGCCACTTGGAAATTACAGTTCGCATTTATCTGGAGTGTGAATACATCTTGGAGGACATATTCATTATTTTAGAAAACGCAGTGCATACCTGGGGTGAGTTTTTATTTTATTCTTTTTGAGTGTCTTGTCTTGAGCACGTTCTGTGTATGCTTTCTTTTAAGGTGTATCCTGAGTTTAAGCCGCCTCATTGTCACCACCTCCGCAGAAAGCGTTTGCATGGACGGTGCACTAAGCCATTTAAAAAAAGAACACAGCTTGTGTGCACAAGTCTAATAGACACTAATAATATTTTAAAGGATAATGTAAATCAAGCTTTTAATACGAATGACAGGTATTATGAAATTGTCAGTGACCTCTATTCAAATGTGATTGCGGCACGTGTCATGGACACATATTGTCGCAACGTAATTTAAATGTATTAAAAACATACAAATGTATTGGCAACAGACATGCCGCCTTGAGTATAACTTGCCACTGTAAAGGCAGTTTCTTGGGTATCAGGCTATCGTTGCTTTTCTCAACAGAACTTTCCCCCTCATAGACGTGTATCTGATAAGGGTTGCATCTCAAGCTGACTGACGTTGGATGCTTTTTATGTACTATTTTAGAGGCCCACAGAACGTTAAGAAAAGTGCTGGCATTCGATTGAAGAAAGGCGAAATACTAGCAGCTAATTTACATAGAGCCTAATCTCGTAATAGTGTTACTAGATTGCCTGTGGAAATGTCAATAATAAGGTTAAGGTAATAAAAAAGGCTGAGACTTTTTTTGCTGACACTAAGTTACTCACGGAACACAGGATAGCCCATCATTTATGATTAGAAATATTAAAACCTGTCGTTGCCAACAGGGACTGCATTTGGAATATATTTAGCAAGCAAGAGCGTTCATGTATCAGACGTCGTCTCTACGCAAATTCCTTGGCGTATGGAGCTAACAAGAGCGTGCGGTTAGAGACATTGCGTAAATTTGTTCATGCATGCAGATTTCAGAGGACTGCAGACGTACCCTAGTTCATCCAGCAAGTGAGAAGAGGAGTATGTGCTGCATTGGGCAGTGGTGAAATTTAAGTTTCATACATGATGTTTAAATTCTTGTAGATCTATTATGTGAACTAGGCGACAGTTTTATGCTGGATTAAGAAAAATATGAAACCACTAAAATAGGCCAACATTCTCAGTTTGTGTTTGTGTAGAGAAGAAAATTCAGATTTACATCTAGCCTTCAAATGTGTGAGATCTTTGGAATCTGTGGGTCACTCTAATATTCCATTTACATGTTTTTGTTTTACCCTTTGATGAGCTTTTGGTGCTATAATATAAGTCCCAGGAGAGACCACTGAACTCCTATTCAGTTGCCTGCGGTATAGCTGTAGCCCTGCTGCTGAAGGCAGTGGTGTCAAATTACTACTTGCCACCATTTGTTAATGACACAATTAAACACCCAGGTTCAATGTGATGAAAACCCAGGGTGGCCCAGTCAACCTTTTGCTTCTCTTCATGTTTATAAATCTAAAAGCATTTTAATCATGGGACAGTAAAAGATTCAGAATCAACATAATATAAACTATATTCATTCCCTAGTCACTATTTTATTTATTTACAGTATTCTTGTTGTGACCACATGCTGTCTAATGCCCATTCTTACTCATCTGCAGATGCAGTCTGTAAATTTTGTTCTATACTCATGTTAGCATGTTAAAAGCATTCACACTGCACACAGATCCAAATACCACTGACCGCAGACTGCAGAATGGGACGGGGCTGCTCATACAGTAGCAGATAGATTCCTATTTTAAAGAGAGCAAAGGATTTGATTTTCAGAACAGAGTAACTACGGTAATTGCTCATTGCCCACTGGGTGAGATGGGAAGTAATTCTGAAAATATAATTATAATTTATTCAAAAACATGTACTCCCTATTTACAGGCCCTACTGTTCATATTTAAAAACTTTTTAAATAACTTGCTGCTGAAAATTCAATAAAATCTATCAATAATTATAATATATAAATATACACAGACTTAAGCCATTTCAGGGGCAGTTTTAGTGTAACTAAATAACACAGCACGTTGTTTTCTTGTTGTTTTTAAGAAACAACAGTGATGTATTTTTTTTTTTTTTTAACAAACCTTTTAAACCGATTAGGTATTGAACGATCACTGGTTCGACGATAAATCATGATAAAACTCCCTATGGTAGTTATTATGGTTTAATATATTAGCATTACAGCTGTTTAGGAATGGTACAGTACGCATATCGGAACCGTTTGGTTCTCTGACAAATTCCAAATGGAAGTGATCTTCCCTATCCCCTTGGAGGGAGGTACTTCGGGCACATGCATGTCATCATGTAGTCTTTTACAATGCACTTGACAAAGGGAGCAATGTAATTTGCTCATTATCTTCAGCTGGGATGTTCACGTGACAACAACACGGCCTCTCTCAGCAGATGTCATAAAGGTCTTTATTGTTAGAATAACTGTTGCAAATAAACATTTATATTATTAAAATATGCTAATATCTAATGTTATCTAATATTTACTGTAGGTGTCCATCAGCGAATCTGCTTAGTGCTGACAGAAACTAGGTGTGTTTGACTTGAAACAGCGCTGCAGCCACCGATCGGTGTATGACAGCAAAGCAACGCGAGATCGATTATAATGAGCATATGGAACCATCAGCTGTCAAACGCTCTCTCAGTACTTTCATGTCATCATTCGCTACAGCGGTGCTTCAAGTCGCAAAAATCACTAAGCAAATTCGCTTAGTTATGTTAACAATAAACAGACATTTATGACATTAAAAAGTGACATCTGCTGACAGAGACTGTGTTGTTGTTGCATGAACATCTCAGCTTAAGATAATTAAATCGCTCCATTCGCCAAGGGCATTGTAAACGACTACATTATGACGTACATGTGCCTTAAGTCCCGCCCCCAAGATAGGGAAGATCACTTCCATTTGGAATTTGTCAGCGAATCGAATAATACCTATACGCATACCGAACCCAGACCATCCCTACAAGTACAATTGTATCCAATTATCACGTAGTCAGACCAATGTCGTCTGCAAATTATACAAGACCGTCGTCCCAGTCAAGACTGGTAATACCATGAACTTGATGTACCACTTTAGCCGCGTTCACCATTTGGAGCACAGCCATATTCAGCCAACAACATCTGTAGCTGCAGCACTGCACAAGCAGCAGACCACCACATAGAGGTACTCTGCATCAGTGCCTTATGATGATAAATCTAAACGGTACAAAGATCTAACGGAGGCAGTGGCATTATGTATACTTTTTAATTATTTGAGATTTCCATGGTTGGAGACATTTCTGTCTTAACTGAGAGGATTAGGATCAGAGGAAGGTTAAGTTTAAAATAAAAATGTTGAAATGTAATATATTTTTCTTCTGGTCCTTATTTTAATTGGGTCATAAAAAATATCAATAATTTATCGATATTGACCGATATGAAATACTGATATTGTGATAATGCCTAAATCTGGTATCGGTTTTGAATTTTTGGATTTGTAATATCAGTGTTTTAAGAATTGCACAAAGGACCGCCATTTCAGGACAGTGTCTAAGAGGAGACGAGCTCTACAAGAAGATATCCTTACTTGCTTTGCTTTAATTGATAAGCCTTCTTTAACACAACAACCATTAATGGACAAATGATATTTGAATGGCTGGTTTATGATTTTGACTCCTAATTAGGGGTGGAAGAAACAAGCGATGCATTGATGCAACGTGATTCTCTCTTCAACAATTCTGAATAGATTCTGAATATTTCATAATCTATTGTTTTTTTGCATATGGCAGTTTGTGCATGCTCGAAACGCACCGGGCTTCATTGCACAGAATTTCCGCTGAAACACGTGCACATTGCTTGACAGTGTGTGCTTTCATCCATCGCGTGTTACTTTAGATTTTTTTTTTATATTCCCTTTGGCATACATTGGTATTAGATGCACGAAACCTGGGCAGACAGACTTTGTCACTGACAGTCACGTGCGCTTCATGTTTGTTTGTCTTGAAGAGGCTGTGGTTAATCCCGTAAGACCTTTGTTCATTTTTGGATGAACAGTTAAAATGAATAAAAAAAGATGATTTTAAGATGTTTTTGTTGATATCAGAGAGCCATCTAACCCTCCGTAGAAAGCAATACAACTGAAGTGATCCCAGTTCCAGAAAGGTAGTAAAAACACAGGTAAAATAGTCTATGTCTATGAGTACATTTGTGCAATTAAAATATAAATATCATCATTTAACTCTACCATTCTTCTCCTGTGACTTCTGCCATTTTGGAGAGTATCACAACGTAAGCGTATTTGTAAACAACTGCAGATTATATACCTACATGAGCATGCTTTCCCCCAGATATAAACAAGGCTGATTACATCAAATACGGTAAAACTTGCATGCATGTTGCATTGTGATACTTTGTGATGCTTTGAATTATGTTGACATCATATTTTTCACAGTAAAATTGTTCTTGGATTGACACGAAAATCTTGTAATTTCAAATTAAAAGCATACAAGTAAAGTTTACTGTGTTTCAAAGTCAATACATTACTTCTGGGCTATGGTTAAAGCAAGGAAAAGTGAATTTAGAATAAGGGAACAAAGGAAGGAAAGAAAGGACATGAGATGTGGCCAGGTATGGTTTCCCATACTACGAATTTGTGTGCTGCGTTAAACCCATCCAAGTGCACACAGCAGTAAGAAGTCAACAACCATGCACACACACACACACAGAGCAGTGCTGCAGCGCCCAGGGAGCAGTTTGGGGGAAACGGTGCCTTGCTCAAGAGTCTCACAGTCGTGGTATTGAAAGTGGAGAAAGCGCTGGTTATTCACTCCTTCACTTCTATCCTATAGTATTATAAAATACATTGAGTCATTGTTTATATCTATTGCCTTTAACTGAATCACAATCCCAAAAAATGTGTTTTCAGCAACAATGACTTGAAATTAAAATGTTTGTCGTACATATCTGCAAACATGAAATCACAGTGAGCCAGTGCTACTGCGCCACATACTGTACACACCGCTCTGAAACTGCATGCGCGCTGTAAGAGGATTATACTGTATCTGCCAGTCAGCTCCAGCACAACACTCAGTCCCTTATTGCACTCAGCGCATCACGTATGGCATGTCCTACTCTTTATTTTCTCAATCTAAAGTGTTATTAACATAATACTGTGCTATGAAGATATATTTATATTAATAATACTCCCCTCTACTAAGACAAATATCTGTCCAAATATTTTGATACTCATCCTCATAGAGAACTATGAATGAAGCTTAATCAAGAGATCAGCTTTTGTTTGGTGAAAATGTAGAAGAATGCTCTTATTCAGTTTATCACCTCCTTTTTTAGGGGCCTACAGTCCTGTGATAGAGGACAGGATTTTCTTCTTTTCTTGATTACGTGGGAAGGGAGGAGAGGAGACAAGATGCCGAAACCTGTAAGTATATACTTTAACAGACTCTGAAGTGTTAATATATAGTTTACGTTCATGGATGCCAATTTTTGTTTCTGTTGGTGGGTGCCCTCCCTTGTTCAGCTGATGCAAAAAGGGGTAAATGAGGTTTTCTTAAAATAAAGTAAACATTTTCTGCCTTTCATGAAATTTCATTTTTACTTAATTTATTTAATGCTGAAAATGAATGAAGGTCATTATAATAAATAATGGCAATTCTGATGAGATTAAGAATATAGTCACGTTATGTCTTGACTTTTAACAGCTTTGCTGTGACAGATAAAGGCATTTTGACAAAGCTTTTCTGTAATCATTATATTTAAATCAAGCATTGAATTTGACATACTGTTTTTACTCATCCATCCACAACATAAAAGGGTGTTTTGCACTGACAGTAATTTGCAGCAACAGTGTGGCCAGTAGTCATTCTTTAGCAGGAAGCGTTGCCAATTTCCTGCAATTATGAGGGGCATTAACTGTTGATGATGCAACAAAATTGAGCTTTAGATTTTCACTGCAGTGAGTAGTGATGCAATGGTGTAATTGAACAGTTGGAGTGCAGAAAATTTGCTGCCTTACATTGCTGGATAGGATGGCCAAGTCGGAAAGCATTGACCAACAGTTCAAAAACTCTAGCAACTTTGATTTAATCACTGAAACTCCACTGTCCTGTAAAAGAAACTGGGTCACTATGAAGCCTGTATTTATAATGCATTATAAGGACATCCTTAATGTGTTATAATGCCTTATAAACAACTTTATAATATAGTACATCATCTTATAAATAATCATAACAACAGTTACAATACATTATAACAATTACCTACAGGTGCATCTCAATAAATTAGAATGTTGTGGAAAAGTTCATTTATTTCAGTAATTTAACTCAAATTGTGAAACTCGTGTATTAAATAAATTCAATGCAGACAGAATGAAGTAGTTTAAGTCTTTGGTTCTTTTTAATTGTGATGATTTAGGCTCACATTTAACAAAACCCCACCAATTCACTCTCTCAACAAATTAGAATTTGGTGACATGCCAATCAGCTAATCAACTCAAAACACCTCCAATGGGGAAGACTGCTGATCTGACAGTTGTCCAGAAGACAATCATTGACACCCTTCACAAGGAAGGAAAGACACCAACATTAATTGCCAAAGAAACTGGCTGTTCACTGAGTGCTGTATCCAAACATGTTAACATAAAATTGAGAGGAAGGAAAAAGTGTGGAAGAAAAAGATGCACAAACAACTGAGACAACCGCAGCCTTATGAGGATTGTCAAGCAAAAATTAATTCAAGAATTTGGATGAAATTCACAAGGAATGGACTCAGACTGGGGTCAAGGCATCAAGAGCCACCAAACACAGACGTGTCAAGGAATTTGGCTGCAGTTGTCGTATTTCTCTTGTTAAACCACTCAGTAAATGAACATACTTTCTAGAAGGCCAACAATTCACTAAACCTTTTTTTTTTGGTCTTCTGAAGTATCATAATTTGTTGAGAGTGAATTGGTGGGTTTTTGTTGTGAGTCTAAATCATTACAATTAAAATAACTAAAGACTTCAACTACTTCAGTCTGTGTGCATAAGATTTATTTAGTACACAAGTTTCACAATTTAAGTTGAGTTACTGAAATAAATGAACTTTTCCACAGCATTCTAATTTTATTGTGATGCACCTGAATTTCTCCTTGTAACTTTAAGTAGTATAATGCGTTATAACACCAGTTGAATTTATAATTTATTTATAATCATCATTAGTGTGATGAATCACGGAAGTTGTGTGGATCCATTTGCAAACCTCTTTATTAAGAGCGTGGTCAGACAGGCAAAGTTCGTAAACAGGCAGACAGATGTACACAAGGACAGGCAGAATCGAAGTCGTTAATCAGGCAGAAAAGTCGGGGCAGGCCGCAGAAATCAGTAGTCAATAAACAAACGGTAACCAGAGAAACAAACAGGAAATAACGCTCAGAAATTAACACCAACGGCAGTTAATACTTCGCGTCGAGCAAGTGTCCAGTCACTGCTTAAATAGGGCATGAAATGCCGAACACCTGTGGGAAATCGGCCCAGGTGTGTGGGTAAAAAGAGTCTGGAGGGGAAACTAAAACTCGGCCGATGGTTCCCGCTGCTGTGTTCCGGAGAGCACCACAGAGTCGCGGCTTGTGACAATTAGGGTATACGTAATGCACGCATAATGGCTAAAGGGGTCATCCGGTGCCACATGCACTTTTACTAAGCTGTTAGGACTGAAATGTGTGTTGGGAGTGTGTGTACACAACCACCCTACAATGATAAAGATCCACCAGTAGTTTTCTTTTAATTTAATACAAATAAGTTGCCCCTTCTGAAATCAAGCCATTCTCAAATGCATGTCGGTGTGGCAATAGTTGATTGACAGCAGCGTTTCACACAGACTGAACTGGTGTCAGTCCCGCTCTGAGTGAGCCGTCATCAGTCAGAGATGCAGAGACAAACAAGACTCCTAAGCGATTGAGGTGTTTTGTTGTTGAATGTATTAATGAACATAGCAGTAGTCATTTACCCCTGACATCTGAGTGACTGAAGACATGGAATATTAACGTTACGTTTGGTTCTGAAGGGAAACGCACCCTTGATCAACCAAAATGCGTTCAAGCGAATCATTCATGGTCCAGCCTCACCTACAGAAGCAGTGAGTATAATGTCTTTTAATGAATCTTTGCAAATCGCTTTTTTTAATAATGTGCTAATTAGCAAGTTTCACTATGAATAAGGCTAAAAAAGATCCCCTGAGAGTGCCTCGGAAAAGAGGGAGCGCGTGATCTCTGTGACGCCTAGATGTGCAAACAGACCCTCCCACCTCTGTAATAAACACGGAGATGTTAGTCCCGTCTCAAATGGTACATGAAGATCACAGACGTCAGGTGATAAGAATCGAAACTCACATGTAGTTTAGAAAACTAGTCCCGTCCAAATAGTGCTTAACTGTTGTCATGATTATTTATATGACATACCATATTAGAAAGTTGCATTATAATGTATTAAGAATGTCATTTATAATGCATTATAAATCCAGGCTTCATAAAGTGTTACCAGAAACGGTTCAGTTTCTTCCTGCAAAGCCCTGCATAATTTAAAATGTTAAAATCTTTTTTTTTTTACTTGGAATGTTTTTAAAGAACATTCGCTTTGGCATGTGTGGTTTAAATGGCTCATTGGCGTCTTTTGTATAGATATCAGAAAGAACCCAGCAAAAGAAACATGTGGATTGTTTATTTTTAATTGTAGCCTGGATCATAGCTAAGGCTAGATTAGGTGTCTGTTCTTCATACGTCGATTGATACATCCAAGATGAATTGACGCATCTAAGATGAGATCATAGTGCTAATTACAATGTGGCTAATTTGGTTCTTGGAGCACACCTTTTGTTGATGATTAGTTTGGCTGGATTGAGTCTAGGATTATTGCTTGTTGGTTTAAAAGGTTTAATAATAGAAACACTGATCACAACCCCTTTAAATGGTTAACTCAATTTTTTCCTCAAGCTGAGCAAGAGCTTTTATTAGAGGGTTAGGAATTTTCAAACTTTAATAAAAACACTTTCTTCACATTGCATGTAAATGATTTCAGAAGTCTTTCTCTGGAACTGACAGTTTTATTGGGATTATATTGTCAAAACACTGGCGTTTATATTGTTTGTTACATTAGAAAATCATAACAGTGGCTGATTCTGAGAGAAACCTTAAAGGAACATTTATTTGTATTTATACTACGTTTTGTAATGTGTTAATGTTATCAAATGCTTGAAAACTCTATAAGTCTTTATCAACAACTTACCTTTATAATCCGTTATCTGACTTATTTCCCCCTTTTAGTATATTGAACTTTAGCAATAGACAATACTTGCCTATGCTTAAAGTAAACAAACTGCATCCAGCCATATGTATCTGAAGAATGAAATGTAAACTTCATTTAGACCCCAGAGACACAGAAGTAATTTGTAATTTTACCTACATCTGTTTACTTAAGCTTATATAAATTTCATTAATTGGATACTCAGTAAAAACATTAGCTGGTCTTTGTCAACAGCTTGATGCAAACTTTCCAGATGAGCCTTACTCGAAAGCTCACATGCAACAGGAAACAACAGGGGAAATAAATTCATTATTCTTTTTTTGGTAAATGCAATTACACTAATATAATAAATATATTATTATATTATATTATAATATATGAATGAACTTTCACAGCACTACAAAAGCAAGCAAACAAGTGGACAGCTTTAACCTCTGCCTCCCTCTGTATACTGGTTATGTAACTCTTGACATTCTTGCCTGGTCTCCTAGTGAATCCACCGCTGTGACTAGAGCAGTGGGAGAGTGTGTTAGGGAGAAATGTATTATTCATGTTAGCAACAGGAAAGGTCCCGTCACTCTTCTAAACCTACAATCCTGCCCTGCATGGGGTGATTATGACCTAATAGACCTCCTAGAACGAGGCCCCACCAGCAGCCTTGTGTTTTTGTTTCCTCTGTTCCTTGTCGCCTATCAATGATGCAATATCTGCATTATCCTTGTTTTCCGTTTATGAATACTACGGCAACACGTGGATAAATGCGAAAGTGGTAGTTATTTACTGTGCATTTCCATATCATGGATCATGATTGCACTCTCCACAATCCCAAAAAATATAAATGTATACAAACTGAGGCAAGAAGATATTGGAACAGTCAACGAAATAAAATGAGAACAGATCTCAGGGTGGTGGTTCAGAGATGGAGAGAGAGTAATAGTCATGTGTAGGTGGTTAGGTGATAAAACAAATATAAATGAGCTTTTCATCCATGAGCATGATTTGTGAAAACGATATCTCCCAGTGTTCAAGGTTCCGTCATTGCGTCATGCCTCTTGTGGCGTAAACTTACATATTGTGCCTGTAAGATTTGTTGTATAAAATTATTTATTAGCTTTGACCCATTATATACTGCATTCCAGTATCAGAATCTGTCCACTTCTGTCTGGTTCGGCTGGGCTACCAAATCTTACATCAGAAAAGTGCAGCAGATCGCCCAGACTTCTGGGAGAATCATTGGCACAACCCTTCTCACTCTCTAGGAAATGTACGTATCCAAATTGATTTTACAAGCCTTTTTACTCAATCTGGACCCCTCACATCCAGATAGGGCTGTGGTTAAGCGATTATTTTTAAAACGATTATTCGGGCAATTATGTTATCGTATAGTCGACTATTCTAATGACTAATTTGATGATGTATCTAACTGTTAGACGGCGTTGAGCTTATTGGTTTAATCTTAAATCACTGCAGCGGCCAACTGTGTGATTGAATAGGCTTCAGTTAAGGGGAAAAAAGGAGTGGGTGTGATGTGTCGACTACTGGATTTGACGTTGATGTTTTTTAGAACCGATTGTCAGTGCAGAGCACTGAGGTACCAGAACAGCCAAGCACAAAGATTCTTTTTTTCAGGATATCCACTCATTTAACAGTTAAAAGTCCTCATTGTGCACTTATGTGCAATAGACAACAGTATTTATACTTAGATTTATTTGGCATAACATGCCTCTTATTGACAGTTGCAAGTTATATAATGAACCTGTATATACATATATTGTAAATTTTGTGTTAAAGAGTTGATTTTCTCAGGGTCCTTTTGTGAGATTAACTTTTATAGACAAACAGCAGCTGCTACTGTAAATGTGGCTGTGGTCACTTTAAGGCATAAGGCACAAGTATAATATGATACCCATCTGATTTTTATTTTATTTATTTTTTTGTGTCTGAAGACACAACATACCAATTTTCTGGATTCTCGTCAAAATGGTATTTTGACATAATTGTGTAGTCAACTCCTCAAAAGACTTAAATAAATGGCACAGAATAAGCCTTAAAAGCTTTCACATATTGTATGCATATATATAATATATGCATAGTGCGAATGGCTGTGCAATTTATTTGTGTTTTTAACTCGAAGTGAGCAAAATATAACTGTCTAAACCCAAAGCTGTGTGTGTTGTCTATCTGCAGATGGTCAAAGCGTATTTTGGACTTAAAGGCCACTTCAAGAAACTGCTCACAAAATCAGAATGTGCTGTGTGAAAGCTATTGTGCAACGGTTGCCCCATTGTAAAATCAAAAATCCACTGCAACTTTAAACATTTATGTAAGACAATTATATATTTTTGACCACGGGTTACAATGAAATTCAGGCCTGATCAATCCTGATTGCAGGATCACTTAAAATAATGGTACATTTTAAAAAGAAGGCTTTAAAAATATTAGAATCTGTGGTCTTGTTAGCAGATGCTAATTCCTGTGACGCAATCAGGATCTTTGAGCCCTCTTAATACATTCTAAAACAAGTTTCTTCAAACTCTCAATGGGGGCTCAGGTAGAATATTATAAACTGTGAAAGGATTAAAAGGTGTGTTTGAGTGTACTGGTCTTTTTCTTGAGGACCAGATGGTAAAGCTTTATGATTCCTTGATCTGTTTTTGTCTTTAAGACTGCAGACTTGCTCATAGACATTTAATCTCCCATGCCTGTTACAGGTTTAAATCTACATTGCCTGCATTGCCATTACTGTCTCAGTTGTAAAGCCACCATTTTATATATATATATAATGAATGGTGATGTGCTAAAATTGTGCTATTCGGATGTTCATTTAAGTTTTCTGTCTTTTTCCCATATCAATTCAAATGTCTATTTTGAATCATTGTGGTAAGAAACATGAGAAAATAACTATCAATCTGTTGTGGGAATATTAGTCATAAATCATAAACTTTTTACTGTTCGTTACTGGAAATATAATTACTGGTTCATATATGGGCAGCTGAATAAACAGAATAGCTGAATAAGCAGAAGATTTAACAGACTGCTTTCATTGATTCCACATGAATAATAAACAAATCTCTGACCGAAAATTGCTGTCGCATTCTATTTATGACGTACTGACACGTTCCAAATGGTTTTTAATTATCGCTTGATCGCGTCCAGTGTAGGCAGACTTAGGGCCAGGGTGTGCTTCACTTTCCTCATTCTTTTCCGTCTTGCGCGCAGGCCGCACAGCTTTCAAATTGTACTCAATTGCGGATTAGTGCGAATGGGCGACTTCGGCACATGCGCAATGCTACCTACTTGAGCGGCACTCTTTTAGTATTCTTCTCCCACGTATACCGTTGTACGCGGAAAAAATGCCTGCACGGATAGGGTGCACGGGTGTCCGCAAGATCCTCCTGATTACGAAAATGATGCAATATACATATATTGCAAAGTATATACATTGCAAATTGCATATACTATAACTTGCAAAGTATAGTATAGTATTTGGCCTTTGGTGCTTGCTGTAGACAAGTTTGTTTTGGTATTCGGCTCGACTCGTTTTCTGAAGCTTTTTTGAAAAATCGCTTAACCAGCTTTTAAAGGAATATTTGTTTTTATTTTATTATATTGTTTATACTTTTTGTCATTCACACACACTTCATAAAAATAGTTTAATTTCAAAAAGGTTATTACAAAATGCACCTACATTTTTGGAATGTTGTCGTTGAATAAAATACAATTTTTTCCAAATATATTTGATCACTGAGGATTTATTTTGAAAAGTCAAAAAATCTCGTCTCTTCTCATTCTCGTGAACCCAGTGTCTCGTCTTGTGGGTTAAGTGTCTCGTCACACCCCTAGTGTTCTTATAATAATTTTTCACGTTAATTAAGTTAATCTACAATAAAATACTAATCGACAAGAATGCTACTCATTCCCGAAACTTTGCTCTGTTTTGAAAGGGTCATGAATAATAATGTTGAGCTCTGCTCTGATTGGCTGTTTCACAGTTAGGCTCAAGGTTGAGCTCTTCTCTGATTGGCTGTTTCACATGGCAGCTATTTTCAATAGCTCACATAGCAGGAAAGAAACAGGGAGGAAAATGTATTTTCCAGTACGTTCTCTCGTAGTTAAATCCTTAGGCAATTATACTGTATATACACTGCTCAAAAAAACAAAGGGAACACTAAACAACACAATAAAAAATCAAACTGCCCACTTAGGAAGCAACCCTGATTTGACAATCAATTTCACATGGTGCTGTGCAAATGGAATAGACAACAGGTGGAAATTATAGGCAATTAGCAAGATGCTCCCAATAATGATGTGGTTCTGCAGGTGGTGACCATAGACTACTTCTCAGATCCTTTGCTTTCCGGCTGAGGTTTTGGTCACTTTTGAATGCTGGCGGTGCCTTCGATCTAGTGGTAGCATGAGACTGAGTCTACAACCCACACAAGTGGCTCAGGTAGTGC
>JAUMHP010000040.1:3315584-3327042 GCA_032361065.1 Enteromius trimaculatus | reverse complement strand
TTAAGATCAAATTCCTTTTGTGTTTTGTGTACATTGTGTTCAAAAGCTTCAACTTTCATGTTCAAATTCATGTCATTTTCTGCCATTATTAATAAAATACTGGTATACAGTATATCAAGGGACCAAGTCACCGCTTTAGTTGAGGGGCCACAAACATAATGAAGTCATGAGAAACTAATGCTTAGTTAGTGAGGAGTACTTTATTTGGATGGCAACAGAATTCACAAACTATGCTGTTATTGACCAATATTTGGGTCGGGACACCACTTTAGTTGAGGGGCCACACACATGAAGTCATGAGAAACTAATGCTTATGATTGCTTAGGAATTATGTTTGTGGATGTTCAGCCCAAGCTGTCTGACTGACATCATCAAAAAAGGAATGCCATTCCAAGAACAAAAGAGAAGGTTTTGGTTAAAGATGACAAAGACGTTTTTTTTTTTTTTTCAGTTAACTTAACTTGCATTGTTGTTTTTTGTTTGTTTTGTTTTTTTTCCACCCCAAGACTAGCAGTCTGTGCTAACAATCTAAATAAAGTCCATTTTGACATTCTGAGGACTTATACCTATATGGACGTATTCCATTAAGAGCACTAAGCTTGTGTAATCGTCAGTTGTGTCTAGGATATTAATAGACTGCAGCGCAAGTAAGGCCATGACCGTAAATTGCTGTACCTGTTTTAACAGTTGTTTGGAAAGGAGCATACATACATTTTCAAAACATTCATGATGTTATGTGATTGTGGGAACCTTTGATAAATCATGATCCAGTTCTGGAGATCAGTCAAATGCACTATGACAAGTTTCGGTTAGCCTAACACAGCATATATTGCAATGTTGTTGTTGTTATAGAAAGAATATAGAAAAAAGAAACCTGTTGCTTTTTTGTTTTTTAAAGAAACTAGTAAGATTAGTAGGGTACTGAAACTCTTTAATTAGCACTAGTACCGGTGCTAAATTATAAAAAAAAACGGAATATCGATAAGCTCCGACGTTAATGGTTCTGCTGTTGGTACCCACCGTTTCCCATGGTCATCAAACCGTGTACCTTATAGTTAAAAAATAAAAACAAAGCAAATTTATGTGTGCAATGAACACTGCATAACATCTGGCAGGACAGGATAGTTCACTTTTCTGAGGTGAGAGACTTATTTTATTTTTATTTTCTTGTAACCAGAAAATAATGATAGAATCAAGTGCAGTGACAATAAACTGTCTACATCTCATCTGACCACAGACACTGAATTGGGACAGCTCTTTTTTACTTAATCTGCGTCTGACAGGAGCGACAATGGCTTTCATGCACATCTTTTGAAATAAAAATCTTGTATAAGAAAACGTTTATAATTATGCATGCTAGCAAATAACCTTCCAAAATAACCACATAAATGTCACACAAGGTCTCTCCAAATTACTATGTTATAATAATTTAAATAATTTAATAAACACATTTTTGTTACATTAAAAATAGTCTACGTATAAATATTTAGTTTTTTTGTTTCTGCAGTAGCCTAAATACATTTTAAACCTTACAATGCCTTTACAGTACTGCATTTACATGCAGTAAACATTACATACATTACTTACTGTGCTTATTAAGAAATAAAGCAGATATAATAGAAAACAGAAAAAAATTAAAGCAGAGCTTACATAAAAATTCATTTGTAGTGATGAAAAATATTCACTTTATTTAGTGTTCCAAACGTGTATTACTTTTCTGTAAACACAGTTAACTAATTTATGTGAATGTGTTCTAATAAAACATAAACATTAGCCACAGCTGATTGTTTAGATAACTTTTCAGACCCCCTTGGTAACTTTTTTTCCAAAAAAGCAACTAGCGACAAATCTAGTGACTTCTTGGACAAACCTCAGGGAGTCTCTGGGACTGCCAGGCACGCGCAAGCTCTTGTTTTCCCAGTTCGTACACGCCCCTCGGTACAGCAGTGGTGAGTTCACTTACATGTGACAAAACCAACAATGAGGAGGTTGGAAAGAAAAAAAGTGCATTGTCTGTGGTGTGGAATTGGTTTGGGTATAGGAAAAGTGATACGAATGAGACGAACATGATTTGCAAGGTATGCAAGAGCACTGTTTTAGCAAGAGGTGGAAACTCGACATTCTAAACCGTTTAATGTTAAAAATGCTTAATGCTCATAAAACTGATGAGGAAAGCCCAAATTTATGTCAAACCTACATTGTAATAATCACTAACTACTGTCAAAAGAACAAGCCCGTATTCGTCAGATAAAGTGAATAATATCACGTTAAGCGTTTTCTCCCCATAGACGTCCAGTGTAAGGAAACGGCATAAAGTGGTTTAATGTACCTTAACACGACCAGGAGAAACCAAAATTCTGTCCAATTTTATTTATAATACAGACTTGCCACTGTCAGAACAGCAAGCTCTTATTCAGTTTATAATAATATCATGTTAAGCGTTTACCACCTTAGCCATTATAAGGAAACAGCTTAATGTAATATTATTCACTTTATTTGTTGAATATGGGCTCATTCTTTTGACAGTAGTTAGTGATTATTACAAGAAGCGTTTTAGAATGTCCCATGGAAACTGCTATACTGTTAGGCACTATGATATTACATGTTGTTTTGAGGAAAAAAAAAAACATTAAACTTTAAGTAAAAAAACAACCATACTGTTTACTGTAAGTATTGCTGCAATTCAGTTTAACAGTTTATTTGTGTTTGAAAATGCATAAATAAAAATTCAGATTCAAATTGCTATATTGTGAGAGATATTGTTATCGAGGTAGAAAATTGCTTCTACCGTGATTTTCGTTATATCGCCCACCCCCAAGCAGCATTTTGGATTAATAGTAGAGGTTTGATGGAATTGGCTGGAAGACCTGCCAAAAGAACATTCCAATAGTCAAGTCTGAACAGAACTTGAAGAGCAAAGAATTATGTTCCAAGACTTAGTATTCCTAATATTGTCAAGTCACTTTTATTTATATAGTGCTTTTAACAATACAGATTGTAGCACATTATCAAATAGGAAAACGGAGTGATGGTAATGTATAATGACTAGAATTAAACTATTTATTTATCAAATGCAGAGACGGTCTCTGTAATCAAGACGACGATAGTCACTGGAAATCAGGTGTCCGGTAAGCAAGCCAGATGCGACAGCGGCAAGGAACCAAAACCCCATCTATGAGAACCTTGGGAGAACCAGGCTTAGTTGGGGCCAGTTCTCCTCTGGCCGGATGCCCAGCACCTAATTTCCAGTTCAATTTTAAACACATGTCAGATTGTGCAAAGGACTTATAGTGTGTGTGTTTGTGTGCATCTGGTTCCACCGTTCTGTCAGCGGAGCTCATCTAGGTGTTCTTGTCTCCAATAAAGATCATCTCTTTGTGCTGGTATACCGTCTGATCCAGATCCAGATTGAGGAACAGAATAAGAGAGAGACAGACTTATATTAGCCTAGATGCCATTTGTTATGTGTAAGCCAGAGTAAAGAGATGTGTCTTTTATCTAGATTTAAAATGACAGAGTGTGCCTGCCTCCCGAACAGTATTAGGTAAATTGTTCCAGTATTGTATAAACAAATTGACAGGACTAGAAATTCAGCCTATCAATCACACCTACAAGGTTTCTGGATGGTTTTGAAGGGCTTATGGTTGATGAGCCTAACTGGAGGTTAAAATTGTACATTAACTCTTTCAATTCCACAAAATGTAAGGACGAAATATTGTGATTAAAAGCGAGAAAATGGCCAGCAACTTTGTTCAGTATTTAATGTGATATTCTAATGTATCTTGAACTTCTAGTGTTGTTACTCTGTACAGAATGTATATGTATTTAAAATTTTAATTTTTAATTTTTTGGGACTATTCTTGATTTTTATTATTCAAAATAAAGACCTGAAAGTTAGGGAGTGGAAATGGCAACTGAGCTATTGAGTGATCCTCTGCTGCCATTGTAGTTTCGTATTATTGTCATGTTTGGCACGTTTTTTTTTTTTTTTTTTTTTTTTTTTTTTTTTTGTTTGTTTGTTTGTTTGTTTGTTTTTTTATATTGTTTGTGTTTAAGAAAAAAGAAATGATGGCGATTGAGTGTCTCTATCACTATTTTTACCCATGATGCATTTCTATTCCTGAATGCTTGGTGAACAGTTTTCGAGAATTTTTTTATGTTTCCCATTTCAAACAGATAAGAGTTGCACTTGCATGCCTGAGAGGTGTTTTAAAGATGGCCGCTGAGTGAGGGACTTTGATATCACTTATCTGAAAATCTGAATTCAGCTTCTGAGGAATCAGATACAAATATATTATAATGGTGACAATAGTGGTCCTATTTTCCACCCATTATATCTTACTTTATATATCACTTTAGCTGTAACGTGACTGTCAACCAGAGAGTGAAATAGCTGGTGTAAATAGTGTGAGTGGGATATCAGCTCTTGTTCCTGCTGTGAATTATTCAGCTCCATTCAGCTGAACATGCAATTCACCTCCTAAACTCTGCTAAATGCTTCCGTTTGCTCAGGCCAATTTGAGCCTTCTATAGTAACACATTTTGATATTCTTTTAATTTAAGGAGATTTAAAAGATCACTTCTGCAGTTTACCTGTTTGTACAAATTTACATATACATACTTGTGATAAATGAAGTTTGACTTGCTTTGACATGCAACCTTTTAGTAGATGTGTAGAAATGATGTATAGTGCAATTATGTAACAAGTGTGTGAATGAAGTTGGCAATAAGTTTAGGTAACTAGATGATGAAGGGG
This sequence comes from Enteromius trimaculatus, assembly GCA_032361065.1. NCBI lineage: Eukaryota > Metazoa > Chordata > Actinopteri > Cypriniformes > Cyprinidae > Enteromius > Enteromius trimaculatus. The sequence continues at coordinate 3,322,286 of JAUMHP010000040.1, read as the reverse complement.
CACTTCTCTTTGGAGAAATTAATATGTTTTGAGGGTGGGTTTCCTTTTCCTAGGGTGGTGCTCGGTGCGGATGGAACAGAGAATAATGGAGCTGAAAGCTAAATGATGAGTTTGGGGGTGTGCGATATTGACAAAAAATAATCTCAATATTTTCTTGTTATCGATAATGATAATTAGATGATATTTTGCATGATCGCGTTATTGTGCTGGTATCTTAAGGGCTACCATGCACAGTTGACTCCTAAAGTTTTACATAATCTTTATATTCTGTGCAGTGGTCAGTTGTTTTACCAATAAGTTTGAATTGACTTCTACCTTTTTATGGGCATTTTATGGACATTTTTACCCCTATAAAGCCAATTTTTTGAAAACTATGCATTATTTTACAAATAGAACAAAACAGGCAGTGTGGGATCCAAAATGTAAGTTCACACAAGTCAAGACTTCACATATAGCTGTTTGGATGGTTTTTTCAAAATACTTGATGTCAAATCACACATCATTAAAACAATAATTACAATATTATCACAGACGATATATATATATTGCACACCCCTATGAGTTTGAATAGGAGATTTATGTCTGTGATCATTCACGATTAACCTTTGTATCAGAGGATTGCTGTTGGGAACTGGAAGGTATATGTGCATTACTAAAATATTACTGGAAATAAAGAATCAAGGGCTCACCATGGCTGTCAAATTATTGCTAACCATAGATCAAAAGATGACGCTCTTTTTGGCACAAAATGTTTGCTGCAAAAACATATTCTATGTGTGTTGGTAGAACATGGAAAACCAACAGCCTGCACGCAAACTTAAGCTCTGTTCATGTCGTAGGAAAACAATAACTTTCTTTTTTTTTTTTTTGCTCTCACATGAGGATATGCACATGTCTTCACCATTTGGGGCATCATGGGGCAGTCGTGGCCAAATGGATAGGGAGTTGGGCTTGTAGCCCAAAGGTCACGGGTTTGAGTCCAAGCTCCGGCAGGGATTGTGGGTGGGGTAAGTGATTAACTAGCACTCTCTCCACCTTCAATACCACGACTGAGGTGAGACCCTTGAGCAAGGCACCGTTCCCCCAACTGCTCCCTGGGCGCCGCAGTAATGGCTGCTCCACTGCTCCGGGTGTGTGTGTGTGGTTGTTCACTTCTCACTGCTGTGTGTGTGCACTTGGATGGGTTAAATGCAGAACACAAATTCCGAGTATGGGAAACCATACCTGGCCACATGTCACGTCCTTTCCTTTTCCTTTCCATTGTAGAGAACATTACGGTGTAAGTGTACACTTTGCTCTAGGTGTAAGCAGTCGCAGAAAATTCACATGCGCATGCTTTCACCCGGATGTAAACAAGGCTGACATTTCTACATTTCTGGATCTAGATGATTTCAGTTGTATTGATTGAAACAATTGTAGCAAAGAACTGAAAATTATCAAATAGGAGAACAGAGTGATGGTAATGTATAATGACGATATGAATTTATCAAATGCAGAGATGGTCTCTGTAATCAAAATGACGATAACACTAGAAATTGGGTGCCCCCAACTAAGCAAGCCTTCTGACAGAGAATGAATTTGCTTTTGTAATAAACATATTTTGCTTATCAAAAAAAATTTATCTACTCTTGAAGGACTTCGCTTTTGTTATTGATTCTATTGGGATGTCCGGAAGTTAAAGCCTGCAGTAACGTTTGTTTATGTTGTTGTCGTTTAAAAGCATTTATAGGTTTCACACTAATGTGGAAGAAAATGCTACCTTACAGTAGCTCTGACATTTTTTAGGGTTCATATCATTGTCTCTCTGCTGACACAGCTGTGCTGTGTCATTGTGTAGATGGATGGCTTCTTCTGGAAAAATCTTTTGGTGCAGGTCATCATAGTCTCTTTCTTTGAGTAATAGCATGGCGTACATGTCCATGATGCCACAAAACACCCTTAAATTGTCACACTACCATTATAGTACTTGGCGCTTGTTATGAGGTTCTTCTTATGAAGCAGCATTAATTTTGGGTTAGTGTGTCCATATGCGGATCATAAAGTAGTTTCTTGACACAATTTGGGAATCCCATTGTCTCTGGCAGGCACAGATAGTTCAATATGTAATAGGGATGTTGATTTTAACCGTTAACCAACCTATATGAAATTTGACCAATTAATACAATCAGTTAAACATAATTTTATGTATTTATTTTAGTATTTTACCTAATTTTTTTTTAAAGGTTTGCTGCATTGTTAAAATACGCCATGCATAGCCTATATAAAAATGTTTTGACAACAAAAAAGTAGCATTTTATTGGCAACATTCACACAGCAGCAGAATCCAGTTGTCAGTCCTGTAGGCAGGTTGCTTGGAGTCCTAATACAGGGAGTGACAACCGCGTTCTGTAACGGAACTCGCCTGTACATTTTCAATACTTGCAACTGCATTCTCGGAACACATGTGCTGTGTGAATGGAACAGGACTGGACAACTAGAGTCTGTCACAGCATACACTGCTAAAGAGAGCTGATGTGCTGCACTAACATGCATCTACCGGGTTTGGGTAACTTATAATGATGGAGAAATTAGCTGCATGTCATCTGAAAGTTATATTAGATCTTGTCTCTTTTCCACTGGAGCTGTTCTTATCAGTTTTGTGTTCTGTGTGTGATTCAAATGTTCCACTCTCCGCCCAAATTTATAAGATGCTGTCGGTTAATGAAGATTTGATGAAAGCACCTCGATTGGACTCCTGTCATGTCAGAAAGTGATACGGGCTTGATTCCCATTCCACGTTCATACAGAACTAACTTTCTTTCTTTTGTTGTCTTGATTTATTATTTAGGTAAAATAAAACACATGCAAACAGAAAAAAAAACACATGCAAACAGAAGAAAACAAGTGCAAACAGAAAAAAACGACAACAGATTATGAAAACCTCTTCATCAGTTTGACAACACAGGCACTGCAAATTCTCACAATGCAACCAAACACAGAAACAGACTGTATGTGATCAGGTTGTTAAAATAAGCACAAAAAACTCACCTTTTAGTTCAGCGACAACACCACTGAACAAATAATCAGGTCCCAGATGGGTTTGTCACTTTTTGAGGTCCCCCTGAAACATTTATGTTGCGTTCGTGTTTTTGCAGTGCCTCTCTGTGTTTGGTTGCGTTGTGTTTCAGTTGCATGTGTTTTTTTTTCTGTTTGCATATGTTTTCTTAAGTTTGCAGCGCGTTGATCTTCGGCCACCATATATTTATCCTTTATAATGTTTTTTTCTCTGATTGCTGAAGGGGTATTATATGAAATGAATATGATCATGTGAATCTTCGTCTTCTGTTGTTTGCTAGTTTTTGCGCATGTACAGTGAATCCGCAGAAAACAAATATTACTATTTTTAATGGGTCACAGGCTCTTATTGTTTCAATTTGATTGATATTTTAATTTAAAATAATGTTGTCGGTTAATAATTGGTGAATGAGTGTCGGTTGTAAGTTACGAGAAATAACCGAAATGAACATTCCTATTATGTAAAATTGACAGCTAGTGGTTGAAATGGGTACTGAAAAAACAAGGCCATTCCACCTTGGAACACTCATTTCAGAGTACACTTACTGGCTTTTGCATTATTAGCAGAGAAACAGCTTCAGTATGTAAACAAAACATGAAAGCATTACGCTGTGTTTTCCGACAACTGGAAGTGGGCATGATCATACAGATTAAAGGTGTAGTATGTAATACTGGCAGGTAGTGATAGAAAGTTTTTCAGACATTTTAGAGTAGAATTACTGGTTATAGCATTATTTTTCAGAGAAATAGCTATGTAAACACAACTGTTTTCCTAAATATCCACAAACATTATTTTTTGGCTTTAGAAGAGTCAAAATTACCTTTTTAGCACCTTTTTAAATAAAGATTTGTTTGCCACTATTATTTTGTTTCATACTGTGAGTAATGGAGCTATTGTAAGAGAACTGGAGATTCAAGCATTTCCTCTCTGGTATAGCTAGCCGTAGGCATGCCGTGTTCTAAATAAATGCTAACCCATATGTAATAAAGCCAGTCCTTTTTGCATGAAATGCGTAGCAAGGCGTTAAGGAACGCTGTCTTTATTAATGGTATATGTGATGCATCCTAGAGCTTTCATTAGAAATTAATGACAGTAGGGATGAGAGGGGAGAAAGGAAGGCCAAGCTGCGGTATATGGCAGACAGAGCTACTGAAAACTCTGCTGTAACTCTATCCCAGCAGGACGGCTCATTGGATCACCTTTCTCTTGTGTGCATGGTTTGTATGAGGTGGAGAGAAAGATAGATCCTAACATTTATTGTAGGCACAACTGATCAGAGAAAATGATATTTAAAGAAAAAATACTGTTGATACAATATGACAAACCATGAGAAGTGTGAACTGGGACTGCCTAATCTAAGAAAAAAATACATGCCAGTGACATGGCTTATTGTGGTGGTAATAAATGTGTATGTATAGTTCATTCTTTTAAGATCCTGAAATCTGATTGTTGAGTCTTCCAGGAGTTTTTATGAATATCAGTATACTAATAAATCTTAATTGTTCAGTAATCAGTGAAAAAAGAAAATGAACAATCCAGTTATGTATAATATATATTTATTTTTTTTATTCTTATGTACAGATTAATGTGCGGGTGACTACTATGGATGCAGAGCTGGAATTTGCCATCCAACCCAACACCACTGGCAAACAGCTCTTTGATCAGGTAAATGTTTACATTTACATTCCACTGTTTTTTATTTTGATACTAATTTGCCAGCCAGGACCTTACTTTGTGTTCCTCCTTGCTTCACAGCACGCACTTAACTAAACTGCGGTTGAATAATGACACAATGCCCTGCTACAGAAATTAGAAATATTATTAATAAAGAAGACTTAACATGACTGAGGGTCATTTTAAGGGTCCCTTCAGACCTTTTTTTTTTGTTTTTAAAGTTTCCTGACCTTGACTGATATAAAAAGGACTTTCCTTCTATATGCATGCTGAATGACTTTTGTCTTTTTAAGCAGTCTTGCATGTTAATTCTTTAAATCGTTGTTTCTTTTGTTTATTTTACTTCTTGAAGAGCTTATATATATATATATATATATATGTATATGTGTGTGTGTGTATATATATATATATATACAGTATATATATATATATATATATATATATATGTATATGTATATATTAGTGGTGGGCCATTATCGACGTTAACGTGAGACTCTAATCGCACAATAAAAAAAATATTTGTACCAAGCCCATGTTTAATTTTGATAATTAAAGCATATGTAATATCGAGTGCAGAAATGAACGCGAGTAATCTTACTTGAAACTGATATTACAATAGCCAGTATTAACAGTTTGCATGATCTGGCTCTTTATTTGTATTTATTTATTTATTTTATATATCAAAATATATTAAACGTGCGTTTGGTAAGAGGATCTATGGCATATTGCGTTGGCCAAATCACACAAGGAGACGCGTTGTGAAAAATTATATCACAGACATCGCATTCAGACTCTAGAATTATCACAGAGGTTGTGAGAGAAAAACACAGACATGGCAGATTCGGGAGGGATTAAAATCACCAAGTACGTCTGTGAAACAAAACATTGTCTAACGACTCCTTGTAAAACTAGTCCCGTCCGAATAGGGCTTTACTTTTAGTCATGATTTAGGTAGCACACACATTCTGAATGCCTTTGGCAGAATTTCAAAATTAATCTTGTGGAATGATTTTAGACTCAAAATGCACACACAATAGATGCACACACAATTAAACATGCGCTACATACATTTAATGCATGCGTCTTATTACAAACACACAAATACCTTTCCGTTTGAGTATGTGTACATTCAGGATTGAATGCTTGTACAGCGATTTGTACAAATAAAGACATGTTTGCGAATAGAAATGGTCTGTTCTACATTAATATATCATAAATTGCGCATGCAAAAAGGAACCTGTGCATTTGTGAATCAAGTGACACGCGTTAATTTATTAACGTTTTGTTCAAGCCGATCTTGTTCGGTTCATTTGGATTTTGAGACTATATTTTCGCATTTTTACAGTTTTTTACAACACACACACAACTACCTACACACAAGAATCACTGCAATCCATTAATGTGTGAATGATTTGGAAAAATTAGCAAATGTGCGTTTCTACACTGAAACAAATGATGTTTAACTGGGGTCTGCAGAATTATGAATTACATTAATGTGCTGGGTTCAAAGTCATTTTGTGAGTATAAATGTTATTTTTATCTATTAAAATGTCATCGTTTGCGCGTGCGAAAGGGAATCCATGCGTGCATTTATTGATTCCTTGCTCGAGTTAATCCTGTTCGTTTCATATGGATTTTGAGACTAATTTTCTGCGGTTTTAGCGTTGACGAAACACACGCATGCGTTCTCTGAAAGACAAGACAGGCAATCTAGATTATAAAAATTAATCTATGGCCACCCCTAATATATATACACAGTGAGGTCAATCTATTTGATCACCCTGTAATTTTGCAAGTTCTCTTACTTAGAAATGATGAAGGGGTCTACAATTTTCAGCATAGGTGCATTTCCACCGTGAGAGACAGAATCTAAAAAGAAAAATCCGGAAATCACGTTTTATTTGGGAATTACTGTGTCAAATAAGTATTTGATCACTTGCTTATCAGCCAGATTTCTGACCCTCAAAGACCTG
>JAUMHP010000040.1:3289705-3306565 GCA_032361065.1 Enteromius trimaculatus | reverse complement strand
CGACAATTTAAACTTTCAATAAGTCATCCGTTTGTTTAGATTGTGTTAAACAAGTGTAATTTAATCACAATAAACAAAGTTTTCTTCCTGAGGTGCTTACACTTAAAATGAGCTGCGTCTCCACTTTCCGCAATTTTTTTAATATGACGCCTCGCATGCTGTATATACACACAGACACATACACACACTGCTCAAAAAAATAAAGGGAACACTAATATAACACATCCTAGATCTGAATTTAATATTCTTATTGAATACTATGTTCTTTACATAGTTGAATGTGCTGATAACAATGTAAATCAAATGTATTAACCCATGGAGGTCTGGATTTGGAGTCATAACTCAAAATTGAAGTGGAAAAACACACTAAAGGCTGATCCAGCTTTGATGCAACGTCCTTTAAACAAGTCAAAATGAGGCTCAGTAGTGTGTGTGGCTTGCTAATTGTATATAATTTGTACCTGTTGTCTATTCAATTTGCATGTGAAATTGATTATCAATCAGTGTTGCTTCCTAAGTGGGCAGTTTGATTTCACAGAAGTGTGATTGACTTGGAGTTACATTGACATTGTGTTGTTTAGTGTTCCCTTAAATTTTTTGAGGAGTGTATATAATATAATCTCATTGGTATTGTGTAGTTTAATTCAGAAATGATAAATGTGATGCTAAAAAAAAGTATTTTTTCAGTATTTTTTTCATTTTTGTTGATTTGTTGAATAAGATTTATTTGTTCATTGTCATCTTGCAGGTGGTAAAGACAGTAGGTCTGCGAGAGGTCTGGTTTTTTGGTTTGCAGTACGTAGACAGTAAAGGCTACACAACGTGGCTGAAGCTGAATAAAAAGGTAAGGCTTTCCCTCCCACTTTCCATGTCTCTTGCTAGTACTACTGTTTTTATTAAGCCACAATTCCATCTCAGGTGTGACGTTTTAACTGGCTTTCTTTTCAACAGCAGCAAAAAAACAGGGGGTAAAAATAAGACTGTGATGAAAGATGTCCTACTGTAAAAGCCTGCTCTTTTCTATAAACAACAAAAACAAGTTGGGTTAGTTCACCCCAAAATTAAAAATTCTATAAATTACCTGTCTCATCCCAAACTTCAGCCTTCATTCATCATCAGAATACACATTTTCAAGTCAGTAAGGTAGTTAGGACATTGTTAATTTGACCTTGATTTTATGAAGCTTCAGGGATACTTTTTGTGTGCAAAGAATTTCGTCTCTTCCGTGATTTAGCTTGTGTGTGCAGCACCAAACGCACATGCCTGTGGTACTCTCAAGAATGCATGTCAAATTAGTTGCTTGGATACTTGATTCAGGTTTTATATGGCATTCCAGTAGCTCAAACAGTATAGTGTGGCCCCAGCAATGCCATAGACATGGGTTCATAACTCATTTGTCAGCAAATGCACAAACTCAAATGTAAACCTTGCATACAGTGTTTCTGTGAAAATTCGGCAGGTGACTCAGCAGGATGTTAGAAAGGAAAACCCTCTGCAGTTCAAGTTCCGGGCAAAGTTTTTTCCAGAAGATGTTTCTGAAGAACTGATCCAAGAGATAACACAACGTCTCTTCTTCTTACAGGTACTGGGGAACCTAGCCTCCACACACTTGCCATAAAATTGAATTTATCTAGATTAGAAAATGACTGATATTTTGTGTAAGGATGGATGTTGAGTAATTTCAGTGGTGCTGAACCAACAGTGGGTCTCATTCACTAAACATGCGTAAATCATAATTCTTCAAAAACTTTAGTACTAAAATGTATTCTACATGTACAGTGATCGTAGTAGTGTCTCACCTTGTGTTTGGAGGCACTGCACACTTGATACTGCTTGAACAAATTGTGGTGTGTGGAGAGAGCATGTCTTTAGAGAATGCACCGATATGTTTACAGAGAGTGACGAATGGCTGTTTAGTTTGATGCCAGTGAGTATACTTTTAAAAAGTTTTTATTTTTATTTTTATTTTTTTTCTGGCTTCCACCTCTGACAGCAAAAGCTCACATTCATTATTATTGAAGTTCTTTTTATTTTATTTCAGTCCCATAATTGTCTTTCTCTGGAGTGCCACTTTGCGGAAAGCCCTTATTTGGAGCTGGTTTGGCCGTGTTTTATGCAAATTACAAACCTTGTGCATGTGGGCACTCATTTAGAAGACATCATCAACAGAATAACGAGTTTAAGAAAAAGCTTGTGTGCATACGCATGTGTTGTGAATTAGGCGGAAGGCTTTCGCGTGTTCAAATGTGTGTCTAAATATGAAAACTTTATGCAATTATTAGGGAATGAGACCCTTTATTGCAATTAAAAACACAATTTTAGTGTGCAAGTGTATATATGGAAGTAAAATGAAGATATGTATATATTTTAAACAAGCAAAAAAGCGTGTTGAAAATGCATTGCATAGACAATACAGAGGGTGTTTGTGTTGTATTTGTGCATATGAATGTAATCAATACATGATACCTGCCGGTTTTAACCCCCTGGATCCTATTTCCAACCCTAAACCTACCCATCTCCACCCCCTCGATCAAATTGTTCTATTTGCTCTTTTACATATTGCTGTTACAAAGGTAGTTATATAGTTCCTGTTACATAAGTACTTACACATACCATTCTTAGGGTCGTTACATGTCTGTAGTTACAGTAGTATCTAGAGCTGTAATATTTCTGTATGTACTAATGTGCACTTGCACTGTGAGTACATACTACAGTATGTACACATTTAGTAAGTACACAGGTACTAGGGCCACTTAATGTAAAGTGAGACCGAATGATCAGTTCTAGATGTTAAATCGGAATTAAACTTTTTGTGCTGTCTAGGTGAAGGAAGCCATTTTGAATGATGAGATTTACTGCCCTCCGGAGACAGCAGTCCTACTGGCATCTTACTCCGTTCAGGCCAAGTACGCTGACTACAACAGAGACATTCACAAGCCCGGTTACCTCACCAATGACAGGCTGCTACCACAGAGGTGAGTCTGTTTTCTCAATACAATAGAAAACGTTGAAGTAAAAGAAGTTGAATGATTTTAAAGGGGTCATACGGTGACACATGCACTTTTTCAAGCTGTTAGGACTGAAATGTGTGTTGGGAGCGTGTGTTCACAACCATCCTACGATGACAAAGATCCACAAGTATTTTTATTAAATTAAAAGAAGAATAAGTTGCCCCTTCTGAAATCACACCGACAGAGGCCACTCCCACAATAGATGATTTACAGCGGCGTGTCACACAGACTGAACTGGTGTCTTACCTCAGACCCGCCCTGAGTGAGCCTTCATCAGTCCGAGATGCAGAGACAAGCAAAACTCCTAAGATTGAGGTGTTTTGTTGTTGAATGTATTAATGAACATAGCAGTAGTAATTTACTCTCAACATCTGAGTGACTGATGATGCAGAGGAGTGACGTTGCGTTTGGTTCTGAAGGGAAACGTGCCTTTTGATCAACCGAAATGTGTTTATGATCGCTCAAATCATTCATGATCCAACCCTAACCTACAGAAGCAGTAAGTATGTCTTTTAATGAATCTTTGCAAATCGCCTTTCCTTATAATGTGCTAATTAGCAAGTTTCACTATGAATATGGCTAAAAAAAGATCCTCTGAGCAAGAGCAAGAGTAAAGAAGGGCGGAGTCGGCAGAGCTCGTGAAGATTTAAAGGGGAAGTACACAGAACAGAGTGATCTCCAAAGCGCTGTTTATGACAGGGTAAAATTAGCTTTTTTTTACACTATCTTTGAGAAATTTTAAAGCAATCTATATTACTTTCCATTAAGGTCCTAAAGAATCATATTAGCTTGTGGAAAATTGCTTTTGTATGACCCCTTTAAGAGATTGGATACTTTTTTCAGTATATCATTGATTTTTGCAAGTCTAATTTGGTGGTATGATATATCTCTGCTAAGATTTATTATAGATTTGTAGTATAAAGAATAAAATAAATACTGCATAAATATAAGGTACTTTCAGATTTAGAAGAAGAGGATATCAGGGTGGACTTTTTCTTTTTTTTTTTTTTTTATTACTTCTGTTACTCATACTTCAGTACACAGGTTAAAATAGAACCCAGTGCGTCATTGCAAGCTATAATTAAATGTCCCTGTGCCTTGGCAAGCCTTTAATGGCCTCTTGTTGAATCATCTTGCAAAGCACTGTTTTACAGACAGTTGAAACAGTGGAATATGATAAGGATTGGTCAAGATACTTGACTAGTTCATTATGAAATATGAGTAGTTTCTGATGATCAGAATTGAGTATTACATGAAGCCGTGTAATAAAGCATGTCAAAATTCACAAAACACAAGCATGTCAGTTACATCAAAAACACAAAATAATGATCTTTACAATAGTGTCATATGAAGTGAGATTAATCCATAGTGTATTATATCTACGCAAAAGATTGAGGCTTTTAACAGTTTTAAATTTTAGTTGTGTGAAGAACAAAAAATTCATAGGCTTTTCTACTTAATTCGCAAGATAGATTTTTTTTATGTAAAACCAAGACCTTTATTTCCAAATCAAGTATAACATGCTGACTGTCATAACTGAATGAGACAGAGATTTGAATGCTAAATGGAGAATGACTGACAGCTGTAGTGGAATGACGAATTTTCGTGAACTTTTATTTATTAGCTTAAATATCCAAACCTCACATTAAACTGTCAAATGGCTTCAGAAGAATAAAGTGCGTGAAATCTTTATGGTGCTTTATATATTGTTTTATGCCTGTTGTTGGGTTTAATAATAACAAAAACTAGCATGCACAATAATCAGAGCACAGAGATGGAAACAATGAGGCATGGTGCTTGAAACAAATAAATACATCCAAAAATATTATATTAATTATATTAATTTGGGAATCAGAATACATTTACCTGGGAGTATAAAAAAAAAAAATCTAACCCTACACAAAGAAACCAATGCACATTGTAAGACTTCAAGTTCAAGTCATAATTTTTAGGTCTCTGGTTTTTACACAGCAATGATGATTATGATAATAATAACTGATTCATTGTGTGCTGTTTGTTGTGAATATTATTATGTAGAGTTTTGGAGCAACATAAACTGACCAAAGAACAGTGGGAGGACAGAATACAGACATGGCACGAGGAACACAGGGGTATGCTAAGGTAAGTAAGGCATGACACAAAAACATACACGGAGCACACATAGACTGTAATGCGAGATCAGGGGCAGTGGTGTTTTGAGTCCCCAGTTACACACACAGTCAACTTCACAATGCTTAATAGCAGCATTTTTTATTCCCAGCATGATTGTATGTTTACAGAGAGGATTCTATGATGGAGTATTTGAAGATCGCTCAGGATCTGGAGATGTATGGAGTGAATTACTTTGAGATCAAAAATAAGAAGGGAACCGAGCTCTGGTTGGGAGTGGATGCTCTTGGTCTTAATATTTATGAACATGAAGACAAGTAAGTCTTAGACCAAAATGTCTCCCACATGCTTTATTTATAAACTGTGCTTAAAAAGAAAAAAAACTTTCCTTCAAACTTTGGTAATTCTGACTAAATAGTCAGTCCTGTTACTGTTAATTGTAAAGGTTAAATAAAACGGGCTGGAAGACCTGCCAAGAGAGCTTTGCAATAATACAGCCTGGACAGAACAAAAGCCTGAAAAAGAAGTTGTGATGCATGTTCTGAAAAAAAGGGCCTGGTCTTTTTGAAAAATGTTATTAAAATACATTTTCAACCTTGTTCTTCTCTTTTTTGTGTATGTTTTTGGAAAAAAAGGCTTCTTACAAAAAGCGCAAAAACCGTAATATTGTAAAGTATTTTTCCAGTTCCAAAATAATTGTTATAAATAGTAACAGGTCTGACTATATAGTCAGTATTACATGGCCATTTAAAGGTTTAGGTTGTTAGCAAAGACACTGGAGTTTTAGAAAAGTTTGATTGCCAATTCCAGTACATTTCTTGTAAGAATTTATAAAAGCGGTAGTTCCTTTAAAAAAATATCAAAATCGTTGATATCAAAATCCCAAAAAAAAATTTCAAACCCATAAAATGCTACTTACATTTTTATAATTCCAGAGCTGTACAATGCATGATATGTGGTAAATACATGTCTCTTTTGAGTACTATTTGTATTATTAGAATTAACCTCTGCCTCCTGCTTTAGCACCCATCCGTTCCCTGCCTTATAGGGCAGACATTAGGATAGAGTGAGTCACACAGCATGTGTTGCTTTGGCTTTTTGCCCCCTTGGTGGAGGGAAATATAGCCTCGATTCCTGTGAACAGTGTGGGACCATGTCATAATCAGGAAATTATGTTGTTGTGGGCTCATACTGCCCATGCCTAGGTCAATGGTTGCGAGTCAACTCCACATAAATTACTTTACTTTCATATTTGATTCTAATAGGTCTGTTGATTTGATTGTCTGTCTAAAAATGGACTAAGTGTTTTCCTCTGCTGCCCACTGCTGGCTGTTTTTGGCATGATTTGACATTTATATGTACATTTAGACAAAAGCAACTGTCATAACATGATGACAATGGAAGCAATCGAAATCAACAAAAGAGCAATGATAAGCAAGTGCTATAACAAGTCATAGTTAGCGTCACATAGTGCATGTAACAAGGAATTTTTAAGTTGTATAAGAAATAAAAGGAAAACTAATAGAAAAATAGAGCAAGCTTTAGAGACCATTTTAAATTTTATGATAAAAAAAAGGAATAGATAGATAAAATAGAAAAACAATAGAGAATCTTGTGTTCGTTCATTTTTGTTTTCCTGTTTGTTTTTGTTTTTTAACAAGCAGTTAAGTGCCATTTTTCTTTTAAGAGTAGTATTAGAATACAGATTGTTTTTAGCTGATTCTTGAAGATGGCTAAAGATTTAGCTGCTTGGATTGATGTGAGCAGGCTATTCCACCAGGAGAGAGCATTTTATTTAAAAGTCTGTAAAAGTGATTTTGTGCCTCTTTGGGATGGTACAGTAAAGCATTGTTCACTTGCAGAATGCAAGCGTCTAGAGGCCACATAGGTCTGAATAAATAAATTTAGGTAAAGAGGTGCAGAGCCAGAGTTGGTTTTGTGGGCAAACATAAATGCCTTGAATTTTATGTGAACAGTTATTGGTAGCCACCCCAAAATAAATGTTTTGTCATAATCAAACAAAAAGTATTCTTGTCGCTTCATAACGTTACCGTTTAACCAGTGATGACAGGTGGAATATTCTAAGGATATGCTTTCAATATACTTTCTACTACTGATACACTATTGATATACTTTCATATGTATATACTTGGTCAATGGGACATCTAAATATATCTTAAATTGTGTTCTGAGAATGAATTAAGCTTTTACGGGTTTGGAACAACAAGAGGTGTGACGTGCATTCATTTTGGCTCATAAAAAATTTAACTTGCTGCCATGTTCTGGGTTAATTGTAAAGGTTAAATAAAACGGGCTGGAAGACCTGCCAAGAGAGCATTGCAATAATACAGCCTGGACAGAACAAAACCCTGAAAAAGGAGTTGTGATGCATGTTCTGAAAAAAAGGCCCTGGTCTTTTTGAAAAATGTTATTAAAATGTACATACATTTTCAAACTTGTTCTTCTCTCTCTTGTTTTTCTTTAAGGCTAACACCAAAGATTGGGTTCCCATGGAGTGAGATCCGAAACATTTCTTTCAATGATAAGAAGTTTGTAATCAAGCCCATTGATAAAAAAGCACCCGTAAGTAGTATTATTTATGATTATTATGTCAGTTTCAACTAAAGCAGTTAAGCACAATTTGGACAGTGTTTACATGCACATACTTTTGTGGTAAGATCCACACAATAAGGGTAAGGTTATTTCGCCTATCCCTTACAGTTTTTTCCTTTTCAGCAAATTTTTCTTCTGCAGTGATATAAAAGCACAATTGTATTTGGTTCTAAAAATAGTTTTTGGCATAAGCATGAATTTATTCTATAAAATATAAATGTCCTCAAATGTCCTCGGATTTCATGTCAGCCCTGTTATTCTCATTAAAAGAAAAAAAGTCCAAATTTTGACACAATTAAAGTGAAAAGAGGAAATAAATGCTGCTTGTATATGTGAAAACTACAGCATAATTCTAATTAAACTGTAGTATCGAGTAACACTTGTGTCAGTAATAGGGTTGACATTTTTTTTTTATTATGCAATAAACGTCCAATACAGCAAACAAACATTAACAAAAATACAATGAGGGTTACATTCATTCAAAGCATATTATAATAGCTTATAGAATTTACACCATGAAAGAGTCTTACATGCAATAGAATTACTAGAATTTCTTAGAGAGGACACATACATATCAAAATCTTTCCAGAAAATAAAAAAGTAAGGGATTTTCTTTGAAAATTTATATTTATGAATGTAAAATTTTGCAAGGAATAACAGTAAATGAATAATAAATTTACAATGAGAAGGGTCAAAATTCAAAGTGAAACCAAAAAATTAGGCCTGCAGCAACGCGTTGATGACGTAGAGAATTCAATTTTAAAAAAACGTTGACGTCAAATCCAGTAGTCGACAAATCATGCCCACTCTTTTTTTCCCCTTAACTGAAGCCTATTCAATCACACCATTGGCCGCTGCAGTGATAGCCGGCAGACGAGCTTATAATAAGTGAATAAGTTATAGCTCATATCCTGAATACACTGTTTGAATGCACCTCGGTCAATACAGCGAATACACAGACACATAGAGCTTAAGTTCTCGGGTTGGGGTTACATTGGCCAACACAGAGCGAGAAAAAACCTTTAAACTTGAGTTATTGCTACTGTAAAAGAGTTTTGTTTAACAAAACCATTTTGTATAACACTGCTGTTATTTTGTTTTAAGCAGAAGATGTTTGGCTTTGGATAATTTTGTATAATAATCTATTTAATCTTTAGGGGCAATTAGTGATTTTATGTTTTTTTTAATTTTTTTATCATGCAACAAAAAAATAAAAGCTAGATAAATCATCTAGTCATTGGAATAGTCGACTATACGATAAAGTAATCGCCCGAATAATCGTTTAAAAAATAATCACTTACCCCCTGCCCTACTAAAAATACATTTTTGGGGGTTATACAGAAGTTTGGATCTAAGTATTTTCTAACAAAATTAGAAAAATCAAAACAAAACACTTTACAATATACACATTCCCAAAATACATGATTGATTGTTTCTTCAAACTGATGACAAAAAGAGCAATTGGAGGAAATATTATTAAATTTAGCAATTTTGAAATTTATCTGATGGCAATTAATATTGATAATTTTAATAGAGACTTCAACAACTTTATTAGATAAAAGGAATTTTTATAGACGAAGCCAGAACTCTTCCCATTCTATGTCATCAAATATGTTATTCCAAAAAACTCACAAATGAAGGTAAAGAAATCTGAGACCTATTAATAATTACACAAATTTCTTTGTTTGACATGGTATTGAAAATCTTTGATCAACAAATAAGTTATTGTTGTCAAAAGAAGGAGAGATTAAGTAACCTTTTGGGCCAGACATGACTAAAGCTAGAACACAATCTGGGATTGCACCAAAAACTATGGCATATTATCTTGGAGGGACAGGAAAAGAAAATTCCTTAAAAGTCCTAAAAGGACACCACGTTCATCTAAGAGTTGACTTACTAAAAATATATTTTTATCAAACCAATTTTGAAAAAAAAAAGATTTGTTTTTTTATCTAATATTTTTAATGTTCCAAGTAAAATGATTACAAGGAGAAAAATTATAATTATATATAAGTGACCAACTAATTAAAGCCTGTTCATGGAAATTAGACAAAGTTAAAGGTATTTTAGAAATGTCAAAATTACTGCGCAGCAAAAAATGCAAACCACCAGCTAAATTAAATATATGATTTGGAATAAAATTCCAAGTAAAAATACCAAAACATGAAAATAATAAATTACATAACCTGAGATGACACAATACAATTTCTTGTCTTTTAAATACTTCTTCATTAAATGAATATATATAAAAAAATTGTTCATTAAACTTATTTTATTTAGAAATTTTGTGGAAAATGTAGACCTATTTTGTGGAATGATATGAAGTTGGCTGGCACCATATGTCACTAATGTCTCCACCACTTATTTTGATCCATTACATTTAGCAGATACATTTAGCAAGTTTCCCATTGTGACTAAAATGCCTATATCATTAATGTGCACAAAACTTAACTCAAAGCTTTATACATTTGGAAAACAAGTATCAGTCATATCAGTCTTTACTATTGTGATGGCAGGACTTTGTGTTCTATGCACCACGACTGAGAATCAACAAGCGCATCCTGGCTCTTTGTATGGGCAACCATGAGCTGTACATGAGGAGGAGGAAGCCTGATACCATTGAGGTGCAGCAGATGAAGGCTCAGGCCAGAGAAGAAAAACACCAGAAGCAGATAGAGAGGTTACTGTGAACACTTTATATGACATAATTTACATGAACTTTTCTTTGCATATTAATTTTGTATGTTTTTATTTATACTTGGTTTAAGTAATTATTCTATAGTAATTATTAAAATTTACATGATAGTCAAAAAGTTAAACATTTCTAAAACTGCTGTCACCAAAAGGAAGTTTTTAGGTCTCTATGGTTTTCCCAAAAAAGCTTTAGAGTGAGTCATGAATATTAGTATTACATTTTTACTGTTAAATACTTGTTTTTTTAACCTACTAGAGCTTGCTGATTAACAAAATCAAATGTTTCAGATGTTTACCTTGATGACAGATGAAGAAGCTCTTAAAATCATTATTTTTCAAATTTGGATGAACTTGAAAAGGGTAGTTCACCTAAAAATTAAACAAATAAACCAATTTTCAGTATTCTCTTAACATTTTTGTCTTGCCATTGAAAGTCCAAGCCAAAGTCTTCAAGCTTCAAGATGTTCATAAGGACATTGTAAAAAATAATCTGTTAATTGAGCTTTATAATCTTCGTCTACTTTTTGAAGTTTAATCATTTTAGTTATGTGGACTTTTATATGCTGTTTTCAAAAGTAATGACAAAATAATATCGGACACAGTAACTTTGAAGTTTTGCTGCATAAATCAAATGTACTGTATCCTCCTTTCTCTAGAGCTCAGCTTGAGAATGAGAAGAAGAAACGAGAGCATGCAGAAAAGGAGAAGGAGAGAATAGAGCGAGAAAAGGATGAGTTAATCGAGAGACTGAGACAGATAGAGGAACAGACGATAAAAGCACAGAAAGGTACAAATGCATCCGAACTTCACTCAACAAGTTAATTCCTCCCTCTTACGCCAGGAAGTTCTTGAATGGTTTTGCTTCAGGACTCCAATTTTGCACAATACCAAAATTGTTATAGTAAATAAACCGCATCTTTCTTAATAACAATAAACTGCATGGGCTTGACAAAATGGGGAGGTGGAAATACAGGAAACTTTATGCATATTGAGCATTTACATGACAAACTGATTTGCAAGCCTAAAAGTGGAACAAACAAACAGTACTAGCCATATTCCCAATTTGAATTTGTACCAAATAGTTCATATTTGATAACCTTGAAGTCAACATAATTATTATTTTTTTCTTTTAAATGTTTTTGTACAATTTATTTTCCTATCCATTATTTTATGTTGTTGTTTGTTAGTTATTATTTGTGTATTAGGATTTTAATAGAAATGTGATCTATTGCAAGCTTTTATAAGCTATAAAAAAATCAGAGGCTAAATGACTTTCTCCACATTAGTGGAGTGTCATACTAACTAAACCTAAATCTCTCGCCTCTCATAGGGCTGTCTTCTGAGGAAGGTAATTTTTTTAAAACAGAAAAAAACTTTTTAAGTCCCTTAAAAAAATACAAAATCTTTTCACATCCTCCTCCTGAGTTCCCATGTTTCCCATTAGCTAGATTTGTCGCAGTTTTTGGGTTGGTTGCTGATTTGTCTGTGTTTGGCATAGGAAAGAGTTAAGGGATATAAAGACAATCTCCAGCTACACTGGCCTTTTGTAGTATCATGCCAGTGTTTATGATGTCTCATGTGGTTGCCTGTTGAAGTTGTCCTCATAGAATGTTCCTTCCTGATCAGTGTATTGATGTAGATGTTAGAGAATTAATGGCATCTTAATGCACCTTAATTCTCTAACATCTGCATCAGGAAGTTAAATAATGCTAATTTCTGCTACATTCCGATTAATACAACCAATACGTGTTATGCTCTATCCATGTCTGTGCTTGTGTAGAGCTGGAGGAGCAAACACGCAAAGCTCTAGAGCTTGAACAAGAGCGAAAAAGAGCAAAGGAGGAGGCAGAGAGGCTGGAGAAAGAGAAACAGGCAGCCGAGGAGGCCAAAGCATCACTGGCTAAACAAGCAGCTGACCAGATGAAAAACCAGGAACAATTGGTAAGTCTCCTTTGCCTTTTTTTGTGTAAACAATAAAGAACTAACTGAACTAATCAGTAAATGGCTAATAAAAGTTGTTGGCAGTTGAAAGGAAATTAATGTATCAATACCTCTGGTACAGATGAATACATTGCTGAGTTGTATAAAACCTTTTGAGAATGTCTGTTAGGTTTGTAACCTTGGTTGAATAGAAGAAGGAATACGATGCGTTAGTAGCTGATGCTATTGAAACCGTAGCCCCTAGGTGTAACGATTGTCTGAAGCCAATATAGAAAAGATAATTCATTGACTGATGCTACACTAGAACTAGTGATGTTTGAGCTACTTATAACCTCTTGTAGCTTCTACTCAGTGTTTCTGCATTTATATCTAAATGATTTAAGGGGTGGTTGACTTTTTAACTTTAGTGTATAAAGTGCTGTTTGAGGATAAACAATATCTGTGAATATAAAGTGCTTTAAGTTCAATGCAAACAAAGATATTGTCTTTTAAAATTATGACAGTTTAATGTCTGCAGTTACAGCTGGTAGGTGCTACAGCGAGCTACTTCCCAGGTTGGTGACTTAACAAACCCTGAAGTTTACAAAAATCTGTCTCCAGGGCTCTGAACCGGTTCAAGGAACGAAACCAAATGACATTTAACTAAAACAAAAACGAAAACAAAATCAATTTTAATCATTCTGAACAGAAACATTTATTTGACATTGCAATTAACCGGTTAATAATGTTATTTTATCGTTCTCTTCTTATATTAATTTGAGAGACAAAAAAAACATGATTTTAAATTGTGTGTGCAAATGCAATGTTTACTCATACACAGCCCGTAAAGCAGATGTAATAAACAAGAGCCATTTCTCTGATTTCTTTCGAGGGTAGGCTACACACATTATAATCACTTTGCAGCCAGCGGCAGCAAATTGATCATAGCCAATGTTTAAATAATTAAGCCTTCTCAAATCATCAAAACTTACTAAAAATCTATATACAGTCCTCAGCATAAATGAGTACACCCCATTTTAAAAGTACAAATTTAATCAGTAGTTAAAAGAAAAATTTCTGAACAGTTTCATTGAACACTTGTTTAACTTCATAACATGAAATTTAGGTTAATAATATAACTTAGATCACAAAATCTTCAGTTTTAGTCAAATTGGTTGAAGCAAAAATGAAGAGTGACGGCAGCATCTCTCCTTCAGTATAGAGCAGTACATTGTTGAGTTCATGATACTATCAATGAAATGCTGCTCCACAACACCAGCTGCACATAAAGGACACTGCCACCACCATGTTTCACTGTAGGCACCATGCATTTTTCTTTGAAATCCTCACCTTTACGACGCCATACAGTTTTGAAACCAATGAACCGTTGAAACACTGATCTGTGTCTCATCACTCCTGAGTATAGAGTCCCAGTAGTCTTCATCTTTTTCAGCATTGGCCCTATCAAATTCTAGGTGTGCTTTTTTGTGCATGGGCTTTAGGAGAGGCTTCCTTCGTGGATGATGTCCATGCCATTCCTCTGCAGTGTGCGCCATATGTTGTCACAGGAAACGGTTACTCCAGTTTGGCTTTCCACTGCTTTAGCTAACTGCAGTGAATTTGCATGGCGATTTTCTTCAACCCTTCTCTGTAAGATGGTTGCACTTCTATCTTCCTTAAATTTTTTTAATCACTTTTGCTACAGTATTTTGACTGTTACTGTATGTAAAGCTTTGCTGATCTTCTTGTAGCTCTCACCTTTTTTTGTGTAAAGAAATGATTTCCTTTCTCAGATTTCGACATTTCTTTTCCATGTGGAGCCATTGCTGACTGCATGAAATGGGAAGGGCTTTTTTTTAAGTAATCTAGTGTCTACTGGACCCCTCTTAAATGAATCATTAGACCTGTGGTTGAATTTTGTAATCTTAAGGTCTTGATTGGGATGTACTCATTTTTGCAACATGGGCTTGAATGAATTTCTTAGGAAAATCACTTTTTTGTTAGGAAATCTTGTTTGCAATCAATGGCCCACATTTGTGGGAGTATTTTGCGCAGCAATAAATGCAAACCACCAGCTAAATTAAATATATGATTTGGAATAAAATTCCAAGTAGGGTTGACAAAAATACCAAAACATGAAAAAGCAGGAAAATGGTCATAAAATTGCATAACCTAAGATGGCACAATACAATTGTGTGTCATTTAAATGCTTCTTCATTAAATTAATATATAATTTTTTTTATTAAACTTATTTTATTTAGAAATAATGCCCATGTATAATCACCTGTCTGCTGGACACCTCTTAAATGAATCATTAGACCTCTGGTTGAATGCCTGTTAAAATTTTGTAATCTTAAGTGTGGCTTTTCTCCTAAGACTATGATTGGGGTGTACTCATTTTTGCAACATGGGCTTGAATGAATTTGTTAGTAAAATCACTTTTTTGTGTGTGCAAATGAACAAATCTTGTTTGCAATCAATGGCCCACATTTGTGGGAGTATTTTGTAGTACACTCTATATATGTATTTCTATGTATATCTCAATGTTGAAAATGAAAATGTTGATTCTGAAAGGAAACTAAACTAAAGGTTTTCTGACAAATGTAGTGGGGTGTACTCATTTACAGTTTAAGGCAAGCACTTCACATGTTAGTTTGCAATTTTAACTTGGATGTGCGCTGTTAGACATCTGACGTAGGCGCCATTGTGATCACTTGCATATTAATCTTTCAGTAGAAACATATATGTATTGTAAGCCCTGCCTGTTTTCAGGAACATGAGCCATGTTGCTCTGCAGATTTTTAGCTTGATTTACACCCCTGGATGATTGGGGGGTGCTTCAGCTGAAACTTGGCAGCCACAAAATTGCCACGAAAGCAAAAAATATAACCCATGTTGTTTTAATACTTTCTTTTACACTGTGAAGCAGAAATTGTGTCAGGAGAGCCAGTTTATAAGGCTAAAAATTGGTTAAAACACTTCATGTCTGTAGTCTCACATGGTTTTAAAATCAGTTAAGATTGCAGCCAGCTTCAGAGAAGAAGCATTGTTGCCATGCCTTCAAAAATAGAGGCAAATGGAATATTTTATTTGTACATGAATCACAATTCTCTCTTCTAACAGTTTTAAACTAATTTCAAATTTCCCGCACACTATCACAACTTGCAAAGAAATAATATTTATTAACACGTTTCGGTCACACAACCTTCATCAGGAGCATACAAATGTTCAAGTACATCTCTTTTAAGATAAACACATGACCAATTAACAAAGCTCCATCTGTAAACGACTAAGTTCATTTAGAGTATAAACTCGCATCACCTCATAGACAATTATAAATTATGATGTTTACAACAACAAAAAAAACAAAAAACCCATGAACAACACGTCATCATCAAACAGCATCAATTTGTTACAACGATTAGTCAAGCTCAATAGCCACTCAAACTCATTATAAATACACAACAGAAAAAAACATTCAAAAACAGTTACATCACTATAACATTACATTGTATGGTGCTTCATCGTTCATACCCATAGGTGATAAAGTCTGAAGGGTGTAAATCCAGAACAATTTGTGTCTCTGTAGAAGTAATTTGATGTCTCCACCTCTAGGTAGCAAAGTTACTTTCTCAATCCCACAGAAACGTAAAGAGGTAACATCATGATTCAAATTTAAAACAAAATGTACGTTTTGACGTGACGTTTTTCCCACATAGCCAATTGTAACACATAATTGTCTATGAGGTGATGCGAGTTTATACTCTTAATGAACTTAGTCGTTTACAGGTTTGTTTATTTGTTTTATTGTTTTATTTTGTTTATTGCTTTGTTAATTGGTCATGTGTTTATCTTAAAAGAGATGTACTTGAACATTTTTATACTCCTGATGAAGGTCGTGTGACCGAAACGTTGTGTCAATAAATATTATTTATTTGCAAGTTGTGATAGTGTGCGGGAATTCCTGGCTTGTTGAAACGATCCTCCTGTTTGGTCTTATTATCCTACGCACCTATCATTTGCAGGTGTGCGATGGAGTTTGTTTACTAAAGCAGAGGTTTTGAATCCTTTTTCTCGCCTTCCCCTGTTCTGCACACGCTCTGCTCTGTACTGTAGCTCTTTCTCTTATTCAGATCATCAGCTCGTCAGCCCCATCCATAAAATCACAAAATGGCCTTAAACAATTAACTACACAGCACTGCACGAGCTCGTTAGCCAGGGTTCAAAGTCCAAACTGTTGAGGGAAATCTACGCTAAAACTGTTACTCGTCAGTTGCTTCGTAACTGTAGTATTTTTATATACATGATTTTTACAAGGCATGTGACCGTGTGATACGCGCATCATCCCAAATTAGTAATAAGCCAAATAGGTAACACTTTATAATAACTACACACTATGAATGATTAGTTAAGCATTGGTAAATAGTTAATTAATGATTTATAAAGCATTGTTCCTGCATTAATAGACATTAGTAAGCAGTTTATAAATACAGCTATACATGCTTTATTCTTG
>JAUMHP010000040.1:3275537-3288488 GCA_032361065.1 Enteromius trimaculatus | reverse complement strand
AGCTGTATTTATAAACTGCTTACTAATGTCTATTAATGCAGGAACAATGCTTTATAAATGATTAATTAACTATTTACAAATGCTTAACTAATCATTCATAGTGTGTAGTTATTATAAAGTGTTACCAATATATACTGTAAATCTGCTGTGCTGTCAACAAAAAGAACCACTCAGGACGTCCTGCTGGTTTCCGTCAAAATTAGAGCTCCAACATTTGGTTTTTGCCACATGTGGTTAAAATTGGTGGTACATGGGGCTTGTACTGAAATGGTCAGCAATTGTGGGTGTACTATAGGTTCTGTAATGCTCTACTTGGTTTTTGCAGGCAGCTGAGTTAGGAGAATTTACTGCCAAAATTGCCCTGCTGGAGGATGCCAAGAGGAAAAAAGAAGAGGAGGCAACAGAATGGCAGCACAAAGTAAGATACATAGACTCTTTTACTTAATACTTAATGTACATGATGCAAATTGTCCACGTAGTAAAATAATCTTACATGAATGCTGCTGTCAAACTACAGTAAAAGTCACTAAATTAAGAGATTTATAATCCAGACCTGACCACCAAATTAGTTCATGGGCTTGCAAGATTTAATTTACAATACTTTTTTATAGGTTAGTATTATTTTGTGCTATAAACATGTAATGCCTGTTTCATTCATACTGGATGCCTTAGGGCACCCTTGCGCTGAAAATCCACATATGCATTACAGACGAAGTAAAGTCACACTCCAGGAAATCCCTAATATAGACAAAGGCATGCAGCTATAATGTAACTAAATGAAAAACAGAAACAAGAAAAAAAAGATAAAAAAAAGAACCCTGTGTTAACGGACATGTTTTTTGAGTTTATGCACGTCTGCATGTATTTTCTGTATGGTTAGGGTTTGACTTTCTTAGGGGTACTTGCATGTAATTATGCATAATTACATGCATGATATTAAGTGCATGTAACATTCCTGAAAAGCTGTAAACGTATAGGCTGCCTCCATTTCTCATTTGCTGATTGACCACCATGTCTGGCCAGTTGAAGCTGTATGTTTGCTTTTTGTTGCATTTTTCATCACTTATCTTTGTTGTAGGCATTGTCTGCTCAGGAAGATTTGGAAAAAACTAAGGAGGAGCTGAAGTCTGTGATGTCAGCTACAGCAAGTGGTGCGTCAGAGAACGAACATGACGAGCATGATGAAAGCAGTGCAGAAGCCAGTGCTGAGCTTTCTAATGATGGAGTTGATCACCAGCGAAGTGAGGAAGAACGTCTCACAGAGACCCAGAAGAACGAACGTGTCAAAAAACAACTACAGGTTAGTCCATCTGCTAACACAGAGTTCACCAACCACCAGGTCACAATCCAACACCGGGCCATGAAAGAGTTGCCAATAAGTCGAAAGAACATTCTGGGAATAGTTTGTACAGATAAAACACATTGTTATTTATTGCGCATTAATAATAGTTCTATGTATTCTGTATTTTTGTGATATATTCGATTGCTATCGAGTGGCAATTTAGCGGTTTTGTGTAAATTAAATTTTTAATTAGTAAATGAAAAATTGCTCTTAACTGATTTTTTGAGGTTTAAACTGATCATAGTTGATGTGTGATGCATACAGACCAAACCCCACAGTTCAGCACGCATGTGATTTGCAGATTAATTTGACAATATTGCATGTTCAAGTGACTTTAAACCACAAGTCACTTAACTACATATTGTTAATTTATGGTAAATGTGCATAAAGTTATAAACAAAACAAATATTATGCGTAAACAAAAACAAACTTGGGTATTCTTATTTTTTGTATATAATTATAAATACACATCTGTAAATATATTGATTTATAGATAAAAAAATAAAAAACACATACCTGAAAAATCATCCGATCTGTACCTCAAAAAACACAGTATGATCCTCTGAACCGTTTTTTAATATTTTCAACATGTGACTGGTCTGTGTTGTAAATAAGGTTGGAGAACCCTGTGTTAACAGACATGTTTTTGGAGTTTATGCTGTTGTAATGTGAATAAATACCAATAAAAATGTTATATACCTGCATAGCTTACACAAAGTCTTTATTGCAGGCCTTGAGCTCAGAACTGGCCCAGGCCCGTGACGATTCCAAGAAGACCCAAAATGATGTTTTGCATGCAGAGAATGTGAAGGCCGGCCGGGATAAATACAAGACCCTACGCCAGATCCGCCAGGGCAACACCAAGCAGCGTATTGATGAATTTGAGTCCATGTGATGACTGTACATCCTCTTTGATCGCCCCACTTTCCACCCTGTAGCCCTAATGCCTTCATGGCTGGCTTACAAGCACAGCTTTTACCTGCCCATACTTTTCCTATAGACCAATGATCCTTGACCCCCTTCAGAGAGCTTGAGGGACATGGTTGCCCCTCCCTCAAGCTTTGCCAAAGCTCTCTCCGCCTGTGAACAGCACCTCAGGCTGTTTCCACGTATTGAGCTCCTCATAGTCCTACTCCAGAATCGTCCAGTTAGGAGCAAGTGGTGCATCGCACTGAACTCTTGATGATGATTTTGATTTACTAAATGCTTGGAAATATGTATTTTAGCAGAGCCTGAAATGAGTTTAAGCAAAATTAATTTTTATGAAATGTCCGTTTGTTTTTTTGGATTAGTTTTTTTTTTTTGGCTACAGCTATATGCTCACAATGTGGACAACAGCATTTTTCTTCTATCGTCCATTTTGTTTTCTCTGTTGACGTTAAGTGGGGTAGCAAGTGAAGGTTTGGAAGAAAAGGGTTATGTTAAAATTGTGTGCAACTTAAGAATCACAGTGCCACATTCACATACCCTGAAAAGCACAAATAGCACCTCTCCACACCAAAGTCCTGTCATCAAATCAAATTCAGAGCCACCGAAGTCAAGTGAAGAATGTAGAAACAGAGGCACCTCTCTTTTGAATGAATGTGAACTATAACCAAAACTATGGATAACCAAAGGGAGGCTATCACTCTTGCATACATCCGTAATTACTGTGGATTTAAACTGGACAAGACCTTTGTTATAATTTATTTCTTCAGTGCAAGACAGTGTTTGATTCAGGTTCAAAAGATGTAGCTCTGAGCTGATAGAATGTGATAGAGCGCTTGTGTTGGGTCTGTTGATCTTGAAAGTAGAATTCTCCCAAACACCTAGTGTTTTTTTGTCCAGTCTCCATACCGATGGTTTTCCCTGCCTGCCGGCTCACAAAGGCCAGGGCTGACAGATGGACAGACAGACAAACAGCTTGTTTTTAGTTTAGTTTGTTTTGATGTAATTGCAATTTTATAGGGAAACTGCTTGAGGAAAGGAATTTGTGTCATCGATGAAGAGTGTTCTGCATGTGTGCGCTTTGTCCCTCTGTTTATCTGTTATTTTTCCCCCTTCATTTTTGTGTGAATGTATTAGTACACCTGCATGCACATGTGGTTGTTTTGCAATACCTGTGGCCTTTCTGGCTGGGGAGCATATGAAAACATCAGTCCTGTTCTCAGGATGAATCGCTACCTCATTACTATCCAACATGGTGACTGGTTAGTCAAACACATGGTGTATGGCAGAGAGAGGCAAATGTTGTAATTTTCTTCTTTTTAAGTTTGTGTCACCCAGATCATAATTAATATTGCCGTTTGTGCTTGTTGTTTTTGAACATCTATTGAGAAGTTTACTGTAGATGTATTATTACAATGATGCTTTGGCTGGTTAGGGTCATATGGAATTGTTTTATTTAGCAGCGCTAAGATAGATGAGTGGCTGGTAGATAAGTGGCTGATACTTTATCCTCAAGAAAAACTGCAATTTAATACCAAAGCTATCTTGTCAGTATTTTAATTCTTATTTAGCATGTGGATTTATGACAACAGTTATGGCAAATTGTGTGGTATCTGGTCCTACTGCAGTGTGTTGACTGTTCCATAATGAAGCTTTTAAAGAATGTCCTGCTTTTTTCCCCATTTCTTGTTTTTGATGAGACTTCACTCAAGATTTTGTCCACCCAGAACCTTTTCAAAATTGCTAACAGGTCTTGGAACTACAGTATGGACTCCTCCAGGCTTTTTCACCATGCAATATGTCCTCTGCTCAGCTGGTATGTGTGCTGTATTGCAGTAGAAACACAGTCATCCTCAGTATTCATGGCCTGTATGTCTTATATCAGAGTTTGCATGGGTAAAATACCTTCAGCATATACAGATATGTAGGCCAATAAAAGTTTTTGTTTGTTTTTTTTTAATACCTGGATTTTATTTTGCACTGATGTGCAAAGATGTTACTGTTTATTTAGTGTTTAACAAAGACAGCTGGGTAAATGTTTTAACCATCATACCAGAATGTTAGTAAAGTTCAAAAGCACTTGTTTTGCCCTGCTTTTTTTCAAGGCATTTGTCCACAAGCAGATGTATTTGCCATAGCAAGATAAATGTTGTGCTTCCATTTTTCTTTTTCTTTTTTTTTTTTCTTCTAAAAACTTCTTAAAACCAGCAGCATTTGCATCTACTAAAAGGGAGATAAAAACACTCAAGGTTACAATGTGTATTTGTTTGCTTTTTAATTTTAATATTTGTTGTATGTTGTTTTTTTGGGGGGAGGTGAGTTACAGTTTATTTTTCCCCCTCTCTTTTTGTTCTTATAGCTTTCCGTTACGTAGAAATAAAATGTTGCCTGTGACAAATACTTGGTTGAAAATAAAGATTGAATATTTATTTTCTGCTTATTTTCGTGCCATTCATTTTTTTGTTGTTGTTGTTGATTTTCCAGTATATTTAAATATTCATTGGTTTTTATGCATGCTTTGCATAATGCATGATTTTAAACCATGGTAACTGATGAAAGGTTGATAAAATGTTTCTTGCTTTCAACAACTTTAAGGAGAAACATGCATCAAATAAAAGGACAATATTTCTTTGAAGCTTTAATTTTGCTAAAAAGATACATATTTGGAGATGACAGTAAATACAAGATCCATAACATTTTGAACAAGTCATATATTTACCACCACATTACTCTTTCTAATACAATGCTTCGAACAACTAAAGCATCTTGGCAGTGGCCATTTAAAATTTTACTAAACTCACTGCTTCCTTTGGTCCTTAAGCATAAAGCCCACTGACACATCAGATATTGTGGAGACCTTAATGCGCAACATCTAAGCATCTCGGTCAGCATGAAACTCCACTTTCCATTATTTTGTGTGCATCATGAGCTCATAGACTGCAATGATTTCTACAGAGTGACCTTGGCATTCTTAGGTGATAGAAGCATAGTTCATTGTTGATATAAAGGCAGTAGCATTACAATATTGCAGAAAACAATTATCAGTGATGACGCAACTCGTCATTGAACACTTGTCCACCTTTTTTAAAGCACCTCTTCCAAATGTGTTTTTCAGTGATAAAGACCAAAAATACAATCAGTCTGTTAACTACTGTACATGCTGTTATAAAACATTATCCACACTTAAACATATTAGTCAGTACTAAAGTAACAACATGTACTCAGAAGCATTTGTGATACCATGTAAGTACACTGAGAGTAAACAAAAAAACTTAAAAAAAAAAAAAAAAAAAAACATTTCATCTAATTGAAAATAGTTAGCTGAACATGGTTCAGATTATTCAGATGTGTCTTAAGCACAATGCCATGTAGAGGCAAATACTCTATGCCCACACCACCGCCAAGAATGGCACACAGTGCCACAAGGCCAAAGGGAAGGCTCTTCTTGTTTCAAAATAAAAGGTGTTTCCACAACAAACATTTTAAGCAGTATTTTGTACCACAGCTTAACAGCTCATTCCTTGCCCTTAAACAAACCCTCTTAAATGCATCAAAAATGAAATCTGTCTTCATAGTTTCAGGAAAAAGTATATTTGAAGTTCGATTTCAGATGTAAAAATGTTTAACAGAACAAGGCCAGAATTAGTAGTATGTAAATGATCATAATCACCTGTTGTGTTCCAGAACTAGGTATAACAACAGTGTTGGGGATCAAAATTTACCCAATGATTTTTGTTTTTAGTTCCTCAAATCCAGTCCCCCATTTATTCCAGTAACCCTACTTTTTTTAAAGTAATATGTTTGCTTTAAGTAATACTTTTGCTTTAAAATAAAATAAATTAACTTATAAATTACTGCCCCTTCTTCATTTCAGAAGCATTTAATGCTCTTCCTTTCCCTTAAAAAACTGAACCAATTATCTTCATCAAAATGTTGCCCAAAATATTTCTTAATTTATACACGTACTACTTATTGTACATAACTTTGTGAGTGAATATACTTTTCATAGATCATATGTATATAAACCTCTGAATTTAAGTTAAAAAGATACAATTTGTATCAACAAGGACAGGTATTCTCTGGCTACGTTATGAAAACAATTCTAGAATAATTCATACCTGATAAAAAGGTTGCAAAACATTAATGAAATCTGCACCTAATCAGGTTCCAAACCTTAGTTGCTTTCAACAAGAGCAGGATACAGTATCATGAACCCATAAGCTTAGCCAGAGATGTCCCTTACTAAAACTAAGGTACACAGACAGAGCTGTCTTCACTAAACTACACCTTTTGCTACATTAAGACCATTAAAACTACAATAACACTGACAGAACTACAGAATACCTAAGCTCATTCATAAATTACAAGCAAGCACACCCTGACACATTTATCTCTATATGTGGTCCCTCTATATACTGTGTCCCTAATACCTGTGTACTTAAAGAGTAAGTAGATGTGTACATAACGGTGCAAGTAGTATCTAAAGGCTTTAATGTTTGCATAACTACATATATGTAACAACCCACTGAAAGGTAAATTTTAGTCCAAATGTGAAATAGGACATTGGTAACAACATTTTTTGGTAATGAAAGTCCAAATGTGTAACAGGACTAAAAGCACCTTTTGTTAAAGACTTTATGTTACACTTTATGTTAAGTGGACAATTTCTAGATTTCTACTCTGATGTTACACAGCAGCGACCAGTACATATAAATTGTGGTTGGTATCCAGAATGTTAAACTTAATTGTGGACAGTTCCTGAGGAGTTACCTTGTAATTACACTATTATTACAGTGGGGCACAAACTCCACCAATGCAAGATCCAACTAAATCTACCCATTTCCACCCCTTGGATCAAATTGTTCCTATTACTCTTTATACATCTTGTAGTTACAAAATGTAGTTATACAATTCCTGTAACACGAGTACTTAGTGAAGTGTAAAAAGTAAAAAGTGTTGTTACCAAAGTCCTGTTACACATACCACTCTGAGAGAGAGTGTAGTTTCATGTGTGTATTTACAGAAATATTAGAGGTATTAGTGCACATCTAATTACTACGTAAGTACACAGGTATTAAGGACACTTAATAAAAAAAGTGGGACCCTATAGGGCAAAGAATAAAACATCATGAAATCATAATTAAAATGCCAATATAAGCAGTCAGTGATAGGCAAGTTACTCCACTTTTGAATATAAAGAACCAAATTTAAAATGCAACTAGATAATGGAGAATGTGAAAATAATAATAAAAAATAATAAAAATAATAATAATTCAAGTGAGAGTTGGCATTACATCACAAAGAGGAGGAAAAGCCAAAGACCTGCAGGATTATGGCTATATAAGAATATAAAGCTATTTTCATGATAGCACCTCTGAATATGAAAGTGATTATCTTTCAGAAATGAACAAACATGTATAAAAATATTCCAAGTTTGTCATATTCTAGCTAAGTGAAGAGGGTCCTGCCCTTTACACTCATTTCATATAAGTGAGGCTTGATCTGTTGCATCAGACAAATGCATTGCTTTAAACTTGGGTTTTCTCAAGTCAAATATATTTGTATAGCACTTTGTTTCAAAACAGCTCTATAATAGCCAAGCTGTTTTAATATATTCTATTGTAGACTATTTACACCTACAAATACTCTGGCCTTGTATCTCCTCTTACTGATTGCCATAAGTTACCAAACTGCATTGAATTTGATAAAAAGCAATAGAAAGTGCCTTGTGATTCATTACATGCTCACCTGAACATAATAATAAACATAAAGTAAAACATTTCAGAAAATAAATAGCAAAAAATAAATATCACACACATCACAACATTCACAATTCTAGTCTATAAAATGTATTTTATAGCTATATTCTCCTCTTAGGTCAGCCAACAAGAAATCAATGTTTAATATCATGATGTCCATGTTTACAAGGTCATAATTTCTCAAAGCTGAGAATTTAAATCTGATACTTTTAATGCAATGTTTTACATAAGTAAACTCACCAGATGTCTCAATTTTACTAGAGTGCAGAAAGATGCCAGAGAAAGACTGTCACTGTTAAAGGGATGCTCAATAATTTTTTTTTTTTTTAAACTCTCATTATTTAGACACTACCTTGCCATCCCACAATGTATATAGCTTTCTTTCTTAAGATGAACACAAGATTTGTGAAGTTTATGTTCTAAAACAACAAGCCCCTGTGCTTCACAAACTTAACAATGCACTTACGTCACATTTCAGAACATGCTGACGTTTATATGAGGTAAACACACCTTTGACAGAAATTTGAGGGTGAGTAAAATGATGGGAGTATTTTCATTTTACCTCAGTGCTTAGTATCCAGCATGGCTCTTTTCTGCCAAGATGGCTGCTGCCAACTGTTGGGCATCAGTCACATGAGGGTACCGCCCCATGACCAACTGCACTAGCTCTGTGGGAAAAATGTTACACAGGTTCGTAAACACTTTCTCTCGTACTTCCTGGTAACGACTCAAGGCAAGTGGCTCCTGATGTTGGTGTGGTAAAGCATGGGGCAGATGGGAAGGAGGAGGAGCAGAAGGACAGCCCCAGGGCATCCGCCACATCTGTTCACGGTTCTTGGAAAGATCCTGAAAACTGAAAGGCTCATAGCATTGTTGTGGGTGTCTGTAATATGGATCCCAGCTAGTCTTTCGGTCTTGGGATACATAGGGTTTTCTAGGTAGCAAAGGAGAGTGTTCATAAAGCCTGGAATCTGACACACTGTCCACACGTGTTGAGGCAAGGCCGCGACCCAGTGGAGACTTTTGAGAGTGAGTGTTGCTCTGGCAGAGAGGAGGATAGTCTCCAGGATAGCTTGAGCGGGAGCCTACCACTTGATGCTGGCGTTGTGGCGACATGTAGGAGACAGAGTGCTGGAAATGGGGGTCTTGCTGGTCTTCTGGAGCAAAACTATGAACACGAGGTATACTGTGATGGAATCCTGGGTGATTAGATGTAGCAGGAGAGAGAATGAAACCTGAAGGAATCACAGAGGGTAACTGATAATTTCTACGATGGTGATGGTGATGATGACATTTGATTCCTTCATCCAGTAACAAATCAGGAGAACTCATGCAAGAATGCTCATTGTGGGTCGCCATGCCATAAGAATCAGAGCTCATGCTGCCATCGCTGCTGCAATCTGATGCCACTGAGCTGGTCCGTGGATCAGCATCAGACAGGAAGTGACGCTCTGGACTGCTCTGAGATGGCAGGCTTAGGCCAGAATATGCCCTAACCATGGAGTAATAAAGATCGGGAGATTCACAATTTGTATGTGGTTCTGCTCGAGTCTGCTTATGATCTTTCAGATCCTGACTATACCCATGACAGGAAGGAGGACCTCCTGGAGCTGGAGGAAGAGCTAAGTTGCTCCTATACAGGTCTGCTGTAGTTTTGGAACACAGCTTTTCTTCCACATCACTGTAAGAGAGGGCACGGATACTGGGGTCCAACTGCCTCTTTGGCAGAGATCGTTTACCGTCACCACCTTTATCATTGCGGGAGCCTCCAGGCTCACTGTGGCTTTTCACGAGAACCGCCTCTCCCACACTTTTAACTGTGGAGTTCTTGGCACTGGCACGGAGCTCATCTGCTACAGCTCGCTGAGGCTGTGTACCACGCTCTGGATGGTAAAACTTACACTTGTGCCCATAGGTACATTTCTTTCCTAATGGAAATAAAAGAGGGGAGGTTTTATTTAAATTTAATTTAATAACTGGAAGGTGCAGGAATGCAAAGATGACTGCAGCTCCCAGAATGCATTCACAAACATGAGCTCCCAGAATGCATTCACAAACATGATATAAATATTCTGGCAGTTAATAATACTAAAAATAATACTATGTTACTCCCATTCAGGTTAATAATATATTTTAAATTAAGAAATTTTACTGATTTGAGTCATTGTTCCTCCCTATCTCCAAACATTTTTATCATAGTCAAAAAATTATAAAATAAAAAATTCATTAGGAAATCCTTAGCTGCTTGCATCTTAGGCAACTTTAAAACAGAGTTATACTTACCATATGGACAGGGCTGTTTCTTATGCTCTGGAATGATTGGTCTTTTTCTAAGAAAATTCTCCAGACTTGGCCCATGCCGACCCAATGGATCATCAGGAGGCATAAACCTAAAAGATTTTTCCCCCCGATATTATTATAATTATTTACATAAAGATGAAAAAGAGCAATCTGAAGTTCACTGAAAACACTGAAATTAACATTTCTGTTGTACATGCATATTTATACCCCACAATACCAGATTCAGTTATACTTACTTATCATTTACAAAGGAGTACATCAGAAGCCGTTCATCAATAAATTTTTTCCATTCCGGTTTCTCAACAGCCAAGTCTCTGTAGTTGTCATTGGAGACAATAATTCCATCTGATTCATAAGCTAGCTTAACAATAAACCTGTCATCATAGCAGACTACTCTGCGGCCCTGGACACGACGTGAGGGTGTAAATACAAGAATCTTATCCTTTTCCAGACGTCTTAAAATCTCCTGATCTGTAAGGGGAGGGAAAAAATGTTAGCCACAGGCTGTGATACCCTTTTTTTCCTATTAATTGGGATAAAAATAGATTAATAAAAATAACTCAAAAAAGAATATCAGATACCATTAAAAGTATTTCACTTAATATAACCTAATAAGGAAAAGATTCACAGACAAGTTTAAATAACATTTGTTCAGTTAATGCCCTGATTGCAGATCTTTTCACCTGTAATAAGAGCATCAGGACGTGACTGTTCTTTCCTCCAGGCGGGGACAAAAACTGTAATGTCTCGATGACCACGTTCAAGAAACCAGTCAACTGCGAGCTGAATGCCTTGACAGGAGAACATCTCCTTATTGCCATGGCTGTAAAAATAAGATGTTAAAACTAAACAACTGTTACTGTAAATAACCTTTAAATAAAGTGTATTCACTGTGTTGTTTTTTTATTTGAAATTTAGCAAAGCAAATTGTATTTGTACACATTTACACACAATTTTCAAATACTGTGTAACGTGCCTATGTACATAATTATTAACATATTAATACTAAGCATAAATGAGTACACCACCTTTAAAGATTTTTTCCACAAATGAGCAATTTCTAATTACATAAAGAATTCTTATTACATTTATTACACAAGACTTATTGCACAATTCTATTTGAAGATATGAAGCACGACACAACTGGTGCATTTGGTGCAAATGTGCGGTTAATCTGAGGTTTGAACGGGATGTCCCTCCCCAATAGTATTAGGAATTACAGCAGGGTACAGTCATAGATGTAGCTCCTCTGTTAGGCTTGGGGAGATTACATTATGCAAGAATTTGCTGCAAACTTATTACATTTGCCTTTCATGATCTACAGCATTTAATTCAGGAATCAATGTTATATTTCACCAGTGGTGGTGGCTATGCCCAGGTAAAGAATAGAATATTTCTCTCACCTCAGGCATTCTTGAGCTGTTTGAATTTGAAAAGAAAAAGGGCTCTGCCTGTAAGTTTACAGTAACCCTGAATTTTTAACCATTCCTTCAAAGGGATTTACGCAATTTATACCAAATTTGGTCCACATGGTGCCAAGACACTGATAATCCTATATAGCAAAAATAATTTTAAACACACCTTCAATGGTGTTTCTATGGTGAGGGATTACAGTATTGTCAATAATAAGTTGTATTCATAGGGGTTGGCCACCAGCTGACTTGTAACTTGTTCATTTTTCCATTAAAATGTATATGCTCTTGACAAAAAAAAATTATAATAATTAATTAAAACCCAAATAAACTAGATTTTTTACCAAATTTTGTTTTCAGCCAATACAATCTGACATTTGTTTGTTGTGGCCCATAATGACTAATTCACTTGAACTATGAATGACTATAACTCTTTATAGAATTAAATTAAATCTGTAATTAGCTTATAGACTATTATGTTAATCTATCTATTACATACACTGCTCAAAATAATAAAGGGAAACTGCCCACTTACGAAGCAACATTGATTGACAATCAATTTCACATGCTGTTGTGTAAATGGAATAGACAACCGGTGGAAATTATAGGAAATAAGCAAGACACCCCAATAAACGAGTGGTTCTGCAGGTAGTGACCACAGACCTGGGCTGCGTTCTCCGATAACGTTGTCTCTTAGCGTGCTACGAAAGACTCTGAAGGTACACCTTAACTACAGTTATACCTTTCCTACGTGTGTTCTCCGAACTATAACTTAAGATGTTGCTTAAGGTAAACCTACTTAAGTGCGACCTTAGCAGGTGCTGTCCATGATGGAGGTGCTGAATAGGTTGATATCGAAGCCTCGATGATCGATTTTGTTCTCTTTCTTTCAGAGCGGCATAGGTAAAAAAAAGCGTTTTAGAAATAGTACAAACTGCATTTATCGGGGCTCTCGGAGAGACGACAAAAAGAGATCGCTCAGCTTCAATGCTTCCGAATGTCTATACTACGGTGGCCGAGAGAGCTCAACGCGCTGCAATTTAAAAAATAACATATGCAAACAGAAACAAATGGCTGCAACTTTAAAATAACACATGCAAACAGAAAAAAAACGGCTGCAACTTAAAAAACATGGCGCTGCAAACACACGAAGGCGCTGCAAACACACGAACGCACTGCAAACACACGAACCACAACGGAAATGTTTCAG
>JAUMHP010000040.1:3265029-3275437 GCA_032361065.1 Enteromius trimaculatus | reverse complement strand
ATATTATAATTTTTATTGAAAAAATTATTTGTCAAGTTGCCAGACATTAAAAAGTTGCTGTCCATTTAAAATAAAGGATAAGATAATATAGTACACTATTTCACTAGTATTTCACAAGTAATGCTTGATGAAGATTAAAACAATCATGTATATTCTAAATCACAAGCATACTGTATTCCAAGCAATCATACAAAATGCACATTCTTATATAACTTCACACCAACTGCAGACCTGCAAAGTACTATTTTTATATTGGAGTATTACATGTACATAACGTCAATGTGACAGGGGTGTACTAATCAACATCTGTCTGTTTTACCCAGGATATTTGACATTATGTATTTTTTCATAAAATGTTTCATGAATGCATTGGCGTTTCATTAAAAACTATGCATCATTGTCACCATGTCCTGAAGGTGTTGAGTCAGCACCACTTTTTTTTTTTTTTTTTAAATATTGCCAACGTTTCATGAGACTGTCATTAATTTTAGTTGATATTATTTTGAAATTCGTTTATACAAAACTGGATCTGATGCTGAATTTCTTTTAGTGCTTTTGAAAACATGCACCAAATCTTTGTTATTATGACCCCACACTGATCACACCACATCATTTGGTGACAGCACCACCTTTTAATCAAAAGTTATAAAGAATTAAATCATATTACAATTAACTTTATTTCTAGGTTTTCAGAAATGTTTGTATGAAATCGTCAACAAATGGTGTCTAATTAATCTTTTTTTTTTTTTTGTAGTTGGCTTGATGCTATCTGCCATGCTTGCTAAGCTTCTCATTTTGCTTCTGTCAAGACTGGCCAATTAGTTGTCACTTGCAGCAATATTTGTGATTGTTAAAATTAGCACATATATAACCCCTGCTACTTCAGATATTGTAATATAAATGCATTGTTTAATGTTTTATAAAGGATAAACATTATTTTAAACCAAACAATTGTATGTGCTTTTTAGTTTTTGGATTCTCACCTCATGGCCACATTGCTGCCATCAATAACAACTGGGCGAAGGTTATCCTTATCTTCCACAGAAGGGGACTCTGATCGGCGAGAGTCAAGTGAGTCAGAGAAACTGCAGAAAGAAGATGTGCCAGAGGATGTTGATGATAATGTGGATTGGGAGAGATTCTGTGTTCCACCCTCATTCTCTAGCTTACTGCCCAGTTTTACCAGCTCCCCAAGAACATCATTGATCAGTGCGTCTGACCCAAGCTTGTTCAGAACCAACCGAACTAAGTCTTCTGCATAGCCGAGTTTAAGGGCAAACTCCATCTTGGTCTGGTATTCTCTGAGTGTATCCACAGGGCCTGGCTCTTGATGTACCATATCCAGAACCAAGGAATCCACATCCAGACTTGAAGACCAATGGTGTGGTGGGTGGACTGCATGGATGGACCCATCACCAAGTGTATCGACAAGAGTATGACTGTTGCTATGTGCAGGCTCACTGTCTGACCCTGCACTTTCCTCTGAGTCATCTTGTGGAGAAGAACCACAGCTCCTAGTGCAGGGGGGCACAACATCACCTGTGTCGGATGAACCACTGTCCATGATAAGTCCGGCGTCTGCGCCAGTCTGCTGGTCTGTAGCCTTCACATGAAGGTAGTCTAGATCCAGCCCCAGTTCAAGGATGTGGCCTGTTCCATCATCCGGATGGTCTTTCAGGCCCATGAATCTGCAGCAAACATCCAATGCTGTTCTGACTGAGAGTCTTGCTGACCCCTGCCACCTGTTACTTAGCCTTCAGATCGCCTTTTAGAGGTAAACCTGGAGAAGGAGAGAGGGACAGTTTAAGAGACTTCATAGTACTCCAGGGAAAAAGGAGAAGTGTCTAAGTTGTTGAACTGTTAAAGCATGCTTGAAGCTGATGGGGTTAAAAGCTCCACTAAAGGAAATGACATCAGCAGTGAGAGAAATGAGAAAGACAAAAAATTCTTCACTTTCCACCTGTTCACTCTTTAGTCCCATGAATGAAACAGCAAAGTGTCCCCAAGCCTTTTGGCTTTGTTTCGACACAAATTTTAATATTCACTCATTTCTGTAGGATGCAAGGTATTGTTGCTGTTGGCTCCCCACTTCCCCTTTACTTTCCTCTACCCTCCCTCCATTCTGAAGGCCAATTCACACAGCACAGACAAATGCCAACGAACAAGTTGGCCATTGAATTTAGTGTCTTATGAAAGAAACAGTCTTGTTTACTCTGATTTTACTCTAATAACTCACTGACTGGGAAAATGGATTATCCTTTCACCACAACCCAAATTTTACTTTCATTAATGTAATGTTGTTTTACATATAAAACGAAAGAGGCTGTGTGTGAAGCTGTGGTTGCCGGCCATTGTTTGAAAACAAGCCCCAACCAGTGCCTAACAGGGGTAACATACTGATCCAACTCCAGCAGACTGGTTTAATGGTGTTTGTCTGTGCGGTGTGAATTGGACTTAACTGTATTTATTTTAGTTTATAGGACAAAATGATAAACAATGTCATACAGCTTTGGAACAACACAATAGTGAGAAAACAATTACATATTTTAAAAGATAGGTGAACTATCACTGTGGTGTATATATATAGGTAGTATGGAACTCGATCTTACAGCCCTGAATGTCAGCAGAGACCATGTCAACTAGATGAGCCCAATAGACAGATCCCCTCCGAAGACCTCGTCACCCAGACAATCATAGAGACAAGACCATAGGAACCAGATGGGAGCCAGTCCTCTGCACTATCTCTGACTTTGTTGCAGCCTAGAATTCGTCTGGCCAGGGGAGAACGCCACACTATTTCAACACACTATTTCCCTGTTTGATAATATTAAGCTGCTTTGACACAATCTGCACTGTGCTATATAAATAATGGTAGAAAAAAAGAAACGTGAACAGTGATAATGATTAAAATACAAGAGAAAACAACAAAACACAATATAGTTTAAGACAAAGAATTTTTTTTAACGGTACAGAACAATGTGTATGAATAATATTTTTTTTTAATTATAAGTGATTTTGTGATTTCTAAAATGGGCCTGTTTCATTTTAACAAGGCTTCAGTATGATTTGTTTTAGGATGTTGAAATGCAAGCAGGCAAGGTCATAACTACAGACAGTGCATTCTTAGAAATGCCACAATTTTCAGAACACTCATCATTCATCAGGTTGTACAGTTTGCCTTAGCGTGTTTGTTTACCGAAAAAAATAAGCAAATAAATTCTATCATCATATACTTCCTTACAAAGAGTCTGATGAGACCAAGTTGCATCATGCCACCTAGGGCCATAAACTCCCCAAATGAATAGAAAAAAAACACAAGTCACATCAAAACAAACCAAACAGAAATTTCTGGAGGCCCTGACAGATTCAGACAACTTTCTCAGTCAGCAAGTAGCCCCCTAAAATTGTGGCCTCCCCTATAATCCAGAGTCAGAAAAATGTTTCCAAAGCTAACCTTTCACCTTTTACTTTGGGCAAATCCAGTTTAACTTACACCTTCTTTTTGGAGGTTCTGCATCCTGTTGACTTTAACTGTATGGTCAGTTAAAACCTCTATAAAATATCTTATTTTTTGATCCACAGATGAAAAGCTATTGAAACTGTTAAGTGTCCAATTGTTGCTAGGCCACAGCTGCTGTACAAAGGTTCCCCATGTGTCTGGCTTGTCTATCAAAAAAGAGTTCAACAGACCAATCTGTGCATCACTTGCTCTTAGAGGGTGGGAATGGGGGAGGAACAGGGGAGAAAAATATAAAACATTCCCTCATCACAACTAGGATCTGATGGATTAAAGTAATAAAAAAAATCAAACCTGACCAATGCCTGCCTACATGAGTTTGATTGTAACATCACTTTTGATTTGTTGGCATTTTTCAAATCTTGTCAGTGAGCAGGCAAAACCTAGACCATTTGTCACTGATGAGTAATGTTACACATGCTGTTTAATTTAACTGAATGTCTATGCATGCGTTTGAGTGAGTGTGTATGAAGTTTAAGAGAATAAGTAGAGTTCCTAAAAGACAGTGTTTGTGTGTGTATGTTGGACGGCCTTGGAAGTTATTGAAGTTGTAAGGAACGTCGTCTAAGCTGTCTACTCAGCCCTGTGCAGACAAAAGAGAGGGCCGTCGCCAATGGTGGGGAGGGGGGGGTTGGCGGGGTTGGCTGGCAGCAGGGCAACAGATGTCTACTGAGGCCACTGGGGAACAAAACTGGTATTCTCCTTTTCTAGCACCCAAAAGAGTCAGTCACTGCATTTTTTTAACTGTCTGGAGTCACGTGACACAAATGGAAAGCTTGTCTTAATTCTGAAGTGCGAACACCCTTCTAGGATTTTTGATGACCACTTCAAATTTACACATATAAAACTCTTTCTGTTTCCTTTTTGTTTTTACTATCCTTTAGCTACACATAACCTAAAGCTCATCATATATCAAACAACTCTGTATTAAAAAATAGATGGTAAAGGGAGGTTTTGTGAATTCCTCACAAAACTCTAAAGAGTGACAAAACAAGTCAGAAAAGACTGTCTGTTAAAGTCTCTGCATGGATGTCCTTCTAATTTTTCAAATAAAGCAGATGAAATAAGCGTATATATGCAGCAGAAACTCAGACAACTGTCCTTAGGATATTCTGACACCTGTTTTACAATAGCCTCTGTGTCCTACAAACTAAGCAAAGGCCAATTACTACTAACAGCAAGCATTACATTAAATAATAAGGAAATATATGCATTTTATAAATGTTTTATAAATGTAAGAAAAATAAATATCTGTTACATAGACACTTAATACAATATATATAAATATATATATAAATATATAAAAACACAGACTTACCATAAGTCCAGGAATATCCAGCCCAGAAGTTCTTGCGGTTAATTAAAAAAGCTCTTCTCAGTTCAGCACTGGCTAGCTGCCATGCACAAAATATATATTTTCCTTGTTGAACTCCAACTATAAACCAAGCAGCAGAAGCTAAGTAGAGATGCACAAATCCAGTCAAGCAGATGGAGGGCCCCAAAACCTCTAAAAGAAGTGACACTCTGGGCTGTAGATTGTGTTCCTCAGAACACAATGAGAGCTTGAGCAGATGGAGCTACAATGTCTACCATTCCCTGATAGGCCAGTCGCTCTGTGTGGACCAATGAGAGCGCAAAGTCCTCACAATTGAGTGTAAATACTGACACACACTCTCACTCGCTTTCTCTGAGGCACACACACAGTTGATATTCTAAGGGAGTGTGGGGATAAGCTAGTGGCTGTCCAAAAGGTCTTCCCCCACGCGGTTCATGAATAAACGAGGGGTGCGTGGTCAACAATAGAGCCACACAAAAGAGGCCTTAGCAGGCAGCTGCAGCACGAGGCCTTAGTCATTAGGGAGCAGGCTGGCAGTGGAAAACACCTGGCTCGCTTAGGGACTACAGCAGCTCTCGTTTCTTTGTTTATTTGACTGGGGGGATGGGGGTCTGGTTCGGATACAAACAATGGGCTGAATTATGTTAAAAGCATTGCGTGTGTCTTTAAAAAAAGGGCTGGGTGAAAAGGAGGATGAGGGTGCTAGTGTGTGAGAGAGGGGGCAAAGGGTTAGATGAGTAGTTGTGTGTCAGAGGGGGGCCAGATATAGAAAACAACACACAATAAGTTTGTAGGGGAAAAAAATGTCTTCATTGTTGTGCCACACTTCCACAGAACAGCTTTTAGGAGAGGGCAGATAAAATGAGAAGTCAAGCCTTAAGATCTAGGTTGTTGTCATTTTAGGCTATAAAATCTTGGGGGGAAAGGAGGCAAAGAAAGCATGTGATTCCATAAAGTCAGCAACAATGCCAAGTATCTTTACCTTTATCAATGCATATCAAACAAACATTATAATAATAATATTAATAATAATAATAATAAATTATTCTTTCCAGACTGACACCAACTGTACACAATACAAAAAAGACAAAACATTTATTTGAACTTAAATTATTATCTTAATTAAAAATGAACACTAAACTTAATTCACTTAATTCACTTGATTTACAGTGAATCCATAAAAAAAACTTCTGTTGATGTACCAAAATGTTGATATAGAATATCAAATTAATTTAATACTTAATAATGTATGTATGGGAAATACCATATACACAAACAAAAATTGTCTGATAATAATTGCATTATTTGAAATTGATAGACAACAAAATAATAGACAACATGGATCGAATTTTAAAATCCTTTTCCTATGGAAATGTTTAATAAGTTATCCCATGTAGTAGGTTTTTTTTTGTTTGTTTCTTCTATGCTATTATGAATGTAATTGATAACAGTTGAAAACATTGTGATCCTCTGTGTGTTGTGTTTTGTTGTTCCTGTTTTGCAAAAGAAAAAAACAACAACTAT
Organism: Enteromius trimaculatus; assembly: GCA_032361065.1. Taxonomy (NCBI): domain Eukaryota; kingdom Metazoa; phylum Chordata; class Actinopteri; order Cypriniformes; family Cyprinidae; genus Enteromius; species Enteromius trimaculatus. Next base: position 3,269,060 of record JAUMHP010000040.1, on the reverse strand, counting down.
TATAAAAGGTCAGTAAGAAATCCGAAAAGCTAATAAATCTGCTTACTTCGGCTCATAGGTCACTAACAGATTTCAGAATCTATTGAGGACAATCATGTTATAATTGGTTTAAAAATGAATCTTGCACATTGAAGTTTACTCATGCAACAAGCGTTTAATCATGCAGGTTTCAGATGTGTCAACTGCACGAATCAGCACATTCTGATGTCAAAATATTCAACTGAATATCTCTGTTGCCTACTGGTTATTACAAAATGTAAAAAAAAAAGTGTATTTAGCTATCCGTCATACAAGTAGCACAACTGAAGAAAAGGATAAATACATTGTGTCCAGACTGACATTAACACCAGAGCCACTGGACATGCTAATGACTTATGTTGACTCTCTAATTGATCTTTAGCTGCCAACTCCCCCTCCTTCCTCCTCCCGCAGGATCAGCCAACTGACAACCATCTGCTTTGTGGACAAAAGTAAACAGGTGTCTGCATGAGACCAACTGCTGGAGGCGATGGACTATATTCTACATTTCTAAGGGTGCTCTTTGATGTAATTTTACTCTTGAATGTGAAAAAAAAAACCTGCACTTCATTTTAGTTTAATAATGTTTTCTGAAAAGACATCTGTAAGAGATATGTTTATCTGAGGACCACGTGCAGATTTTACCAAAAAAATAAAAAAAAAGGAGAGCAGGGCACACACATTTCATTCATTCTAGAATACAAATCTTAGTGTATTTACTAGTTGCCATATTAACATCATTGACATAAACAAATGGTGCCAAAATGTAAATTTATTCATTTTTAGTTTTTATTTAAAACAGAACAAACAATATTAATATTTGTTTTGTTTCACTGTTCCTGTTTCTATGCATTTTCTATTTTGTTTATATAATTACTGATTAGGTTAACCTGCGTCTTGTTTAAGTCTTCATTTAGTCTGTGTGTATACAGTTCAGCCCTCAGTTTTACTGTTATTTGTTCATTCTTTGTCTTTAATGCAGATTGGTTTTATTAATATATACCAATTTTTATCTGTTTGCCCATATTATAGGTGCATCTCAAAAAAGTAGAATGCCGTGGAAAAGTTTAAGTCTTTGGTTCTTTTAATTGTGATGATTTAGGCTCGCATTTAACAAAAACCCACCAATTCACATCTTAACAAATTAGAATATGGTGACATGTCAATCAGCTAATCAACTCAAAACACCTCCAAAGGTTTCCTGAACCTTCAAAATTGTTTCTCAGCTTGGTTCTCTAGGCTACACAATCATGGGGAAGATTGATGATCTGACAGTTGTGCAGAAGACAACCACTGACACCCTTCACAAAGAAGGTAAGCCACAAACATTCATTGCCAAAGAAGCTGGCTGATCATAGAGTGCTGTATCCAAACATGTTAACAGAAAATTGAGTGGAAAGAAAAAGTGTGGAAGAAAAAGATGCACAACCAACCTGAGAGAACTTTATGAGGATTGTCAAGCAAAATCTAAGAATTTGGGTGAAATTCACAAGGAATGAACTGAGGCTGGGGTCAAAGCATTAACATCCACGACACACAGACATGTCAAGGAATTTGGCTGCAATTGTCATATTCCTCTTGTTAAACCACTCCTGAACCACAGACAACTGGGCTAAGGAGAGGAACTGGACTGTTGCCCAGTGGTCCAAAGTCTTCTTTTCAAATGAGAGCAAGTTTTGCCTTTCTTTTGAAAACCAAGGTCCTAGAGTCTGGAGGAAGGTTGGACAAGCTCATAGCCCAAGTTGCATGAAGTCCAGAGTTAAATTTCCAGTGTGTGATGATATGGAATGCAATGTCATCTGCTGTTGTTGGTCCATTGTGTTTTTGAAAACGTTACTGCACCCATTTACCAAGAAATTTTGGAGCACTCCATGCTTCGTTCTGCTGACCAGCTTTTTCAAGATGCCGATTTTATTCTTTAGTAGGACCTGCCCTCACTGCCAAAAAATGCAGACACGCTGAAGGCCAAAGAAACCTAGCCTTCCATACCACCTCAGCAGTGTCACAAACTGATCATCTTCTTGCCATGCCGAATTGAGGCAGTAATTAAAGCAAAAGGACCCCCTACTAAGTATTGAGTACATATACAGTAAATGAACATACTTTCCAGAAGGCCAACAATTCACTAAAAAATGTTTTTTCCCCTTATGAAGTATTCTAATTCGTTGAGATAGTAAATTGGTAGTTTTTTTTTAAATGTGAGTCTAAATCATCACAATTAAAAGATCCAAAGACTTAAACTACTCAGTCTGTGTGCATTGAATGCATTTAATACACAAGTTTCACAATTTCAGTTGAATTACTGAAATAAATACCATACATAAATATGGTCAGCAAATATAGTATAATCCCAACAAAGGTGCATGTAAAAATGTAGAATAAATTGTAATATAATAAGTGCAATACCTTTAACAAACAAACGAATATGGTACAGAATGACAAGATGAAATGTGATCAGATGACTGGAGATTAACCAGCTGAGAGCAGTTATAGCTTTGATAAAGTTCTAAATCATATTTGTCTGTGGTTAATAGAGTAACAAAATACAAGTCGAACATTTAAGTGTCTATAAATGTTTCCATCAATAAAAAAAACATCCATTCGACAAATCAATGGGAATATACTTTGGAATTTATTTAACAAGTGCAAGACCTATAAAATAATGAGGACACTCATGAAATGTTTAGTTAATATTATTAAAGAAAGCAAAAAAAAAAAAAAAATTAAACTGCATCCCTATATTAACTGGCACTAGTACAATGATATCGTGTGACCCAGGTCTTTAGGGAATTGACAGTTTTCTAGAAAGAAGAAAAAAGTACATGACAGAGATATCATTACAGATAGCCAGTCCATGGAAATACACTTGCATACACTAGAGTATTAATTTTCAGCCCTTCAATTTCTTGATATAACAGACTGAGCAAACAAAGCCCTGAATAATAAAAAATGTTCAAAGATTTAACAAACAACAACAACAACAAAATAAAGCGCAAAACAACATTAGAGATACAGCAGATCACCGATAGTAGAACTGTGTACATAACAAAAGACATACAGTAACACTCTTCCTCCCTTTCAGAATGTCTTTATGCTAACATACTTTTCTCGCAAGAAGTTTTCTCAAAAAACGGTGCAGATGTTTAGGACAGCACAAGACTCAATAGAACAATAGAACAGAACTCAATTTAGGATTAATATTTGTCATGCTGGGTTCACAAAGTTCTGAATGACAGTCTGTAGGTGGTTTCATTAGAGGAAAGCATCCTCATCACCAATTAAGTAGGTTGCTCCGTCCGAGAGTCATGAAATACACTTGGCTCACCCCTCCAGAGCGCACAGAGGCAAAGAACACCTAAAGAAACAAAGTAATGGTAAACGTTAAAATGACGCAGCCATATAATTTACAATCAATAAATTTATAAATAAACGCATGTGATCTACATAGAACCTGTAGATTATCTATTTTGATCTCATAAAGGTATATTTACTGAAAGCGGAAGAGTTTGCATCTATTGCATGGGAGAAACCAGGCTCAGTCAGTTCTCCTCTGGCCAGATGAAGCCAGTTTTAGTGTCAGTATGTCACAAATAGTTTACTGTTGGGGATTTGTAGTTCTGTGCCACATCCAGTATATACAGCATCACTGATTATAACGGGTGTATTAATTTATGTATTAATTAATAATAGTATTATGCCTCTGGTGTAGATACATTGTAGGTAACACCATGCGTTTGTGGTTTGTTCATTTGTGAATTAACAGTTTTATAATCTAAATAAAACAAATTTACAGCTAATGATATATGTCATAAACAGCGAAATTTACTCTTTCTTTTTATCTTTACTATTATTGAACTTGTATACAAAACTTAAGATTTTATACACTTACACTGGTTGAAATGAACACTCCTGTATGCCAAAATGTGTGTGTGTGTGTGCAGGGGCGTAGCACCAAATTCTGGGCCCTATGCACAAGCAGTGGCCATGGGCCCCCGTAAGCTCGAGGTTCACAA
>JAUMHP010000040.1:3243951-3259967 GCA_032361065.1 Enteromius trimaculatus | reverse complement strand
TGAAACGGAAAACCCAGAGTTTCCCTTATCTCAGGGTTAACTAACTCCGAGTTTTCACTTAACCTCCTTTGTGAAATGGGCCCCTGATACTTACCTGGATTGTTTATCTCGACGCAGATTCTTGCTTGTTGCCCCGATCTCTGCCTGGACTCTGTTTTGGTGATTCTTGCCTGTTGCCTCAACCATTGCCTGGACTATCGTTTCTGATTCTAGCCTGTTGCCTTGTTTACAGTACTGCCTTTTGTCTTCTGTGTTTGTTTGTTTGTTTGCTCAAGAGACTTTGTATTGTTTGTCATCTTGAGCTGCGTATTAAACAGCAAGCACATGGATCTACTGTCTGATGAGTCTGAATTGCCACAGAAAACTTCGCCGGAACTTGATCCAGCTGCTGTCTATCGGCTGGCCAAGGAAATCAACCGTCAGGGCGGGCTGCTGATCACTCACCATCAGCAGTTAGAAAAGCTGACGTGGGCCTTGGAGGAGATGGGACAGTCTTTGCAAGCGCTTAACACCTCTGTGCAAGCCCTGAACACTGCCAATGCCGCGCTGGTCCAAACACCTGCAGTGGCCCCGCTGTTCAAACTGCCCGTGTCTCCTTGCCCGAAAAAATATGATGGCTCACCAGGAAAGTGCCAGGGCATCTTGATGCAGTGTAACTATACATCACCTGTCAGCCACAAAGGTTACCGACAATGGCAGTAAAGTTTCACTCATTTTCTCTTTGCTTACTCGACGGGCTTTGGATTGGGCCACTGCTCTGTGGGAGGAACAGAACATGTCTTTCACAAGTTACCCTGACCCCAATCGAGGAGATTCTGGCACTGAAACAGGGAACCACACCCGCCGCTGAGTTCACCCTACTCCAGAACCCCTGAAGTCTCTGCCAGGACACAGAGCCGACTGCCCGGTGCGGCCGTCCCACTCCACGCCCGCTCGGGTGAGTAATGGTGTTCATGAACTTTCTTTAACACTGCCAGTCGCTATTATCGTAAAGGGGCAAAAGATAACCACCACTGCATTCATTGGCAACGTTTAGCGAAATGATTCATCCACAAAATTAACCTCTGCCCCAGAGTCATTTACTTCTGCTTACATGTGAGCCTCGGGTGGCGGTTGCAGCCTTAGACCACAGGCCTTTGGGGACCGGAGAAGTCACCTATACTACCCAGGACCTGAAGCTTCTCATCGGACCCATGCACACTGAAGTCATACGCCTTTTCACCATTTGCTCCCCCGATCATCCCATCATACTTGGCTTACCATGGCTGGAACTCCACAACCCTACCATCTCGTGGACAGACCGTCAGATTCTCAAATGGTCAGAACACTGCCAGACTCACTGCATCCAACCCGTCCAGGCTCCCACGGCCCACACGCCCTCTGTCTGCGAGTAGGAGGATTTCAGCTCGCTGCCCGCTGAATACCATGATCTCAAAGAGATGTTCAGTAAGAAAAAGGCTACTCACCTGCCACCTCACCACTCCTATGACTGTGCCATAGAACTACTGCCTGGCACCTCACCACCCAAGGGCAGAATCTTCACACTTTCCCAGCCTGAGACCGAGAGGATGAAAGCCTACATCCAAGAAGAACTGAGCAAGGGGTTTATTAAACCTTCTAAGTCACCTGCCTCGGCGGGGTTTTTTTTTTTTTTTTTTTGTTAAGAAGAAAGATGGCAGCTTGAGACCTTGCATGGACTACCCGGGGCCTGAACGAAGTAACCATAAAGTACCGCTACCCCCTACCTCTGGTTCCCGCAGCATTGGAACAGCTCCGTAAGGCAAAATATTTTACCAAGCTCGATCTCAGCAGTGCCTATAACCTCATCAGGATCGTGGACTATGAATGGGAAAACGGCCTTCTCAACCACCGCAGAACCTGATTTTGCTGAGTTAGGCGTGTCAACTTTGTTGTGGAACAACATTGTAATTTGGCCAATCAGATTTGAAGAACCAGTTTATAGTTTATGTGAAGTTTAGGCTTACAATCGTTGTTTGGTGCTTGTACATCAGTGTCAGTCATCTATCATTTCCTCTAATTTTAGGCATTACTCATGGGTAGGGTTAGGTTTAGGTGTAGAGATATGGTCAAAACTAAAACTTTGGAACAAAATGTTGTTCCAGGGTCAACAAAATGTTGTTCCAGGGTCAACAAAATGTGTTAACCCAGGGGACACGGCTAACTCGGCAAAATCAGGACGTGCCTCAACCACCACTGGGCACTAAGAATATCAAGTAATGTCTTTCAAGCCCTCATCAATGACGTGTTCCGAGAAAATCAGAACAAAACTGTAATAGTATACATCGATATACTCATATACTCCAAAACCCTCAGGCACATCAGGCATGTCCGCCAAGCCCTGCACCGACTCATTCACCACCGCCTCTACGCCAAACTCTCCAAGTGTGAGTTTCACCAGACTTGTGTGTCGTTCCTGGGCTACATAAGTCATGAAGGAGTGACCATGGACGAGGGCAAGGTCACATCAGTCCTCGAATGGCCACGACCCAAAACGCTGAAGGAGCTACAGAGGTTTCTGGGGTTTGCTAACTTTTACCGCCGGTTCATCCAAACTTTTAGCCAAGTGGCGGCACCGCTCACATCAATGACTAAGAAGGGGAACCACAACTCTCCTTTGGATACCGCAGAGTGACAAAGCCTTCAGAGACCTAAAGACACACTTTACCACAGTGCCCATCCTCCGACACCCCGATCCCGATAAAGAATTCATCGTGGAGGTGGATGCTTCAAGTATTGGAATCGGAGCAGTGCTCTCACAAAGACACTGTGAACCAAGCAAGGTCCTCCCCTGTGCATTCTATTCACAAAAGCTGACCAAGGCCGAACGGAACTACGACGTGGGGGACCGAGAGTTGCTGGCCATTAAAGCTGCCCTGGTAGAATGGCGTCACTGGCTTGAGGGAGCCACCTTACCCTTCATAATCCTCACAGAACATAGAAATCTGGAGTATATCCAGGGGGCCAAGTGCATTAAATCAAGACCGGCAAGATGGTCTCTGTTCTTTGCCCGTTTCAATTTTACTATATCCTACCGTCCAGGCTGAAAGAACACTAAGGCAGACGCTCTGTCCAGACAGTTTGACGCACCCACCGACCTACCACCACCGCCACACATTATTGCACCCATCCGCTGGGACATCTCTGCAGAGATAACAGAGGCACAAGCACAAAACCCAATTCCACCTGAATGTCCCCCGGATCAGACGTATGTACCTGCCTCCATTCATCAAAGACTGCTGCACCATGTTCATGACTTCCCCAGCGCCGGTCACCCGGGGATCCTAGCCACAGTTGATCTAGTTCACAAACCATTACTGGTGGCCTTCTGTTCTCTCCGATGTCACTCAGTTCATTCACAGATGCAACATCTGCAACATAAGGCCTCCCATCAGAAGCCGACAGGACTGTTGCACCCACTACTCATACCCGAGAGACCCTGGTCCTATGTAGCGATGGACTTCATAACTGACCTACCTGTATCCAACGGCTTTACCACCATCCTCACCATCATTGATAGGTTCTCCAAGGCCTGTCGTCTGGTTCATCTGCCCAAACTCCCCACGGCCTTGAAGACTGCCAAGGTGGTGATGGAGCAAGTTTTTCGCTTCTATGGCATCCCGGACGACATACTCATGGACCGGGGCCCTCAGTTCACCTCCTGCTTATAGCACGCCTTCTGCGAGCAGATGAGAATAAATGTGAGTCTCACCTCAGGCTACCACCTCCAGTCCAAAGGGCAAGCTGAGCGGTTAAACCAAGAACTCACCCGTTTCCTACGTTCCTACTGCCACGCCCGACAGGAGGTCTGCACAGTTGCAGAAAAATCAATCCTAGGTACCGTGGGTCAGTTTCAAATCACTCGCCAATTGACAATTGTTTATCTCAATTGTTTATCTCAACGTCGATTCTCACTTGTCACCCCGATCTCTGCCTGGACTATCGTTTGTGATTCTAGCCTGTTGCCTCGACCCTCAGCTTGTTTACGGTACTGCCTTTGTCTTCTGTGTTTGTTTGTTTGCTCAAGAGACTTTGTGTTTCTCATCCTGAGCTGCGTATTAAACAGCAAGCACATGGATCTACCGTCTGATGAGTCTGAATTGCCACATTATATAAATTATACAAATGGGTTATATAAATTTACAAATGGGTCCGTTTGACCCATGTAATTAACAAAGGCTTCGGTCCCAAATATTACTTTTTATTTATATATTTTTTTTTTTTTGACTTAAGTGATCAAATACTTTATTTGACACGGTAAATCCCTCTGTGTCTCTCACAGTGGAAATGCACCTATGCTGAAAATAACCACACACACACACACACACTTATATATAAAAAATCAAATACGAATTTGTATTAGCCATCAGTTGTTCAGTTGTTTGTGATCAGAGTTGGAGGTTAATTTTGCAGGAAGTTAACTTTCCAAGAACAGGAATGGATACCCCTCAACTAAGACGATCTCATTTGTGTGTCTCAGACAATGTTATACAATTATTATAAAGACTATTATTTTTACAAAGACTGTTATTTTTATTAAAAGCACCATTTTTATCTAATACAGCAATGAGCTTTTTTGGGAAAGATGCAACAAGTTTTTCACACCTGGATTTGGGGATCCTCTGCCATTCCTCTTGTAGATCCTCTCCAGTTCTGTCAGGTTGGATGGTGAACGTTGGTGGGCAGCCCTACAATCTTTATCTTTTATTTACAAAGCTGCCATGCTTAATGTATTTTATAAGAAATGAACAGTGACACAGTTTCTGAAAGTGCTGTAATTGTTTAGGTGATCATTTATAGCGATAATTATTATATTTTTATGACCCACTTAAAATAAGAACCAGGAGAAAAATATTACATTTAAACATTTTTATTTTAAACTTAACCTTCCTTTGATCATAATCCTCTCAGTTATTAAGACAGAAATGTCAACAACCATGGAAAGCTCAAATAATTATACCTCTGTTATATCTTTGTACCATTTAGATTCTTTGTCATAAGGCACTGAGAGTACCTCTCCATGTTGGTCTGCTGCTTGTGCAGTGTAGCAGATACAGATGTTGTTGGTTGAATACGGCTGTGCTCCAAAGGGTGAGCGCGACTAAGGTGGTACATCAAGTTTGTGGTATTACCAGTCTTGGCTGGGACGATGGTCTTGCATAATTTGCAGACGACATTGGTTTGACTACGGTCAGACTTATACACTCAACAAAAATATAAACGCAACACCTTTGTTTCTGCTCCGATTTTTCATGAGATGGACTTAAAGATCTAAAATTCATTCCATGACAGTGAGCACTTCTGCTTTGCTTAGATAATCCATCCCACCTCACAGGTGTGCCACATCAAGATCAGTATAAGGTACACCTGTGCACTACTCATGATGTCTGATCAGCATCTTGATGTGGCACACCTGTGAGGTTGGATGGATTATCTCAGCAAAGCAGAAGTGCTCACTGTCACACATTAAGACTGATTTGTGAACAATGTTTGAGAGAAATTTTAATATTGTATATCTGGAATGATTTTTAGATCTTTAAGTCCATCTCATGAAAAAACGGAGCAGAAACAAAGGTGTTGCGTTTATATTTTTGTTGTGTAATATCCAAAAAACTGCCATACTGGCAAGCTGACTTTTCCTCTTTTATTTACAAGTTCCTCGCTCACTGTGGCTCTCATTTTCTGCTTATGAAGAGGAGTTCAGCAGACTGGCAAGAGGAAACGATATGGTGCAATCAAACGTGATACTGTTACATGATTATCTGTTAGCGTATCACTCCCTACGTTGCTAGGTTACCAGAGAGCGAGTGACCAAACTAGATTTGCAACCTCTGTTTTCTTCCGACAAAGAAAAAAAAATCTAACGTTTTACAGCCCTAGGTTAATGTAGTGATTACTTCCATTTTTTTTGGTGTTATGGCATTTCTGCATAGTGTCAGAGATGTTGGCGTTTCTCTAATAAGATCAGCCACAAACCTGATCCCTGCATGATCTAATGTGTAGCATCTTATTAACTTATTAATCTGATTAACAGCCATGGTACTATTTCACATAAAGATTACCAACATTGCCGTAATTTCCCAAAGTTATCTTAGTGCTAAGAGCATATTCTATACTTACTGTAAGTATAATCGAACAAAGCTCTCAGCACTAACATGCCTTTGCGAAACCAGGTCTTTGACTTGTACCAGGCTACATATAGAATATCTCTTACAATGTTACAAAAATGCATGCTAATTTTGTATTGTTTTTTCCTGTTCCTCTTTCAGATAAGTCATTAAATTTAGAAGCAGAAAACAATTTTGAATAGCACATTTATTAACACGGTGTTCACATTTTTCAGCTTAAAACTGTCACTGCATAATCTTAACAATGATGTTAACTTAACATACAGATACAGTGGTGAGTTTAAAATATTCCAGCGGTCCCCCCAGAGTGAGTTTTTTTTTTTTTAGGTGACCGTTATTTAGAACGTTCACCTTTACTGTTTCCGTGGCGACGCGTCTTGCTTGTCACGTGACATACCGCGAGCACAATAACGCTGTGACACAGATGGATTTTATTTATTTTTTCCTTTTTTATTTGAAATATTCACAAACTTGTTTACTGTGTCATGAACAATCTGATCTTCCGATTCACAAATGTATGCAAATAAGTGCGTTTCTTCATTGAAACACCTTTAGAAATGATCTTGATATGAGATGGGCTCATGTTTGTTCGCGCTGCAGTTCAGAGAGTCCCGTCAGTCGGATTTACAGCATGTAAATTCATTAATTTCTCACGAAATACATGATATTAAGTGGCTAGTGAACTGAGTGAAGAATAGAGTGAACTTTATAGTTACTTAGACTATGTGTATCTGATTTAAATAAAAAAACATCAGCAAATTAAACTTGAAAGGGTTGTTATTGTTGCTTCCATAGACATCTCTGAGTATATTACAAGCTCTAAATGTATTGTTTTACTAGTACACAGTGTATTTAAATGTCTGAAACCTAAAATATGCATTATGTGGTTAAGAACACTGTATAGTTGTGATAATATGACAGCGCCAGAAAATGCGCGAAAGCTCCGTTTGAATTTGGTAGTGATGCGACGTCATGGAACAGTCTAAATCCCATATATGGGACCGTACTGCTCAAAGGGTTAACCGAAGTTTGTGAAATAAATTTGAGTCTCATATTATTTTATTTTATTAAGTCCAATAACTTGGGTCGCACGTAAATCAGTCGGTCGGCAACCGGAAACTTAGATTTATTCTTTTTAGGCCTGATGCTTTCTGAATTACTTTTTTTCTTTACTAGGATCTTTTTTTTATTTTTATTTTTATTTTTTTTATAGTGGGAACACCCACATTTACAAGAATTTTCTTAGAATTTCTTTAGTAGGAGCAACTCTTAGCGCTAAGATTTTTCATGAATATGGGCCTTGGAGTTTTATCACCTTGTGGAAGTATTAATTTTATTTATGTGGACTGTACTGGTTTAGCTGTGACAGCTCTGGGTTCCAAACTGCTACAAAAAAATAAATAAAATGCCTTGCCTTTGAAGCATCTTTAATTCATTTTATATGTAATACAGTCTATCAAAATGTGTTAGCCACAGCTATCTACCTTACAGCCTCATTAAAATTACCTAGTTTAATTCCAGTTGTATCCTTTTTTTTTAAAAAAAAAAACCTTTTCCTCTCCACAGAACCCTGTATATATCAGCTCCTGGCTCGGCGGGCAGAGCTGCTTATGGAAATGAAGAATTTTGGCCAAGCCATCAAGGATGGGGACACCATGTGCCGACTCCGTCCCCAGTTTTCAAAGGTAGGAATCTGTGAGGAGACATGCATACACAACCCATGGCTTTAACCCCCTGGGCCAAAACAAATATTCTCTATTAAAGTAATCTGTAAAAAAACAACACGGTATACTTTTTAGTAGTTTGTAGTAGTTTGCCAAAAAGAGAAAATTGTCATTTACACTCCAAGTAGTTGCAAAGCTGTATGAATTTCATTGACCATTTATAGTATTTTTATTTTTTTTTCCTACTATGAAAGTAATAGTTGGGTGAGCTATTCCTTTAACTCGTTTTCTCTAATGCGGTCATGACCACACGCTGATCGCTCATACAAATTAGCCATCTATCTGTAAACTTTGAAACTGAAACTTGAATTTTTCAATTTTAATAATACAATTTTTTTTTTTTTTTTACCTTCCACGCATCTGAATTAACCTGTCGCTAGATGACGTCATGCGTCAATTTGCATATTCATTACGTCAGTGCCTCACATTATCTTGCTTCTCTAGTCACATAATGTTATTCAATGCACCCTAATTCTCAATATAACTGTTTTAACTGATATATTTAATGGTTTCTGTTGTCAGTGAAATGGAATGAATATAAATGGTGACTGAAATGCACCCCATTATAAGGCCTGCTGAACTAGCTCTACTTTACAAGATGTTAATCTGGATTAAAAGCCTTATTTATAATGGAGCGTTGTCTGATAAAACCAAGTACACATAAGATATAGACAATGGCTATGCTGTGATTTTTGGCTATATTTGCATGTAAAATAGAGTTAGAAGCAACAAAATATCTATTTTAACTGAAAGCCCTGCTCCTCTCAGCCGCTCGCTGAATAGAAAAAAAATGGTATTGCGGTACGACGGTATTTACAATACCGTTACATCCCTAGTTAGAATTAGAATTAGACTGTCCTTATTGTCACCGTACACATATACAATGTACATTATATACATATACGATTAGATTAAGAGCATTTTCTTATTCAGTGCAAACATGTAGTGTTGTCATGATACCAAAATTTCAGTATTCGGTACCAATACCAGTGAAAATCCAGGGTTCTCGGTACCAATTTAGGTACCAAAGCAAAACACAAAAACATGAATTGAACAAGCTATTTTTATTTTAATAACAAACAATAAATTAACAAACATGAGTGAATAACACACACTTTTTATTTATAAACGTGTATATATAAATTCACACACATTAATGTTCACTTACTGTAACTTGATGTTAGATAACACATGAAGTGTGGTATCTTTTTGTAAAGCCTTACCAAACTATACAGGACTGTATTTGACTTTTATTTAATCAAACAGCACAAACTATATTTCATAGCCTAGAACTGCTTTTCTGATGGACTGATTTTAAAGATACAAACATTAACCATACATTTGTTCTCTAAAACACATTTTTTGGCTACACAGGTCATTTAAAAGCCTCTAGTGTGTAAAAATAGTACACAATTATGTCCTGTTTTAAACGCTTTAGGAGCATTAAATAGTTAATAAAGAAACTTTATTCTGATACTGGTGTTAGCATTAGCCACGCTTATTAACTATTAACTAAGCAAATTCCTCCTTTTGACATAACTTCGATGACACCGCTTGCAGATGACTTTTGGTGATCAATGATGTTGGTCATCAGCCTCGGATTCAGAGCCACCTCATCAGTAGCACCGCCGGTCGCCATCTCTCTATGCTGTTATGAAGAAGACGCAATTGCGCAGTGCAGTTTCGGGTAGCGCAGCAAGAACTGGGTTGACCATGTGCTCGGTAACACCGGTACTTTAGAAAACCTGGTACCGTAACATTTTGAATTTTTTAGTACCGTTTTGGTACCGAAGTACCGGGTTTTTTGACAACACCACAAACATGTAAGAAGTATATTTACAATACAATAACGATAAATAGGTTACAGTACAATAACAATAACAAATAGGTAACAATAAATAGTGCAGATATTTAGAAGTTATTGCACATGTTTCACATTTGGCTGTCGGGGTATTGCACATTTGGAAGAAGAATTATATTGCACATTGAAAAGTATATAACAAAGTATATACTCCGGTGTTTCAAGTTCAGTTTGTGTGTGAGCATGTGTGGGGTCAGTGCATGTTCAAATTGAGGGTGGCAATGTCTTTTGGGAAGAAGCTGTTCTTGAATCTATTTCTGTACTGGTGCACCTGTAGCGTCTTCCAGAGGGCAACAAGTTGAACAGGTCGGAAGCAGGATGGGAGCTGTCCTTAATGATGTTCTCAGCTCTACTGAGGCAACGGGAGGTGTAAATGTCCAGCAGGGAGGGAAGAGGGCAGCCGATGATCTTTTGTGCCGCTTTGACTACCCTCTGGAGCCTCTCTCTGTCTGACATGGTGCAGCTACCATACCACACTGTGATGCAGTATGTCAGCAGACTCTCAATGGACGCACGGTAGAAAGTCAGCAGCAGGCTGAGGTACAGGTGGTGTTTTCAGGAAATGAAGTCTCTGCTGGGCCTTCTTGATGATTGTTGTGGTGTTCTCCATCCATGAGATGTTTTCTGAGATGAGAACACCAAGAAACCGGAAAGTATGAACCCTCTCCACGCACTCACCATTTATGAGAGTGGGCTTATGTCGGTGCTGTGCCTCCTGATGTCAACAATGATCTCTTTAGTTTACCTGGTGTTTAGAGCTAGGTTGTTCTCTGTGCACCAGGTTGCCCTCTTCAGGACCTCCTGCCTGTATGCTGTTTTATCACCTCCTGAGATGAGTCCGACCACAGTGGTGTCATCAGCAAACATAATGTGATGGAGAACCAGTCTCTCAAAAGCACTTCATGATTACCAGTGTGAGGGCAACAGGACGATAATCGTTCAGGCTGGTGATGGGAGACTTCTTCGGTACTGGGATGATTGTGGCAGATTTTAGACAGGATGGGATTACTGCCTGGGCTAAGGAGAGGTTGAAGATTGAGTGAAGCTGGGGGGCACATGCTCTTAGCACCTTGCCTGGTACTCCGTCTGGGCCAGCTGCTTTCCTGGGGTTCACTGCTAGAAGTACCCGTCTGACGTCTTGCTCCATTACAATGAGTGGAGTGGTGTATGAGCCGGGTGGGGGTGGGAGTTGAAGCAGGGTTGGAGTAGATGAGGGCTGCTGCCGTTCCATTTCAAAGCGGGCAAAGAAGCTATTCAGTTCCTCTGCTAGCGGCGCACTCAGGTCTCCTGTTATTGCATCACAGTCTTTGTAATTAGTGATGTCACGAATTCCCTGCCACACCTTTCGTGTGTTACTGGTATGGCTCTGTAAGCATGCTTGATGTTGGACTAAACATGAACCAGAGTGTTCTCTAGTCGAACACTTCATGTGCTGATGAAATTTTGGGAGTACAGTTTTTAGATTGGCCTTATTAAAGTCACCTGCAATTATATGAACACCCTCAGGGTGTGCCCGCAGCTGTTCGTTTATGGTGTTCAGCAGGAGAGAGCAATGTTTACGTTGGCGTCGGGCGGGATGTACACAGCCGTGACGATAACAACAGTTAGTTCTCTCGGTAGAAAAAAAGGCCGGCATGTTACAGACATGTACTCAAGGTCCGGGGAACAGTGTTTATCGATAATTGTCCCATTGTTACACCAGTTGTTATGTACATAAACACAGAGCCCCCCTCCTCTGCTCTTACCAGAGTCCTTTGTTCTGTCCGAGCATAGTAGAGTGTGGCCTGCTAGCTGCATGCTTGCGTCGGGAATGTCCGGGTGTAGCCAGGATTCTGTTATGATTAATAAGCAACAGTCTCGAACATAACGATTTCCAGCGAGTTGAAGTTGTAAGTGGTCCGTCTTGTTTACCAGGGATACCGTCTTTAGTTGTGACATAACTTGTACACATTTTACTAGTTATACATTTTAATACTTTTCCCAAACTGTAATTCCTGACTACATTAATGATTTCAAAATGTTTTACTTGATTTAATTTATTTAATTGCCTTAATGTCTCAAAAAAAACCCATTATGCCTGTACCATGAAGACGGATTAGCTGGCTAGCCAGGGTAAGTTTAGGATTAGTTTGCACCAATCCTGGGTTTTAGGTACCATGAAAGAAACTCTGCTTCAATTGGTGTTCATTGCCATGGTAACTTGCTCTGGGGCAGGTGATGTTCTGGGTTAGAGAGCTCAAAACAAAATTTGACCAATCGGCTTTCAGCCAGGTGTCTGATGCAATAAAGTCACTCCCCCAGCTTCTCTTACTGCAAATTAAAGGACGCTGCATAGTAAAACATTGTTTAAAGATAAAGATTTTATTATTATTTTTTTTTTTATATATATATTTTTTTAGAATTACTTTTATTATTTATATAATTATTATCTTAACCTATTACACAAGCAAATTTAGTTTAATAGTAATAGGCTTGCAAATTAATATAAACATAGATAATACAGTTTACTTGCAAGTTTTTTTTTTTGTTTTTGTTTTTTTTGTTTTTTTCCCCTCCTAAGTTTTCCTTTTTCGTTAGAAGATCATTTCATCTTGCTGTGTAAATGTGATTTAAATTTCTCATATTGCTCAATCTTTTAATCTTTGGTTGTGAATCTGACTCTCTCACAAGAAGTGAATGAAAGTTTAAAAGCATGTGATTGGCTGCTTATTGCTGATGTCACACTTTCATGTGTACGTGCACAGGATCAAGTCTGGGTTAACAAAGAAAGTTGATGAGCTTCATCATGGTACCAATAATGCCTGATTGCATCGGTTTGGATTTGTCAACCCAAAACTAATGCTTGAATACTTGAGTTTGTTTAGCCACCATCATGGTACAGGCCCCTAGTCTTTACTAGAACCAGGAAGCATGAGCATATTAGCCCGGTTGGGGGCCCCTAATTTCTAGTTTTTAATTAGAGACCATCTCTGCATTTAAGAAATAAATAGTTTAATCTCTTCATTATACATTACCATCTCTCAATTCTCTTATTTGAAAATTTTCAGTGCTTTGACAATCTGTATTATTAAAAGCACTATATAAATAAAAGAGCTTGATTGTGCTAAAATGTTGGTAAAACAAAATGTTTACAGACATTATAAAAAAACATATTTATATAGCCTATTTGTGTATATCTAAAAAGGTTATTGGTTTCCTTCTCTCCGCAACAAATCCTCTAAAGTTAAGGCTATTAAAATGTAAATCCAAAAACAAATTAATTTAAGGTGAAACAAAAATATCTCTCTCATTTGGCACAAATTTAATGGTTTCTATTTTCGTAACATATCTGGATGCTACAATTTAATTATTATGTAATAGCCTAGGCAAGTGGTTCCTGGAGGTCCCCCAACATTGCGTGTTTTCCATGTTTCCTTAATAAAATCACACCTAAATCAAATCATCAGCTCATTAGTAGAGACTCTATGACCTGAAATGGGTGTGTTAGACAAAGGAGAAATGCAAAACGTGCAGTGTTGTACTCCACTCGCATGGGCATCATCCATCAGACTGCTATTTAAGCATGAGGCAGTGGTTACGCTGAATTCAACAGAGCAGAGCAGTGTACCACGGCAGATCAACATTGTTTGTTGCGGACAACTAGTGATGAATGATGCAATGTAGTATAATAAATAAGACACTTGTTCTTTACTTGGTTTTATTTTAAATAATAAGGTTTAACATTGAAAAATATTAAATTGCTCATAAAAAAATACAACTCAAGTACATCAAGGGCGCAAGGGGTTCTAGCAGACCAATCATAACACTTGCGGTCTGCGTAGAACATTTTACATTTACATTAAATTTTTGGAGAGGTGCTGGTAATTGACTGGTAAAAGCCCAGGCCTACTTAGTTTGTCCCTCGGACAAAAAAACTCGGAGTTGCTCACGGTTTTACAATGACAACTGCAGTTTGAAAACCTTGTGACGTTTTTGCACACTTTTGGTCCACCAAATGGGAATTAAATATTCCATGGAGTTATTTATAAAATAGTAAAACAAAAAAGAGAGGTCTAATTTTTTGGTCGGTCATCACGATTACAGATACAACATTTGGATTGATTGATTGAATTGAATTGAATTGAACATTGATGCGAATCAACACTGGTTAAATGTACATTTACATGAACTGCGATACATGAACAGTTTAGATGTACATTGTGAGAACAGTCCGCTCTTTAGGTTTGTACATAAGCATGGACTAACATTAATGTCTCTAGTTTTAACGTTCTGCTTGAGCACATGACAATTGTAACTTCAATGAGTGTATGACAACCAGAAAGTGAATGTTTTTGTCTTCGTTTGGATTGAGGTTGAATGCCTAGGGATAATGTTTTGTTTGGATTCAGGAAACTGAATAAATTACATTTGTCTATCCTGTCTAACCTGGAATCACTGTCACGAGTACCCCAAGACACATGTTGGTTGTTTTTTTGGAAGTATTAACCCCATAAAAATTATGTAAGCTTCAGGTCTTCCAATGTTTCTCTTTGGCTCCGTAACCCACAGAAATCTGAGTTCCACACTCTGTGCAACTGATACTTGACTGCAATTGACTCATCTGTGTTTGATGGGAGGGGCTTACCGATAGGTCAACTGCAGCTTGCAGCTGTATTTTTGTTCTTGCTCGTTGATAGCCGAGGAGTCTTTTCGTCTTATTTAAGATTAATTTTGCAGCTACATTTTGGATTACTAATTTTAAGCTTTGACCGAATTGGTTGTAAGACTTGCCAGAAAGGTTATGAAAAATGCTTTATTATGGTTATACCAGTTGATCTGTGTATCTTGGACTTTTTTTTACTCGTATAATATATTTATTGCTGTGTACTTGTATTCTGCATCATGGCGGATTAGTTGATAGCTACCTCCCCACTTTACCCCAAAAACAGGTCATTTTAGACCTGAACACATATATTAATCTTTTTAGGAGCAAAAAGCTAATTCCGATGGAATAAAACATAAACATGGCAAACTACCAGACTACTCACACTGCACTTTATCATAGGGTGGTGGTGGCTCTGTATTGCTGTTTGCTGCTATATTTTAAATATTGCCATTGTGTAAAAACAGTTTTTGTTTTCACCTGTTTAGTCAGTTTTAATTTAATTTAAACCCAATAGCTTGGGTTTAGTGACTTGTAACTTTTCAATAAATTCTTTATTTTTTATTTTTTTCTCTTTCCAGGCTCACTACATTAAGGCTACAGCATTTAGGAGCGCTGGCCGCAATGAAGAGGCTCTACAAGAATATTTCTATTGTTTGGCTCTGAAATCTGACTGGATTGCTGTAAAACTAGAGGCTCAAAAGGTAAATGAAATGTCAGCCTTTGTGTGGTAGATCTGTTTGCCCAATAGTGTGTCTTTTTTCATGTTGTTTTTAAAGTTTAAACTCTTCATTTTTTTTTTTAATTTATGAAGTTTTCATTTTTATATTTGTATAACTTATTCTGATCTACAGATCCTGAGTCATATGTTCTCTTCGGTCTTTGCAAATGATGACCTGGCCACGTCCATGCAGCCCCTTCCAGCTGGACCCTCCTCTCGTATCAAACCTTCATCCCTCCTCAGCTCTCTTCACTCCTCTCTTCCTAGAGATGCAGCCAAAGCAGGCTGCTCCAAGGTTAATGTGCTCAGATGCAAGATTCATAGAATAGATCATGACACCAACAAATCTAAAATGGTTTTATTTGTGTGTATTAGGAATCAACACTCAACACTTGTTGCAGCAAGTACAAAGATGGGAACTCTTCTACTTTTCAGAGTTCTGAAATGCAAACTATTGGCCTCTGTTCACTTTTTGTTCAACCAGTCCTAAAAAGGAAATGGACAGAAGATGCTAAGTCCTTTGAGCCACCCAGTAAACAGCTTAAAGAAGGTATGTGGTTTAAAACCATAATGTATTTATTTAAATTAAAATTAATTTATTTAAATTAAAGTTAAAAATAAACCAAATATTGTAAAGAAATATGACTAAGATATGTTGGCTTGTTGTACAAATACTGTCTCTTTCTCTTTCTGACTACTTGCTTTATTCCCAGATAAGGCATCTTCTGAAAAACTCCCTACCTTTTCTGGGGGGAGGCAAGTTCAATCACAGCTTTTGGATAGTACAGACTTTGAATGTTCTCTATGCATGAGGTGATAAATTCTCTCTAAAAATAACACTCAAAAAAATAGTTCACACCAGCTTGGGGGGGGGGGGGGGGGGGGGGGGGGGGGGGGGGGGGGGGGGGCGGGGGGGGGGGGG
>JAUMHP010000040.1:3212606-3227386 GCA_032361065.1 Enteromius trimaculatus | reverse complement strand
GAAATAACCATTTATTAAAAATGTTACAAAAAACCACATGCTTTCAAAGGGTGTCCTAATTTTTTCACATGACTGTAGATCAGTGGGTAGGAGGAAAAATCTTTTGCATTCCCTCAGCGTTCCCCTGAGAAACTGCGTTCTCTCACAAATATATTTAAGTTCCCTTTGCAAAACTTTGACAATCTCACACGTATTAAGAACATGCGTGTTGTGAGAGAACAAAACAAGTTTTGCAAGATAACACAAATATCTTAGTGGACTCTGCCTAAACTAACATTGTGATATGCTGATACGAACACCAAATGCTCGGTCGTAAAAAAATTAAAAAAAATCCTGCAGGCTCGGTTGATGGCTATGTGTTTTTGGCTCGAACTGACAGGTGTCCTTTTGTTTTTTAATGACAGCTTTACCTTTGATGCTAGGGACTGAGGTTATCATGGTAACCATGGTAATTTTCGTTGCTAAATTTTGGTCCTCTTAATCAGAATGGTTTGTAGTGCAAACCGGTTTACCGCACATTGTTATTCTCTTTGTTTTTTTCCTATAGCAGCTAATGAACTGGAAGCCTCACCTATAGGCTTACTTCTGTGTTGAAGAAAAAGTTGGTAATTTACTAAATATTCTTGCTAGAAATAACATTAAATTTTGTGATTTAGTCAGGCTACATTTTACAGACCACTCTTGCTAAATGGAGTTAGCGCACTTAAGTCTAATTTCTGAGGTATTCTGAATAAATCATTTGTACACTGCGTTTTAGAATCAATCTCCGTCTACACTAGTGTAAACAAAGTGATGTATTGTGAGTTCAGTGATGAACAGATAAGTAGGTTTAAACATTCTTTAAAATGCATTGGGCACAAAGGAGTCATTAGGTCACAAATTGGGCTTAGCAGAAGTGGATGCATTGAGATCAGAACATTGCACAATATTTTTTTTTCATTGAAAGTTTTGGGTGACGTTTTTTGAGCACAATTCAAACCCAGTCAGTTTACTTTGGTGGACATAAAAAAATGTCAATTCAGGAAAAACCTTGCCTTCCATGTTTACAGACACAACATCAGGGCGTGCAGCCATTTAAAGATAATTTCTGGTTGATGTGACAGATCTTTCTGGTATTTTGAAACTGATGTGTGAATTGTACTTAACTGGTAAAAAGACAGAACATCTTTGACTATGTGAACAGTTAATTTTTGTATTCGGACAATTTTTAATTATCATTTACTGCTATTTATGTGTGAAAGGGACTTCTGTCATTAATGTTAATTAAACAACAAAATCACTTGCTGCTCTTTTAATTTGTACTTTGAAGCAGTGGTGGATGAAGTACCTGAAAGCCACATTTGGCACTTGCCACACAGTGGTAGTTAGATGTATTTAAGCAGTTTAATGTAGCTCAGAGGAAACATTGATGCATTTATACAGCTATTAGGCCTATTTAACAGTTAACTTTCTGCACATTGTGCAATTACAATTTTGATTTTGTTCAGGTAATAATATCTATGCATTAACCCAATACCCCCAACTTATACATGCATCCTGAACCACTGATTCATCACCTGCTTTGTGAACAAGCGGGGCCATGTATTGAGACAAATTGGGCAAAAACCTCCTTCCCTCAGGCAGAGCATTAAACATGGGTCGTGGCTGGGTCTTCCAAAATGACAATGACCCAAAGCACACAGCCCGAAACACCAAGAAGTGACTGCATAAGAAGCATATCAAGGTTGTGGAGTGACCTAGCCAGTCTCCAGACCTAAATCCAATTGAAAATCTTTGAAGGGAGCTAAAACTCAGCGACAGCCCTGAAACCTCCTGTTGTGTGTGCAAACCTGGTGAAGAACTTCAGGAACTGTTTGACCTCTGTAATTTTTAACAAAGGCTTTTGTACCAAATATTAAATATTTTTGACTCAAGTGATAAAATACTTATTTGACACAGTAATTACAAATAAAATGTTAAAAAGAAATATCATACAATGTGATTTCCGGATTTTTCTTTTTAGACTCTCACTGTAGAAATGCACCTATGTTGAAAATTGTAGACCCCTTCATGAGGGTGATCAAATACTTATTGACCTTACTGTGTATGCCAGTCAAAAGTTTGTACACACACTCTTATTTAATGTTTCTTTCTTTATTTTCAGGACTATTTACATTGCAGATTCCCACTGAAGACATCAGAAATATAAAACATGTTTTCAATTATTTCACACTTTTTGTTTCAAACATAATTTCTTACATGTTCATTAATAGTTTTGATGTCTTCAGTGAGAATGTACAATGTTAATAGCTAATATAAATGTCTATATATATATTAGTAGCATCAGAATAGAGATCAGGATAAAGAGTTGTGTGCGAACATAGTCCCGTTTTCATAACATCACTTTCTTTTTTATCTAAACATAATAGTATATTAAGTCTTTATTAAATGTGTGTTACAGTTTCCTTTTTTTGTATCCTGAATGCCCCTTTTCAAGTTTTCTGTTACTCCCCAAGTCTGGCTAAAACTGTATTGACAATTTAATAAAGTTTTTGTCTCTTTCTCCAGCTCTATGTGACATGCATCCAATGCGTGCCCTTTTCCTTATTCCCAGAAATCCTCCTCCAAGACTCAAATCAAAGAAGTGGTAAGATGATTCCCTGTTATCTTTCTCTCTCTCTCTCTTTCTCTCTCTCCATATTTGTATATAATTTAACTATTTTTGACGAGCCACGTTGGTGATGTCTGATTTGTTTCTGTGATTGGCACTACAACAATAATGTTCTATTGAATTTGAAAATAGCATACCACTAACAATAGACCCTACTATAAAACTCACCAGGCCATAACAAATTTAAACTTTAGATAAAATCACATTTTCTGCAGCAACCATGCCAAGACTACTGCTTCACAGGAAGTTTACAAATACTTTACAAAAGCCTTAGAGGATGAGCAAATGATACCAACATTAAATTGTGTTGTATAGTAAAAGTATTTTGAGGTGACCGTTTTTTATTGTAGAAGGTACCTCACAAAAATTTGCTTTCATTATTTAATCATATCTGTATCTTTTTGGTATCTGGTAAATGTTTGGATGCTTTGGATTTTTCCAATGTCAGTAGTTTAAGTAAATGTGTAATGTGTATTGTTACTTCCACTCAGCAATCCCTAGATATCAAGAAAATTCTGTATGGAAAATGCTATGTCCAGTGGACTTTTGAAAGATTTTATTGAAACTGCAGATTTTGCGTTTTTCTCTCCCTGCATGCAGTCTAATTGAGTCCAGTGTATTGTGGGTGTTGAAGTTTTTGTGCCTATTTACACCACAGCCCTTTTTTACGGTTTAAAAAAAAAAAAAAAAAAGAATGCCACCTTACTACACGGACAGCATATTTTAATTAAAAACCCAAGTTTGCCAATGGTGAAGTACCCCTTTAACAGACCAAACTGTGCTTTTTTCTTTCTAAGCTTCTGTTCCCATTTTTCAAAGGTCCAAGAAGTTCTTCAGCTTTATTGAAACCTGTCTGGTAAAGAATTACAACCATCGACCCTCTACAGAGCAACTGTTGAAACATCCTTTCATTAGAGACCAACCTAACGAAAGACATGTTCGCATCCAGCTCAAAGACCATATCGACCGCACTCGTAAAAAGAGAGGAGAGAGAGGTTAGACACTTTAATACAAAAATGTTTATCAGGATTTGTTTTTTTAAATAACTGTTTATAGTGCTTGTGAAAGAGTATGCCCTGACACTGTTTCATTAATGTTTCACTTTCTCCTATCAATTGGTTTGTCTTATGCCAGTGTCAGTTTCGTGAACGATGTAGATAAACTTCAACTGGTGAAGATGTCAACCGTGTGGATGCTAGTGCTGGACTGATAATATAAAGTTCTTGATTTTTTTTTTTAGCTTTATTTGATGAACCTAAATTAATTAATTAAATCCCCAAACATGATATGATTTAACAAAACTACACTAAACATTTGTAGTGTCTGCCATTCAATAATCACAATAAGCGTTGAACTTTGTTATTTTTGGTTTTCTTTACTTTAGTCATTTTTTTTTTTTTTTTACATTCTAGGGTTAATTAAAGCCCAGATGTTCATTTGCTGTTTATTTTAGAAGCAGTCATTTCTCAGTAATGTAGCAGGTTTTATTTGGGACTGGATCCAAATTCCTTTCCCTGTGACAATGCAAAAGATGAGAAACACAGTAAAACATGCATCTGTGGATGAAACCAAGTAAACTTTGCTTATTAGCGTTAATTGTAAAGCAAAGACAGTACCAATACCACTGCATATAATAAAAAAATGAATACATATAAAGGGTTTCAACTAGCTGTGCAATTCTGCTATCTGAATTTGTAATGTTTTTTATTTCACATTGTAAAGCTAAATTTAATTTTTTTTTTTTATCTTTCTTTAAGATGAGACAGAATATGAGTACAGTGGAAGTGAAGAAGAGGAAGAAGAGGCACAAGAACAGGAAGGAGAACCCAGGTATCACAACACTTGTTCAACTTGTAGCTGGTTGTATTCTTGGGTGGTTTGTCTCAAGTCTTACTGATGTGTCCTCAGTTCTATAGTGAACGTACCTGGTGAATCTACTCTGCGACGTGACTTCATTCGTCTGCAGCAAGAGAATAAGGAGCGATCAGAAGCACTGAGGAGACAGCAGCTACTTCAGGAACAACAACTCAGAGAACAGGAGGAATATAAGAGGCAATTGTTGGCGGAGAGACAGAAACGCATTGAACAGCAGAAGGAGCAAAGAAGACGACTTGAGGAGGTTAGGCTTTAATATAAGTATTGTTTATTGATGTTATGTTTGTTCTGCATGAACGTGTCTGTGTGTATGTGATTTTGGAGAAAATGGAATTGTAGGCAGTTTGCTGTTGCAACAAACAACAGTACCTTTATGAATTGTGTGATATGTTAACAAACTTTTTTTTTTTTTTAAGTAATGCTGTTTCTAATACTGAGTTCTTTGTGGGCCTGTGCTGCCTATTAATGTTAATGTTAATGTTTTTATTGGCTAATGTTGGTTAAATAAATGCTTAAGTTTAGATCTATAATAATCATTATGCAAGGCAAAGCACATAGTGAATTTGCTTTCATCACGAAAAAGTGTGGCGATGGGTACGTCATTGACGTTATGGTTTTTGTATTATAAAGATTGATGGGTTACCTAACTTGTAGCACCTCTTTCTGTATTATCAACACAATAAAGGGACAAGTGTAATTATTAATAAAATAAATTGTATTAACAAAAGATAGACTAGAGTAATCACAACTTATGAGTGAATACCATGAATGAAAAAGGAATAAAGTGCATAAGTGCAATTTATTATGTTGGGTGGCAATATGTCAGAGCTACATTATCTGGAAAGATAAGCTGTTGCTACTCTGGAACAAATAAGGTAAAAACCTTATTGTGCATCAGACAAATATGTAATGAATAAATAAAAGAAAATAAATATATAAAAGAAAGAAGTACAGAGGTAATACATCAAATTTTTTTGTTTAGTTAATATTTTTCTGTGTCATAATTTACACAATTTATAAGGCTAGAGCCATGCTTTTGTCCAGTTAATCTTATCTATTAACCCCTTAACTGTTGCCCCCATTTTTGGGAAAATTTCTCTGTTACTGTTATTACCGTTTTTACATTCCATTTAATTGTAATATAGTGAAATAAATGCAGGTGTCCCGTATTCGGGACGGTGACAGGAAAGGGGTTAAAGAATTGCAAAAAAAAATCCCCTTAAAGTTCATATTATTTTATTTGGGTCAGAACTGTGGTTAGCTTGAATCATCAAGCCAGAAGCTGTTTACCCTGCACTTAATGACGGTGCAGAAGAAAATGGCAAAATGCGTAACATTGCCCTATGCACTTTTATATATAATATATCATTAAAAGCGGTGCACTACTTTGATTTGGTAAAATTGCGTTCATCAGCAGTGAACTGTACCAGAGTTCACATGAACCATATTCCAGACCACCTTTTGTTCACGTCATCCAAATGAACAACTCTTTTGGGATGGTACCTTTATCCTTTATTCCCATTAAGGAAGATATCGCAATTTTCCATCAGAGCAGAAGGACATGGTGTGGCCCACCCTTCTTTCCTCTTGTGGAACTTAATTTGCATAGTCCAGTCCCAAAGTTAGGAAAGTGTCAAAAATGTTTTACTAGTAAAAGTAGTTTTCTCACTTTCCAAACCACAGCCAGAATATCTTTAGCGTTGTTACGAGCGCATTAAGTTTGAACATGATGAAAAAGATTGAACTTTCATACATACATTAATTTGTCCATTTAAGATGCATCACTGTCACTAAGAATACTTATTTGTGTGCTGTAGTTTTCCATCACTTCTGCTCATGTCAGTTCGCCAAGATCCAATTAGTAAACCTTACTTAGCTAACCTTCGTACCCCACTGAGATCATAGACGGGCTCTGCCATAAACTGGGCTCTGGTATGTTCTAACAGCTACACACATTACATGTATAGGACATTTTTAGTGAGATTTGATCCATAGATCAAATAGGCAATTTCAAATATTATAGTCAACATTTGAATTGGATCAAAAAGTTAAGATCAAAGATCAAGTCTCTTAACTTTTACAGCAACAACGACGGGAGCGTGAGATGAGACGGCAGCATGAGCGGGATCAAAGACGCAAAGAGCAGGAGGACAAAAGACTAAAGGAGGAAATGGAACTTAGGCGTAAAGAGGAAGAAGAGCGCAAGAGAGTTGAAGAGGAAAAGAGAAGAATTGACCTTGAACAGGTAACTTTAGTATCCTTAAGTATCTCCCATTTATAATGATGTGGAAGCTAAAAATGCTTCTGTTTGACTTTGTTTAACAGGAGATCATCCACCGGCAGCTCGAGGAGGAGCAAAGACATCTTGAAATCCTTCAGCAACAGCTGCTGCAGGAGCAGGCAAAACTACTGGTATTTAAAACCTTTGTTTCAGTTGTGTCATTGTTTCAGTCCTTCAGGATATAGACTGTATTTTATGTTTTTGTTCTTCAGATAGTGATAGTTAGTGCAAAATGTAGCTGTACATTTAAGGTGTCACACACCAGACATGCAGTGTTACGAATGTAACAATTTTTCAGTAGCGTGACAGTAGCTGCTTTTTTAATCGTATAGCTTCTCAAATAGCTTACAAGTTGGGTGGGTTGCACCAACAAAGATTAAGGTTAAATCAAGGTTTATTTAATAGTTCTGTTGCAACAAAATGTTAAACCTTGTTTAAAAATAACCAAGTTTACATGTAAACCATAATTTTGATCCTGGATTTATTTTATATTCAAGATTAAATCCTCTTGCTCCAAAACTTTAAACTCAGATTTTAATCTCAATTAAGGATTAACTTTAAATTTACAGATAAGGAGGTAATCACTAGAAATCAGGTGTCCCCAACTAAGCAAGCCAGAGGCGACAGCTGCAAGTAACCAAAACCCCATCCATGAGAGAATGGGGGAAAAAACCCTGGGAGAACCAGGCTTCATTGGGGCCAGTTCTCCTCTGGCCGGGCGCCCAGCACCTAATTTTCAGTTCAATTTTAAGCACATGTCAGATTGTGTAAAGGACTTACAGTGTGTGTAGTGTAGCTAGCTACATTTTTAGAACGCTAGCTTGAATATAGCTTGACTACTTTAATTACGAGTAGCTTGTAGCTGGTCAAGCTACAATTTTAGAGAAGTTTCCTCAACTTCGCAGACATGACAAGTGGATAAGATCACAAAGCCATTGTTTTCAATTAACTTGTGCACACCGTGGCCATATTTACCTCAGTTATTGTTTCACGTTGTCAACTGTTGGAATTAGGAGGCTGTATTATAGGCTAGAGCCGTGGTTCTCAATCTCAATCCTCGCATATTTTGCATGTCTCTCTTAGTTAACTCACCTGATTCCAATAATCAGCTCGTCAAAAGTGAGCTCTGTGCATGAACTGTGATCCAACTTACATGGTCACTACACTGTATTCATTGCTTCCTACTCCCTGAGCAGTGGAAATTCACTAATGTACTTTACACACAGACGAGTGTGGGACTCTGTTAAAATGCTTTTCAAGCAAATGGCACCAGATTTTACCAACATTATACTAATACACTGATATGATACAATTTTTAATTGTCTTACCATGGTGAGGAATTGAATCAATTACCAAAAAAATGTAAATAGGGAGAGTCTCATAAGTTTGTGTGATTTTTAGGTTAGAAATTTCAGTATGAATGCGTGTGTATTGGCACCACGATAGTGTTGATAGCAACAGATATATTCTTTCACTCTTAACAACAATTGATGAAATTTATGACACCTATAAATGTTTTCTTTGAGCTATACCATAAACCTGATAGGCAGTCAATTACTTTGATATTTCTTTGTAAATTTTGTGCTATTGTAAAGTTTTATTCAAGGTCCAATTTGCACCTGACATAATGTTTGATGAGTCCTGCCCCAAAGACACTCATACGTTCCACCCATCCATTCTTTAAATGGCATATCCTCTGTAAGGTTATGAGACCTGAACACATCTATGCAGAATGCACATGTACTAATAAAATTCCTTGCTATGTGCACTGTGCTAAACTAACTGAGACTTGTCACAGCACTAAATTGTTGCTCTCTTGTTGTTCTGCTTACTTCTACAATTTTGGATAAAAGCCACTGCCAAATGACTAAATGTAATTGTTTGTAGCATTTTTTTGTGCTTAGTTGTAAGAATTTAGAAAATGCTCTTTCCACGAAATTAACCATGACCTCTTATGAAGAATAGGTTCGTATTGTGTGGTGTCTTGGCTAGCTATTTTGTAGTTGTGTGTATTCTCAAACCCTTTTAATTTCGTTCAGGTTTTGTTCATAAAATGTTTGTTATAAAAAAAGTTATAACATGTATAATGTTGTTTAAAATTAATTTGTTGATGGCATTTATAGTGATTATATGCTATACCTATAAAGATTTGTCATAATATAGCTTTCTCTGTTGTTCCACTTTGTCCATTCTGTTTCAGTCAGGATGTCAAATATTAGCATGGTGTCATGAGCATATCCTGACAGTTGTCTTTATACCTTGCATTTTATCACCCCGTTTTTCCATCTCGCAGGCTGATGAGAGGTATTGTAAGAATCTTCAGGGAACCCCTCATGCTGCTTCAACCAAACCTTTGCTGCAAGGATCTGAGTTGTACACCAATGAACACCCCTCCACTGAGTCTTCAGGCATGCACAGGCCAATGGAACCACAAGTAACATGAGAGAACTTGCTCCTGTTTTTCTATTTCTCCTCTCATCTCTGTCTTTGTCTAACAGATATTCATGTTGTTAAAATGTAAAAGTGTAATTGCTTTTCACTGAGCGGCACAGTTTGGTACAGTATGGTACGCGATTATGTCCCTTTCCATTGTCAAAAGTTGTGAATGGTAGCAAAATAGCAAGCCGTACCATACCACGTTTTTTGGTACCCTTCTATAAGGGTGCCTAGCACGACAAAAGGGTGGAACTAAACTCTGCAGGACTTTAATTGTCTGACTAGAATCATCACTCTGCTGTCCATGAGTTTTATTTACATTGGCTCACAAAATTTTTGTTATAAAATATTTTATATTTTTGTTTTCATACAGACAGTAGTTGTTTCTCAGTATACTTTCTTGTGGTCCCCCAAAAAAACCATTAATTTTCAAAATATTACGTTATTGTGTCATGAAATGTAGTTTTAGGTGAGAATGTAATTATTTACAAATCAAATCTGTAATTTATTCATAAACCACAGGTTTGACATGCCGATTTCGTAGCTTCAGGTGATGACGGAAGGCTCAGTTTTTATGTAGCTTTTTCTTAGGTGTAAGCACGTCGTAATAGCTAGGTGTGGGAATCTTTAGACACCTTACAATCTGAACCAATTCTGATTCTGGAGTCAGTTAGATTCTGTGATAGATTTTTTCTTTTATTTTTTTTTATATACGGTATATGCAATTTTTAATCAAAAATGTGGAACTTATTACCCCTTGCCTGCCTGCTTGGTAAAAAACAACATGGTGGTTGTTTTTATACAACTGACCTCTGTTTTGCGTCTGGGTGTTAGTTTACCTCTGCATCTGATTTTATCATCTGGTGAGAGATCTGTTGAATTATTCAATAAAATAAAAAATGTAAATATTTACAAAAATAAAAACAATTGTGTGTCTGATTGGTCTCGACACAACAGTGTCTAATTGGCTGCAAGAAGAATACAGCTGTCTCTAGTGCACACAATTGCCATTTCACAGAAACTATAAACTCAAAAAACATCAGAATCACAATTTTATCAGAAAATATCTTTTTCTCCCTCCCCTAATTCTTACTGTGTCACCTAAGACACATGATAAAACATGTGACAGACATCATGTGAATGAAACTGAACTCTTGAAAGGTTCTGGATAAAATTATTCTTGTGTCATCTGTGTATTAAGTCTTGCATGTCTCATATTTCACAGCTGCTAACTCATTGACTGCTCAGTGTGTCTATCCTTCATGTCACTCTTACGCATTGTTTTTTTCCCCCTCCCTTAAAGGTCCAGTGGTCTCACTTAGCTGCTCTAAAGAGCAACTCATCTGCACCCCATGTGTCTCGCTCCCAGTCCTTCAGTGATCCTGTTCCTAGTTTTGCACATCTTCATCTTCGCCCTCAAGACACCTCTCACCAGAGTTACCCAGTGCAACCTTCATACCCTGACCACCCACAACCTCCTAAGTCCAGAGGCCATGAGGCCCCTGAGCAGACTCTTGATGATGAGGTTCCCCCAAGGGTAAGAAATAGTACCATAAATTCATTTTTAGAGACTGTCTACCACTATGTGAAATACATTTAACTCTACAATCATATAGGCCAGTGATTCTTAATTTCAGTCCTGCCCACCTGCTCTGCATATTTTGCATGTCTTTCTTTAAAGGCTACTGATATAGTCTAAAATCTTATTTTAAAGGGGTGCAATTATGCTTTCTCACATTTTTAATCTTAGTCAGTGTGTATGTTAAAAAAAGAAAATTACAAATCTCTCCAAAGGGAGTTTTTTTGTTTTGTTTTTTTTAACTGCAACAATTGGCTTGTTTGGACTACAGCATTATTGTTCGGGTTTTGTGAGGTCACAAAGTAGACCATTAGAATATTTTATTTATTTCGAAATTTGAGTAGTTAGGGGGTAGGGAGGGGCATGTACATGGTTAGAACGCTTTTAAGAGCATCATACAAGACGACGAAGAAGTAATGCTGTAGAGTTTTCACTGCTATTTATGGTATAATTTTAGAATTAAAAAACAGTAAGCAATACATATTACTGTTGCATTTATCTGTACATGCATAGTAAATGCTGTTATTTTTAACCGGTTGTTGACATCCTATCCAATGATTTAGCCAAAAAACAAGTACATTACCACTATGATATGTCTCCCAATATCCGTGCATGCAAAGGTTTTGCATGATCCTCTTGTTCAATGTTTTCTGGGCCTAAATCCGGCTCAAATTAAGATGGTCGTATTAATGAGCAGATGGAATCTGCAGCTTTGGCAAGGGGCAAAAAACACTACAGGTATTGTAATGTAAATTTTGTAAAACGTAATGCATTTGTCAAACCAACAAGCTTGAGAGCATGAGCACCTCATAACAAAAATAAAGACTGTGTAAAAGAGCAAAATAGGAACCCTTTAACACCTCTAAATATAGAGTGGAACAAGATTCTCCATTATTTAGATCAGGGGTGTCAAACTCAGTTCCTGGAGGGCCAGAGTTTTTTTTGTTCTTACACACATACTTGTGCATCTCAATCAATTAGAATGTTGTGGAGAAGTTTTATCTCAAGAGGTTAACTCAAATTGTGAAACTTGTGTATTAAATACATTTGATACACACAGACTGAAGTAGTTTATGGCTTTGGTTCTTTTAGTTGTGATGACTTAGGCTCACATTTAAGAAAACCCACAAATTCACTATTTCAACAAATTAGAATACTTCATAAGACCAATAATAATAATAATAATAATAAAAAGTTTGTATTGAATTGTGAATTTGAAAAGTGAATTATTGACCTTCTGGAATGGCAATGAATGTTTGTGGCTTACCCTCCTTGTGATTGTCTTCTGGACAACTGTCAGATTTGCAGTCTTCCCCATGATTGTGTAACCTAGCAAACCAAACTGAGTGACCAGTTTTTTTTTACCTTCGGGACACTGCATTTCTTACAAATTTCTGCTCATTCAAAATCTGATACAGAGGAACTAGCACTGTAAGATTACATTTGTTTAAATTCATTATTGTGAGAGAGATTGCTGGAGTACGTGTAACTTGTACCTGTTGAAATCATGCTTTCATTTTAAAATATTCAGTATCTAGAGAGACCACAAATTCCTTAAACTATTACTTTCTCCTCATGTCCATTTTCATCGTCATAGCCTTCAAATTCTTACAAAATAGCTGGAAACTCATGAATCTTGTTTACAAGAGATCTACGGTTCATCATCAAAAGAGTTGGTAACAGCATAATTAGTTGGCCTTTTGTGCTCTACTTTGATTTCTACTACTATACAGATTTTTTTCTCCGTTTCCCAGTCCAAACAAGCATGATGATCTGTTTAAATGTTCTCCCAACAATGGTCCTTATTTTAACTAAAGTGCTGTATATTACAAGAGTAAAGTCAAAATGTTTCAAGAATTTAAATCTTTGAAATTAAAGTTATAATATTTAGTATAGTGCACTTGCATATGTCCTGGATTGAGAGAAGGCCACTGGAATTTAGGCATATTTGTATATTGTTGCATCCAAGCGGCCCCTTCATCTTACTGGAATGAGATCTAAGAACTTGTTTCTTATTTCTAGACATTATGTCTAGAGTAGGAGGTGAAAAAAATATTTATTTTGAATGGTCTGTAATGGAGCATTATGCTATTGCAATATGCAACCTTAACAAAACTTGGTATACTTAAACAAATTTAAAGAAACATTTTTGTGAACGTTAGGTGTTGTGTGGGGTGAAACAACTAGGTGTGTAAACATTTATCAACATCAAGACGGGTTCTTTTAAATTTTCTTTAAAACAGCTTGATCCCTTAATGCTTCTTGATATACAAGTAATCATTTGTGCTAATTGCTTCAAAATCAAATGTAATATGTATGTAATTTTTACAAGATCCTCTTCTTACTTTCCTGCAAGGTGCCAATAAGAACAACATCCAGATCACCTGTATTGTCCCGTCAAGATTCTCCCCTACAACCTGGGCTGCATAATAACCAAGCTGGACAAAGAAATGCTGGAATGTGTGATCTTTAACATAATTTCTTGCAGAATATTCACCTATGACAGTACATGTACAAGTTTGTTTCTCAGAAAAAATTCAGTAATTTTGTCTTTTGACCACTCATCCCCTTAGTAACGTGGAGCCACGGCTTTTGTGGGAGCGAGTTGAACAGCTCTCATCTAGACCAGGTAGTGGGAGTTCCTCTGGCTCCAGTAACTCCAGCTCTCAGACTGGATCACAGGCTACCTCAGCTGAGAAGTTCAGGGTCCGTTGTGAGTAGCTTTTTTTTGTTTGTTTGTTTTTTTTTGTTTTTTTTTTTAAATAACATGCTGACATATCAGCTAATTTGACACTTTAGTGCAGGAGTGTCCAAACCTGTTCCTGGAGGGTCACTGTCCTACAGTGTTAAGATCCAAACTTAATTAAACATACCTGAACCAAAGTAATCAAGGTTTTCAGACTCACCATTTGAGGGAACAGCCATTTTAAGTGCTTTAGAACCTTAGCAGGCATTATCGAGTGCAATCATTTAATTCAAAATGGATAAAAAAAAGGTGTGCAACTGATTTATGCTGTTTAAGCTAAAGATTACATATTGAGAGAGTCACGTGACGAATGAATTTCTGCGTCTTGTCAGAAGATATTAAGATGTCATTTTCGTTCATCCTTCAAGTCACCTGTGTTTCTGGCCTAATAGTGAATGAGGGTATGGGGAAGGCCACTAGAAACTTCAAGGCAAGTATCTTGGAGCTGGATTGGGCTAAATTCAAGAAAAAAGCAGGAATACTGGCCGTTCAGGAGCAGGATTGGACACCCCTTCTCTTATACAGTAGGTGGACAACCAAAATGTCCACTGCCGCTGCACGGCAAAGTCCCGGATTTAAATTTAATTCAGTCGCGTGTTAAAGTCGTTCATAAAAAACACCGCCAGGTGGCGCGAAGTTTCCAAACTGACTACAATTTTCTTTTATTAAATGGAGATAAAATAACAAAATAAAACAATAACAACATTATAATATAACACCCTTAAAAATAATATAGATGACTTTTTAGTTTTTTTATAAAAGGTGAAATAACATGCCAACAGGACATCATTCTTAAAAAAGAGCATCAAAACCATAGAGTGAGGATTCACATCACTCACGCGCAGAGCTTGTGTGAACAGAGAAAAACAATAGCCTAAATACGCCCTTACACGTATTTATAAACAAATAATAATTGCGACGTGCTCTTCAGAAATCGGCGTCCAATTCGTTTCCTTCATGTACAAAAAGCACAGCTGTTTTTATTGTTAATGTACACAAATAAAATAAATATTTAAAATAGATTTAAATTATGATTAAATATTATTTAATAAGAATTAAATAATTCTTAATTGTATTTAATAAGAATTACATAATTCTTGAAGGAGGGAAAAAATCAGATGATCTGCCGGCGCTGCGTTCAGTCTTCTGAACAAAATTACACCTAATACATTTAAACTTTCAACGCATTGTTTATAATATTTTATAATATATA